>JANAVB010034417.1:29496224-29746224 GCA_029216955.1 Iris pallida
TAAATTCAGGGGCTTACAAATCTTTCCTCCTTGAAAAAATTTTGTCCTCAAAATTCACAATGATAAAAGACTCCACAAACATTCTAACATAGCAAGCAATTAAAACAATGACTAAGGCTACTATTAAGACTAACCTCTAAGGTATCAAACGGGAACGGATGGTTCCCTCGCGGCTGGTGGGTCGAACAAGTAAGGATATCTCTCCCTCATGTTCGACTCCCTTTTACAAGTAGATTCTCCCGGAGAGTGACGGCTCCAAGCTACTCGGACTAAGGGTATGACTTTGTTCCTCAGCCTCTTCTCCCTCCGGTCCAATATCTCTACTGGCTGCTCAGTAACTGCAAGACTCGGTCCGATCTCCAACTCTGAATGATCCAGCACATGGCTGGGGTCTGGAACGTTACTCCTCAGCTAAGATAAATGAAAAACATCGTGAACTCCCGCCAGGTTAGGCAAAAGTGCGACCCTGTAAGCTACCCCTCCGATCCTGTCGAGTATCTCGAACGGTCTAATGTATCTAGGGCTCAACTTGCCGCCTTGTCCGAATCAGATCGTCCCTCTGGTAGGTGATATCTTCACTAACACCATATCTCCGTCGGCGAACTCCATCGGTCTGCGACTAGCATCGGCCCAGTGTTTCTGTCTGTCCTGAGCAACTCTGAGCCTGTCTCTGATCATCCTGACCTTCTCTGCTGCCTCAGTGATCATCTCTGGCCCAAGCATAACTCTATCCCCAACATTATCCCAAAAGAGCGGTGTACGGTATCGTCGTCCATATAGTACCTCGAATGGAGACATACCGATGCTGGCTTGGTAGTTGTTGTTGTATGAAAACTCTACCAAGTGAAGATGGCTCTCCCATGATCCGCTGAAGTCCAGCATACAAATCCTCAACATGTCCTCGAGCGTCTGAATCGTCCTCTCGGACTGTCCATCGGTCTGTGGGTGGTACATTATACTGAACTTGAGCTGACTGCCCAACTCTTTCTGCAAGCGCCTCCAGTAATAGGATGTGAATCTGCTGTCCCGGTCTGATACGATGCTCACCAGTACTCCGTACAAGCGAACTATCTGCTGCATGTATAGCTTCGCCAACTTCTTGGTGGAGAGCCCCACCTTGAAGGGTATGAAGTGAGCACACTTCGTCAGCCTGTCAACGATAACTCATATGGTATCCTTCCCTCCTTGGGAACGAAGAAGTCCTGAGACAAAGTCCATCGTAATATGTTCCCACTTCCACTCGGGAATGGGTAACGGCTGCAATAGACCAGCTGGCCTCTGACGCTCCACCTTGACCTGCTGGCAAACTAGGCACCTCGAAATAAAGCGTGATACATCTATCTTCATCCCGTGCCACCAAAGATGATCCCGTAAGTCACGGTACATCTTGTTGGCATCAGGGTGAATAGAATATCGTGATCGGTGTGCCTCCTACAATATCGCCTCTGTCAGCTCTCCCTTCAGCACGCATAACCGGCTGCCGTGCCTCAAGGATCTATCCTCTACTACGGTGAAGTCATCAAGCAATCCATCTAAAGCCTAGACACTGAGTCTGTGGAGGCTCTCATCTGTAGACTGAGTCTCCTTGATCTGCCCCATCAGACCTGAATCTCTAGCACCATCACCTGTATTACTGATCCTGGCTGAATCATCTCAATACCGAGTTTCTCCAGATCCTCCCGCAAATGTCGATCTATCATCAGATACCATGTCATCGGATGCCTGCTCAACGCATCCGCTACCATATTTGCCTTCCCAAGATGATATTGCAAATCGATGTCGAAGTCCTTCATCAACTCCAACCATCTTCTTTGTCTTATGTTCAGCTCCTTCTGCGTGAACACATACTTCAAGCTCTTGTGGTCAGTAAAGATTTCTACTCGCTCTCCGTATAAGTATTGTTTCCGTAACTTGAGTACAAAGATCACTGTAGCTACCTCTAGGTCGTGGGTAGGATAGTTTCGTTCATGAGTTCGTAATTACTTAGATGCATAAGCAATCACTTTCCCATGCTACTGCAGGACACATCCTAGCCCCTTTCTCGAAGTATCGCTATAAATGGTGAAACCTCCAGATCCTGAAGGTAATGTCAGAACTGGAGTAGTCGTCAGCCTCCTCTTCAGCTCCTAAAATGCTGCCTGGTAGTCCTCTGACCAGATGTACTCTGTGTCCTTCTGTTTCAGCTTCGTCATGGATTCAGCTATTCTAGCAAAGTCCTTGACGAACTTCCTATAATAGCCTGCTAATCCTAAAAAACTCCTAATCTCTAAAACCGATGTCGGAGCCTTACACGTCTCGACTGCAGCAATCTTCCTGGGATCCACTGAGATCTCCTCTCCAGTGACCACATAACCGAGAAATTCTATTCGGTCTAGAAAGAACTCGTACTTCGATAATTTGGCATACAACCTATCCTTCCTCAGAATCCCCAAAACTGTCCGCAAGTGTTATGCATGCTCTTCTGGCGTCTTCGAGTATATCAGGATGTCATCGATAAATACCACGACGAACTTATCCAGATACTAGTGAAATGTCTTGTTCATCAAGTTCACAAAGACAGCTGGCGCATTCGTGAGACCAAATGGCATCACCAAAAACTCGTACTGCCCATACTTCATGTTGAACGCAGTCTTCTGGATGTCTTCAGTCCTGAATTTCACCTGGTGGTAACCGGATCTTAAATCTATCCTGTAAAATACCTTCATCCCACTCAACTAGTCGAACAAATTATCTATTCGAGGCAGAGGATATTTGTTCTTAATGGTGATGGTATGCAATACCCGGTAGTCAATGCACAACCAGACTGTACCATCCTTCTTCGGTACAAAGAGCATTGGCGCTCCCCATGGAGAAGCACTAGATCGAATGAAACCCTTTTTCAACAGGTCATTGATCTGCTCCTTCGTCTCTACGGCCTCATTGGGGTTCACCCTATAGCAAGCCCGGATACTGGTGATGAGCCCGGTACTAAATCTATAGTAAACTTCACATCTCTGTCAGGCGGAAGTCCTGGAAGATCCTCTGGGAATACATCAATAAACTCCCTAATGATAGGGTGTGGTGGTGCTAACTCCCCAACTGTCGCACAACAGTTAGGTTCTAGGCTGATCTCTGGCCCTGTCCTCCTGACACTGAATGGTGTCGTTTCTAGGGGACTGAACAGAATACTACCCTCACGACAGTCTATAGCTGTGTAAGCATAGCTAAGCCAATCCATTCCTAATATGATATCATATCTGGGAAGTGGCATCATAAAGAATCGTCCGCCAAACTCTCTTCTAGCTATAGTAATAGAGCTATAGATAGCTCTAATGGGTACCGGTCTGCCTTCCATCATTACCCTACTCATCTACTCGGTGGGTGTAGCTACTAAGTGGTGTTTTTGCAAAAACTCTAATGACAGAAAGCTATGCAATGTACCAGAATCAAACAAGCATAGGGCCAGAAAAGTATGCAAATAAACAAGACCTGTGATGAGTTGGCCAAATAATCTGGCTCCGAAACCTGCTCCGGCTTTGCCTCAAGAGCTAGACTATAAGCCTTCCCCTGGGGTCCCCTCTGCTGCTGTAGATGCTGCCCGAACCTCTGCTGCTGGGTCGGGAGTGGCGGTCCTTTAGATGGTGGTTCAGTACCTGGTGCCCTCGCTACTGGGCAGTCCCGAAGCTGGTGGGTGGTAGACCCACAAGCTAAGCACTGCTTCAACCTTTTCCTGCAGATGGAGTAATCATGCCCTGGCCTCCTATAGTATACACACACAGCTCCCCTCTGCTGTTGTGGTCATGGAGCTCTAACTAGTAGGGTTGGGTGATGTGGTGTGGGGGGACGGTATGTCTGCTGGTGCGGTATCGGTGCTCTCGACTGGAAAGTCTGGCGCTTGGAAGGTCCCTCATGGTGTACGGAAGTCGGCCTCTTGCAAGACAGAAGACGCTCCTCTATCCCCCAGGCCAACTCTAGGCTCTAGTAGTAGTCAGTCGTCCCGTTCACCACTAGGAGGATGCCAATATCTGGGACTAGACCATGGTAAAATCTACGCGTCATCTCCTCTGGGTCTGTAACCAGGCTAGGGCAAAATGACTCAAACGACTAAACTCTGCTGCATACTCGTCAACAGAACGGTTCCCCTGCTGCATGTTCTAGAATTATAGCCCCATGGCTACTCTAGCGGTTGTCGAGAAGAATTTTTGCTTGAACTGGATCTTAAACTGATCCCATGTGGCTCTCCCTCTCGCGAATAGTAGCTCATTCCTGAACCAAACTCTTGCTAAGTTCGTCAGCAGAAATCCCGCTGTCGCGTCCTAAAGTTCACCCGACAACCTAGCTACGAGGAGCTTTCTCTCTACCGAGTCTAGCCAGTCATCTGTGACTATGATGCCTTCAGTCCCCATGAACTCCCTGGGGTTCAGGCTCATGAAGTCCTTGATATTCCCCGCTCTCGGTCGTGGTTCTACCGGTGGTGGGACCATGGTACGCTTCTCAGAACGCTCCATGCTCTGGCAAAGTAAGGTGGTCTGCTCTTGATAGGTCGTTAGGAACCCCTGGATCAGAGTGAGCAGCTGGTTCCCGTCAAAAGTGACGGAAGCCTGGGTAGATATAACAATAGGTGGTGGTGGGAGTATTGGGTCCTGCTGGGACTGTAAGGTGGGAGGTGGTGAAGGCATCTAGGTTTGTGGATTTGTGGAGTGGGGGTATATGGTAGGTGGAGGTGGAGGTGCTTCGGTCAACTGGTCGACCGGCTGGATAGGAAGTACGCTATTTTCAGGTGTGGCATACTGGGATGAGCATGTGAGCACCATCTAAATAGAAAAAATAAAAGGACTTATAAGAATTCTTTTAAGTAAATAATCACAAACAAACAAGAAAGTCTAATTTGTAATAACGATCCTATGCTGTGATGAGTTTCCTATGTTGCAATTCTAGTAATCCTCTAGGTGTTCTAAATATTATTCCTAGTGTTATCTAATTATCTTAAGTTCCTAATTGCAGGCATGCTTGGTACAAGGACGTAACCAAAACAACTTAGTCTTGACCTGCATGGGCCACCACTAAAAATATGTCACGATCCGCTACCTAAATTTTTGGGCCGGGCCGAGTCATGTCCAGCCTACGCTTGAGATAAAACGTAGTAAGTTGTTCTAAAAATAAATAATACAAGATCAAAGTGTGCTAACATTTCTATTTGTCATATTGAGTTAAAACATCACAAACACAAAATCATCTAGTATATGAGTATGTTCCAAATACATAACCAAAATGTAAAACTGGATACAGGTCCAGTAACAAAATACTTAGTCTAAAATATGTCTGCTCTCAAATGTCTCGAGCAACTAAACAAACTAGACGAGTTTCCCCGCAGGTACATCCTCATAAGATAAAGCCTGATCCTCGATGGCGATCCCATAATAGGAATCACATAACAACTCCCCATCGGTAAGTATACCTACAACATTATTCTGTCATAACGGAAGCAAGTACTGATTCTACAAACTAAATATACGAAGCATGAAACGAACAGTGGTATAATAAACAGGAATCATGGCATATCACAATCTATCATGGCAAACATACATATACGACAGATGTATATATAATATTTAAAACTAGAGCAGGTACATGATCGTCAATAGGTGTACAACGTACTGTGGCACATGTAAATAAAATATACTTCCGTACAAGTGAATAAGGCAATAGATGTACATACGCACAAATACAGCAGGATAAGTACATACGACGCGATAAAATATAAAATACAACCTTGCTCGAGATCGGTAGAGGGGGGCAAGATCACGTACTCAACTATCAGTTTTCCCATAACCCAGATTCTAACATATGAGAGATACGAGAACAGTATAAAGCATGGTAGGTACTGAGAGCAGTATAAAGTATGTGAAACATGTCGAGATATTCCAGAAATGACTTACAGTTTAAGTATCGGTATTAATATTGTTTATACACAATTCATTATATGCAGTAAATAAAGTTCGTAGAGGTACTTGCCTCGTGTAAAGCAAGGGTAGGTATATGAAGCTATAGATATCTGGTGTCCCGTCACTGTAAAAATGATATATAAACTTAGTTTTTATACTAAGCTAAATACTAGGACACTAGTGGTGTGACACGACTTTCTGACTGGACACCTAGCCAAATGATGATTTTAGCATAGGAGACCAATGTGAGGCAACAAAATACCTAAAACAACTTTCTAGGGTCTCTATACTAAGGTAGGGTAAGGTCCCAACACTAAAATATTCCAAAATCACACATAACTTCACAAGACGTAATTATTTAATTAATAAATTAGACTGTACACTATGTTCCAACAATTATTAAGATAGGCAAAAGGCTCAAATATACCTACATTAAAGTACCAAAATGATCCTTGTTAATTATAGAAATTTATACTAATTTTCGTGGAATTTATAATCCCGCATAGATATTTATTAAAATTCAGTAATCATAAGTACCTTGAAAATGAGTTCTGTTTTCCTATTTTTATAAAATGCCAAATTACTAATTAAATTCTGAAAAATAATATTAAATTAGTTAAATTAAAATATTATTTAAATACAATTTTTTCCAGATTTTATAGCACTTAAATTATATACAAAAATTCAAATACAGCAAGTTACAATTTCTAAAAAATAAATAATTAATTATTTAATATTTTATCCACGTATACGAAATTGAACCGGAGTCCAGATACGGGACCTAAAGTCATAAATCAAGTCCGATATGACTCGTACAGGCCTTGAATGTATTTAGACTCATTTAAATCCACAGAACCCATGCTAGGTCTAGACTTAAATGGCCTTAATTAACAGAGTACATAAAAATACGAATTTAAATATATAGACATGTATATTAAAAATATTATAATAATATTTAAATGTAGTGAAATATACTTAGCCATAAAATTAAATAATAAAATAACATATAAATTTACACATAATAAAATATAGCACAAAAATCATATATATATATATATATATAATATATATCTATATATATATAGATATATAATATATATATATATATTAGATATACTATATAATATAAAAAAAAAAAAAAATATATATATATATATATATATATATATAATATATATAATAATATAATATATAAATTATATATCTATATAAATAATATAAATAAATATATATATATATAATATAGATTTATATAATATATATATATATATATATATATATATATATATATATTTTATATATATATTATATATATCTAATAATATATTATATATAATAATATATATATATATATATATATATATATATATATAATATTATCTATATATATATATATATAATATTATATATATAAAATAGATATATAACAGTATAATATTATATACATTTTTTATAATATATTTTATATATATATATATATATATATATATTATATATAAATATATATATAATATATATATAACAGTAAAATATTATATACATTTTTTTATAATAATCTATATATATATATATATATATATATTTCTTATATATAAAATATATATTTTTTTAAATACTATATTAGATATATATATATATATATATATATAATATATATATATATATATATATATATATATATATCTATATATATATATAAATATATTTTAAATATATATATATATATTTTTTTTTCTTATATATATTTTTTCTTATATATTATAATATATATATATATTATATATATATATATATCATAATTTTGAGATTTTGTCTTTAATTCAGGGTGTCAACTTTAAGAATGAATTTAGTTTTACATGTAAGCCAAACTTTTAAGACTCCTTAATGTTGCTTCGTTGATGGTGTGTGTAGAATGAATGTCCTTTCAAATTAAAAAATAAAATAATAAAATAAAATAAAATTAATATATATAAACCCAGCCCAAATAGGCTAATGGGCCAATCCGACCCAATAGGAACAGTAACACGAACCGTACCCATTAGCAAATGGGTTTTAAACCCAATAACGTAAAATAAAACCCGTTAACCCATTAAACTATTATCATGTCCGGACAGTTAGGGACACGAGCAATGAACCCAACACAGAGTCTTGTGTCCACCGTAATTGACACGAATCTAGCACGAGTTTCCCGTGTCCAAGCACATCACTGCAGTCCTGGACACATGACGAGTCCCTCCACGTGTATACGAGACACAGACATACAGCATAGGCAGAATGACACGTACGTGTCCGGTGAACGGAGACTATCGGGGTTGCTACACGGCGGAGGAGACGATGTGGTCGTTAGAAAAAATTTTAACCGCGTTCGTCTCGTCGAGGCGGTCACTTTGGCGGTGGTCGGAGGTGACGACGACGGCTAGAACGGCAGGAATCCTAGATCTAGGGTTCCGGCGAGGGTGTGGGGAAGAACGGGCAGAACGACGGCAAGGGTGGTCGGAAAGTGGAATAGGGTTAGGGTTTCGAACGGGGGGGAGGGCTTTATAGGAAAAATTTTGGGTTAGATTAGGGTTTCGTTTAGGGTTTAGGGTTAGGGTTTAGGCTAATCGTCGGGGAAGATGACGGAAAGAAGGCGGTAATCGAGGATGATTTTGCAAAAAAAAACCCTTATATTTTGTAATTTATAAAATGTCCCGCCGTTTGTCAGTATGCAATTCCCAATTTACATAAACACCCTTCCACACTGTTCTGTGCAAATTTAATTTGCACAGAAGATTCTAGTATTGCAAACTGACTTTAAAACATTTAAAATTATTGCAAATTCTATTAAAATAATTTAATAAATTATAAAATAATATTTTAGGTTTTTAAAAACCATTTAAAAATTCTATTAAATTCCTAATAATTATAATAAATTATTTTAAGGGTAAATTAATCATTGTAGTATATAAAAACCCTAATTTAAATAATAACTGAATTCAGGGGCTTACAGTATGGCTAGTTTGAGTTCATGGTGATGCCGTTTGGGTTAACTAACGTCCCGGCGGTGTTCATGAACTTGATGAACAAGGTGTTCCACCAGTACTTGGACAAGTTCATAGTGGTGTTCACCGACGACATCTTGGTGTATTTGAAGACCCCAGAGGAGCATGAGGAGCATTTGAGAGTGGTTCTGGAGACTCTTAGGAAGGAGCAGCTTTACAGCAAGCTCTTAAAGTGTGAGTTCTTCCTGGATCGAGTTGATTTCATAGGTCATGTTGTGACCAGAGATGGGATCTCAGTCGACCCGAAGAAGATCAGAGCAGTTGAGGTATGGACAGCACCGAGTTCAGTTGCGAAAATCAGGAGCTTTTTGGGATTGACAGGCTACTACAAGAGGTTTGTTCAGGATTTCTTCCGGATTGTAGAGCCATTGACTAGACTAACCCAGAAGGACGCAGAGTTTATCTGGTCAGAGGAGTGTCAAGTTGCTTTTGATGAGTTGAAGAAGTGACTCACGGTAGCCCCGATTTTGACATTGCCATCAGGATCAGGCGGGTTTACTATCTACAGTGACGCCTCAGGAAAGGGTTTGGGTTGTGTCTTACAGCAACATAGGAAGGTGATTGCCTATGCATCCAAGCAATTACGTCCGCATGAGAAGAACTACCCTACCCATGATTTGGAGTTGGCGGCAATTATCTTTGCTCTTAAGTTATGGAAGCACTATCTATACGGAGTGTGTGTGGAGATCTTCACAGACCACAAAAGCTTAAAGTATGTATTTACACAGAAAGAGCTCAACATGAGGCAGCGCAAATGGTTGGAGTTGATGAAGGACTTCGTCATTTCATTGCAGTATCATCCTGGAAAGTCCAATGTGGTTGTCGATGCCTTGAGTAGGTATCCGATAGCTATGTATTTGACGATGGATTGTCACTCGTTAGTAGATTTAGAGAGCTTGGGGATCGAGGTGATTGTGCCAGGAGTTCAGATGCAGATGTGGGGCCTTCAGATTCAGCCAGACTTGATGGAGAGGATCAAGTCGGCTCAGTTCGATGATGTTACTCTGCGGTGTATTCGAGAGCAGGTTCGAACAGGATTGGTGGATGATGAGTTTGTCATTGCAGAGGATGGCACATTGAGGCACGGTTCCAGACTGTGTGTGCCTAACGGAGAGCTTCGGGAGTAGGTTATGCAGGAGGCCTATCGTTCTCAGTACTCTATGCATCCAGGTACCAACAAGATGTATATGGATTTGAAGGAGCATGTATGGTGGTATGGTATGAAGCGGGAGGTAGCACGCTTCGTAGCTAGATATTTAGTCTGCCTGCAGGTGAAGGCAGGGAAACAGGAACCAGCAGGACTGTTGCAGCCATTGCCCATTCCAAAATAGAAGTGAGAGCACATTACGATGGACTTCGTCTCAGGATTGCCACATACATCAGGAGAAAAAGATACGATTTGGGTTATCATAGACAGGTTGACCATATCAGCCCACTTTTTGCCATTTAAAGTGGGTATGTTTACCGAGAAGCTAGCAGAGATGTATGCGGCAGATTGTCAGGATATATGGGGTTCTGGTGAGCATTATCTCAGATCGAAATAGTCGCTTTACTTCCCATTTATGGCAGAGTTTGCAGACTAGTTTGGGCACTCAGCTCAAATTCAGTACTGTATACCACCCTCAGACGGACGGACAGTCAGAGAGGACTATTCAGACACTCGATGACATGCTGCGGACTTGTGTCCTAGATTTTAGAGGTTCTTGGGAGGATCACTTGCATTTGGTGGAGTTTGCATACAACAAACGTTACCAGGCCAGAATTGGAATGTCACCTTCGAGGCATTGTACGGGCGTAGATGTCGTACACCCTTGTCTTGGGATGACATTGGAGAGCGAGCTTTATTGGACCTGAGATGGTTGTTGATGCAGTCGAGAAGGTGAAGCTCATCAGAGATCGACTTCACATGGCGCAGGACAGACAGCGGCATTGGGTCGATAGCCACCGAAGACCTTTGCAGTTTGAGGTACAACTTAGCTTAGGATTAGAACCTTGTTGTTTTATGATTTTGTTTGATCATGTGATTATTATAGTTAAGTTGAGACCATGTTTGTGCTAGGTTGGAGATCTGGTGTTCTTGAGGATATCTCTGACACGTGGTACTATTCGCTTTGGTGGAGGTGGAAAGCTTAGTCCGCGTTTCAACGGCCCTTTCGTTATCAGCGGAAGAGTCGGTGACATGTCATACAGACTGGACTTTCCTCCTGTATTAGAGGGAGTCCACAATGTATTTCATGTGTCGCAGTTGAGACGGTATGTGGCAGATCCCAGCTATGTACTGGATTATTCCGAGATCAAGGTGGGCCCTACTCTTAGTTATCCAGAGCAGCCTGTGGAGATTTTGGATCGATGGAAGAAGGTGTTGAGGAACCAGACGATACCCTTGGTTCACGTAGCATGGAGGCATCACTCTCCAGGTGAGTCTACCTGGGAGAGGGAGGATGAGATGAGCGAGCAATACCCTTATCTTTTTCAGTCTTGAGGTATGATTTTCTATCATTCTCATCTATGCAGTTTTGTCTTTAATTTCGAGGATGAAATTATTTTAAGGAGGATAGATTTATCATACTTCACTTTTTAATTTTAAGGATATTTTAGTCACTATGAATTTATTTGAATTTTATGTATTATTTGGATTTTTATTAATTAGAGTGATTGCTATGTGGTTTGATTGGTAGCTGGATTGGTGTTTTGGTAGTATAAGTAGTTTGACCTTAGTCAACCTTGACTAGAAGCCTAATAATGTAATTAGAATTATTTTATGCCTTTTAAAATTAATTTAGGATTAATCTCTATTTTGAGAATAATTTAAATGATTTTTAAGTCATTTTTCATAAGCCTTTTTTAGCCTTTTTGACATGGGCCTTTTTAGCAACTTAGGAGTGCTTGGACCATGTGCAAACCCTAACCCTAACACCCCCTTCATGTGGCCGGCCACAAGCAGCCCCCCTCTCATTTTGTAAAAAACTCATAGCCTCCACAAGAGCAAACCCTAATTTTCCCTTTTTTCCAAAACCATAACTTTCTCATCCGGCATCTGTTTCACCTCAAACGATTTGTGTTACGATCGTGGGAAGGAGGAGAACTTGCTGGAGCATTTCTATCAAGGAGTTGGAGGCTGTTTTCTTGAGAGAAGTGGTCGATAAAGTGCTCGAGAAATTCCTTTTATTGAGATTCCAACTCTCAATAGGTAAACCATGTTCTACCTTTGTTTCTTCTGAATATTCTTTATTATTGCATCCATATAGGTACCCTCAACCTATGCATGAAGTTTGGTAGGATTTTGGTTTCGTTTGATAGCGGGTATCGGATACGTGTCGGTCTTATGTAGCACGTGTTCGACAAAATGCCACTTAGAATTGAAAGTTGGTGTTTTGCATTTATGTATTCAAAAAATTCTTGCTAATAATATTTGGATCAACTTTCGTGAAGACGGATCTGGAATCAGCACAATTTTAGTGTCCGAAACAGGACACGGACACGCGTACACGAGGCCCGTGTACAGCCCCGTGCATGCCCTGCTGTCTGTGCGTCATAACTCGACGCACAGGGCTCTGTTTCATGTGAAATTTTATGAGCACATGGGGGCAACCTCTCCCACATCCTTCAAAAAATTTACGATGTTTCGTCGAGCGAGCACGAAGAAATCCGACGTGCACTGGTCAGCCCGTACAGTACACGTAGCTGAATTTTGTAACTGACACGACCTTCGTACGCGGACACGGCACGTCAAGGACCCGTTCCAGGAGCACGAGCACGTAACCTATACCTAGACTACCTAAGGATCCGATTTTCGAGTTACGACGTGGCTCGAATCGCGAGCCACGAGGCTCGGCACGTGCCCACGGGCATGTACGCACGCACGCACGCGCGCGTGCAGGCCGCTACGGCTGTTCGCTGGGTAGCCGTGTCGCGTAGGCTCGACATGGTATCGTGTCAGCATGTCCTAGTCCTACCCCGGGACCCTACCTAGCTGTGTGCATGAGCACGAGGCTTCATATTGTGCGTGTGGCGCTCAATCGAGCGAGAACGCACGTGTACGCACCCTTCGACACGCAAAAATGATTTTCCGATACGCACTCCGTTGACACGATACGGACACGGTTTCGACTCCGTGAGTAGCCGTATACGTCACATACATCGAGACCTTCGTGCTTGTAAAGTTTTGCGGGTTCAAGTGGTGCATTGTACGAATTGGGTCGATTTGTGAGATTTCAGGTTTTTAACAAATTGAATTTGAATAGTTTGTAATAATTTGATTCTCTGACTTTTAACCATCAATTTCTGAGTTTATGTTTTGTATATGTTATTCTGGACTTGCGGTAAGCGAGCTTTGGTTTTATTTTCTATTTATTTACCATTTACGTATACATTTTGGGTTTCCTGTTTCCTTATGTGTGTGTGTGTGTGTGTGTGTGTGTGTGTGTGTGTGTGTCTATATATATATATATAGCTTTGTATATATGTAAATGGGTTATAATGAGAGCTCGAGGTACTGATTTCCAGAATTGAGATCACATCTCGGATTTGAGTAACCAAATCCCTTTACCTATAAGTATATATGTATATGGTGTTGTGCCTATGTAAATATATATATGTAAGCTTTCCTTTTAATGGATATATATATATATATATATTAATATCTATATATATATATAATAATATAATTATATATATATATATATTGGAACTAGGTAATTGTTTCTGGAATCGCTCCCACTGGGATTCGAACTTTCTGAGTAAGTTATATATATAAGATATATATATATATATATCTATATAATATATATATATATATATAATAGATGTGTGTGGTGTGTGTGTGTGTGGTGTGTGTGGGTGTGTGGTGTGTGTAGTATATATATGTATATTATTTGAATGAATGAATGAAATTAGATCCATACATGAGTGTTCGATTTGTATGTAACCTAAGGAGTACTAGGACAGATTAGGATCGACCCAATGAGCCCAGTTTAGCCGAGTTGACTGGCAAGATGACCAAGTTGACAAAGTCACTTTAGGTCAAATTGATCCAATCAACTCAAACGGACTTAAATGACTTGGAAACTTGTATATGACCTAAAAATTAGTAAACGGACTAGTTGACTTATAGTTGACCATGTTTGACCAAAGTTGACCAGGTTTTGACCAGAGTTGACCAAGGATTGACTTTGACCAAAAAGGACCTAGAAGCATGTAGAGTTGCATTGTAGGCCTTTCTTATGATATTGTGGACCATGTTGTGACTTGTGGTTATTTTAAATAGGGTTATATCACTCCAGTTCAGTTACACTTCCTCATCAGCAGCTCGAATTGTCATGCGAGTACAATCTCTGACCGTTTCATTCTTGCTTGGACATATTTACTTGTTATAGACTAGTTTACTTGTTGCTGTCACAAGATTATCACGGATTAGTACTATATGGATCTCTTCATGCGATGTTATCCCCTCGGATACATCGGGTATATTGTGCTCGTGTACTTTATCATTTGCATGTCTACTCATTGTATTTGTAATTATTCATGTATACTCATGTGACATTCATGTACACTCATGATCATGTGAGCCTTCAGTTATAACCTAGTGTGTATGTGGACCAGCTATCTATGTGACACACTACTTTCATGTGCAATAACATAACCTGGACAGATCCTTGTGTACTGATTGGGGCAGGGAGAGTATTATTTGGTTATATGATCTACACATTTTTCATGTACAAACTCAAACTAGATTTAAGTCATGTATAACCTAAGCCAGTTAATAACCAGATTGTGCTCTACACCATGTAGATAGTTCAGTTTTCTTATTGTATCATGTATATCTATTTTCATATATCATGTTCTTTCTTTTACAGTCTCATTTCTTTATCAGCAGTTCATGTATATTATTCTATAGCTTGTTTCATATTTCTTTTCATGTTATGATCTGCGTGAGAGTATGTATTCGTTTCTGTCCTGACTGGACCTGTTGAAATATTACAGTTGATGAGGATTATTGCGGCACTTACTGTGGAGCAGGCTTAGTGACACAGGTGACCTGGACCCTCAGCAGGATCTAGTAGTCGCTGAGGACTTGCCATGAGTATAGATTAGACTTATATCTTTATCTATTGTTGAGACACTGTTTTTGTATTAGATATTATTATGGTGTGGTTTACACCGAGATTATTATTCATATTGTGACTCTCTGTTGAGATTATCTTCTTCTATTCCATCTCAGTTATTGTGATTGAGTTGTACCATATATATTGTTCTCCTTTCGGAGCATATTCTAGATTGTGTTAGATATTGTGACCTAAGACAGCGTTCTACCGCCGACACTACGGCGTAGGCTGGACGTACCCACGTCTCGTGCCCTTATACTGGGTACGGGTCGTGACTTTGGACACTTTGTGTCCTATTGTGTAGACAGATACACTCTATGGGACACATACACATGCACACGACACATTTTCAACCATTAATTTTTTTGTTTAATTGATTTTCGAATAGCAACTTAGGGTTTATTCATTTTACTGATACCATGTTCTAATAAATGCATTTTTAGGGTTTTAAACTGAATTAAAATTGCTAATTTATGGTTCAATTATGATGATTAACATGTATACATGTCTGGGTTGTTGTCCATAGCTGAGTCTCATATTAATTCATGACTGAGTTTGTATTAGTTTTTTGAAATATGTAGGATACTCGATACATGACTGAAACATGGACTTTAGTTTTAATCCTTCATATGTTATTATTTCTGAGATATGAGTATGATTTCCTGAGAACTGAAGGTTAGTTTTTATAAATTGTGTGGCTTTGATATGTACCGAGACTGATTCATGTTCATGTAGATATTTGGTCTTCTGTTGTGTTTCAAATTGAGTTTTAAGAGGAATGGCTCGGGATTGGACTGATACCATACATGTAGGTTCTGTCAATTTTCTTTGGATTTTCTGAACATGGGGCTTATGAAAACTGGACTGATTGATAGGTTAATTGTCAACTGGAAATCTGAGATTCATTGAGTACACCCACTCCTTAATTGTACACTGTCCCAACACACACATAAACACTCTCTTCACTATATTTCACACATGGACACACATAGCCCCTATCTTTTTACTGTTACACTTATGACACATTCACACACATCATATAGATTTCACTCATTGACACTATACACACATTCATAACCCTTTGCTATGTTTGACACATATGACTGCCCATTGCCATGCTCACATCACATTACACTATATATATATATATATATATATATTTTTTTTTTACACTATATATATATATATCTATAATATATATATATATATATATCTATATATAATATATATATATAGATAATATATATGCACATATATATGCACATATATATATATATATAAATATATTATATATATATATAATATATATATAATATATATATATATTATATATATATATATATATATATCATCACCCTTTATATGCAAATATATATTATATGTACGTTGTTTGTTTATAGGCATTTAGCCTATGTGAGCCTATGTATATTATATGCACATATCTACTTATGGGGGTGGTTGCTTGGTTTGGCATTGAATAATATATATATATATATATATAGATTATATATATATATATATATATATATATATATATTATATATATATATATATATAGAGAGAGAGAGAGAGAGAGAGAGAATAAGGGGGTGAGGTGCCACCCTATGGAGGGTGTCTACTTGTCACCCCCCACATGCTATCATCATGCACCCATGTGCTTGATGATAGCATGGGGGTGACAAGTAGACACCCCCCCCCCCCGTGAGGTGGCACCCTACCTCCCTTATTCATATATATATATATATATATTATATAATCTATATATATATATATTATTAATATATATATATATATATTATATATATATATCATCACCCTTTATATGCAAGTATATATTATATGTACGTTGTTTGTATTATAGGCATTTAGCCTATGTGAGCCTATGTATATTATGCACATATCTACTATGGGGTGGTTGCTTGGTTTGGCATTGTACTTGCATTTGTGTGATACTATATATCTATATTCATACCCATATGTAGTGAATGATAAATATATAGGAATATGTTGTGATTGCTATTAGATATAGTCTATGGGTTATGAGTCAACTTAGGATTGATCCAATGAGCCTAGTTTGGTCGAGTGGCTAGCAAGTTGACCAAGTTGACAAAAGTCAACTTTAAGTCAAACTTGATCCAAATTGACTCGAACGACTTGGAATGAACATAATTTGTGTTTGACCTAAAATTTGGTAGATGGACTAGTTGACCATGTTTGACTAGAGTTGACCAGGTTTGACGAGTTGACCAGGGTTGACTTTGACCTAGAAGGACCTAGAATCATTTAGAATGCATTGTAGGCTATTCTTATTTCATTTTAGACATGTTGGACGTGTATTGCTCTAATAGGATTCAGATACTCCAGTTCGGACTCATATTCTTATATATATAAAATATTTTTTTTTTATATAAAATATAAATATATATATATATTATCACTCACCCTTTATATGCAAGTATATATAATGTACGTTGTTTGTATTATAGGCATTTAGCCTATGTGAGCCTATGTATATTATATGCACATATCTACTTATGGGGTGGTTGCTTGGTTTGGCATTGTACTTGCATTTGTGTGATACTATATATCTATTTCATACCCATAGGTAGTGAATGATAAAATATATAGGAATATGTGTGATTGCTATTAGATATAGTCTATGGGTTATGAGTCAACTTAGGATTGATCCAATGAGCCTAGTTTGGTCAAGTTGGCTAGCAAGTTGACCAAGTTGACAAAGTCAACTTTAAGTCAAACTTGATCCAATTGACTCGAAAGGAACTTGGAATGACTAGATAAATTTTGTTTGACCAAAATTTGGTAGATGGACTAGTTGACCAGGTTTGACTAGAGTTGACCAGGTTTGACAAGAGTTGACCAAGGGTTGACTTTGACCTAGAAGGACTAGAATCATTTAGAATGCATTGTAGGCTATTCTTATTTCATTTTAGACATGTTGTGACGTGTATTGCTCAAATAGGATTCAGATACTCCAGTTCGGACTCATATTCTTATCAGACAGTCAGGATGTCAGGCGAGTACATTCTCTGACCGTTTCATACTTGTTAGGAATTATATTCTTGTCATAGTTTAATTTACTTGATGCTGACACGAAATTATCACGGATTAATACTATATGGATCTTTACATGAGATGTTATCCCTCTCGGGTGCATCTAATACATGTCATGTGCATTTCACGAACATCATGTATTTTGTGGACTCTTATTATTCATGTATACTCATGTGCTCTCATGTACTCTCATGATCTCATGAGCTTTATGTATAAACTATCATGTTATAACATAACCTGTCTAGATCCTTGTGTATTGATTGGGGCATGGGAGTAGAAATAGTCATGTGAACAATTCCAAAGTAGTGTAATCATGTACAAACTCTTTAGTGTACAAACTCTTTAGTATAATCATGTGCAAATCAAACCGTTCACATATATTTGTACTCTAAATTACATAGTCATTACAGTTCTCTATTATCATATATAGATAGTTTCGTTATCAGTTTTTCTCTTTTTTTCATGCTTATTTCTTACAGTGTTTTATGTATCTTAACCTATCACTGCTTTATATTTCCTGTCAAGATATGAACTGTATGAGATGTATTGTGCTCGTTCTCGTCCTGATTGGACTGTTGAAAATATTACAGGTGATGAGAAGTTCTGTCCTACATATTATGGCGCAGGCTTAAATGACACTGGTGACTTGGACCCTCAGGAGGATCCTACAGTCGCTGAGGACTTGCCTATTATCTAGATTAGATTTTTAGACTAGTTTCCCTGTTAGTTGTATTATTTCATGTACTGTCAGTTATTGGATATTTGTGATGTTTGTACATTCAGATATTACTCTCATTGTGACTCTTGTGGAGATTACCCTTTTATTTATCCATCTATTTACTCTCTTTATTCCACCTTAGATGCTGTGATTGAGTTGTACCATTATATCGTCCTCCTATGGGAGCATATGTCACTGTACAGGTATGGTTATTTGTTAGATGTTGTGACCTAGGACAGCATTCTACCGCCGAACTGCGGCGTAGGCTGGACATACCTACTTCTCGTGCCCTTACACTGGGTGCGGGTCGTGACAGGCTCGCAAAGCCAAGGCATTACCCCTACCTGGAAACCTCATGGTGGAGTCACCCCACTGTAGCATGGAGTTGTAATACTCCTTATAGTGTTGTGCTACCATGTTCATATAAAGCACAACAGATATTCACTCTGCCTGAGAAATCATCAAGACGTTTAAGACATCCTCACTAGAGGCTCTGTTCTCCACAGAAAATATATAGTAGACAACAGTGGTTGTAGGTCTGTATCCTTTTCATGTCCCAGAAGACATGTACCTACTATTCCTGATATTTTCCAGTTAGCGGTCCTCCCTTGAACCAAAAGCTAGATGTCTAGTATATTCTCTTTGAACTAATAGCATAAAATTTTATGGTATGATTACAATAACACAATATCAGAATGCCTTCAAGCCCTTTTTTTTGTTGTGTCTTCGACCAGCTGGCGCTTAAGGCCCTTTGTGAACAGATTTGCCAGGTTCTCCTAACTTCGAACATCAATCACTGCAATGACTTTTTGATGAGATCGTGCACTACTGTGTGCTTTAGCCGCACAATTCTCTTCTTCCTGTTGAAGAGGTCATTTGACGCCACCGTCGCAGTCGCCTGGTTGTCGCAGTATATCGGTATCGCCGGTATATACGCCCCAACCAATGGAAGATCATACATGAGCTCCTAAAGCCATTCTACTTTTTCTGCTGCGGAATCAACTACAAGAACTCATATTCCATGGAGGAACGAGAGAGCATAGTATGCTTCTTCGACTTTCACGATATAGCAGCTCCACCCATGAAGAAAATGAATCCTCATATGGATCTCTCGCTCTCCGCCTCTGAGCACCAGCTGGCATCACTGAAGCCTTCTACTACTGGCGGATCTCCGCTGTAGTGCAGTGCATATATGAGTCTTCTTGAGATATCTCATTACTCGTTTCACATTTCCAGTACTCAACGCCTGGGTTGCTCGTGAACCGACTCAGCATTCCCACGACGAAAGCTATGTCAGGCCTAGTGGCAGTAATAGCGTACATCACACTCCCGATGACGCTTGCATACTCCAGCTGTCTGACGCTTTTCTTTGAATTCGGCTTCAGCTTCAGGTCATACTTGTAAGGCATACGATCATTGGAAGATCCTGATACCCGTAGCGTATGATTATCTTCACAATATAATGAGACTGTGACAGTACCAGTCCAGTGTCCATCTGGATAGTCTTGATCCCCAAGATCACATCAGCTTCTTCTAAGTCCTTCAAACTGAACTTGGTCGAGATGAACTTCTTTGTCTATGTGGCACATCCCATATCTGTACCTAGGATCAACATGTCATCCACATACAGACAACAATTATACTTCTTCATCAGCAACTTCGTGCAAACACACTTGTCCATCTTACTGACCTTATAGCCATTTGACCTTATGACCTTGTCAAACTTCTCATGCCATATTTTGGGAGCTTATTTCAGACCATACAAGGATTCACCAACTTGCAGACTTTGTCTTCAAGACCCTTCACGACAAATCCTTCAGGCTATTGCATGTAAATCTCTTCGATCAACTCGCCATTCAGGAAAGTTGTCTTTACATCATGATACATCACCAACTTATGTATTGTTGCAAGAGCAATTAACATTCTGATGGTGGTAGTCCGGGCTACTAGAGCATACGTGTCAAAATAGTCAATCCTGTCACGCCCCGCCCACAGGAGCGTTCGTCCTCGCTAAGGCATGATGCCGCACAGGCCTAGATTGCGCCCGTGCAAGGCTATGCCCAGAAACGGTCGATTTGAGCTAGGCCACAGAGTCGCACAGAGTGTCCCCATTTGCAGCGGAAAGTAAATGAACATAAATTGAAGCGAATTTAACTCATTATTGATATTCAAGAAGTTTACAAGCGACGCTTGGCCGATATTACAGATCGCTCAAGCTCTCTCTCTCTCTCTCTCTCTGAAACATAAAAGGGCGTGCCAAGTGGCTTACAACGAATGATTCATGGCGATGTTTCGATACATTAGTCCTGTATATGGTGCTCCAGCTCTTTACAACGCTCCAAGGCTCCAGAGATAGCTCTGCACCTTAGTACGTTCGAGGGAAGCTCCGCACCCGATGACGTCTCTGCATCCTGCAAGCAGACTGTGGGGTTATCAGTACATTGTTATGCACTGGTGGGGAGGCTAGCTCGCCCACAATGCTATCATTACCAAACACGTTCTATTTACTTTCGTGCACCGTCTATCATTCATTGTCTTTCCAATCTACCTTAGGATCAGTTTATGCATATTTCATAACCTATCTCGTGTTGCCAAATTCAATGTGTTGCATGGAAATACATGCACGACTTATCCATACTTACCGTCCGGCCTTCCCTGTCCAAAGTAAACCAAGTTAGTCAACAATTCATATAAACTTTCAATGTCAGTGCGTGTCCCTGCCTCAGGTTCTAGCGCGACGTAGGCGTGTTTCCTAACTCAATTTCACGAAGTACTCTTTATCCTTTGGTGTTTTATATGTCAAGCCTATTCAGAAGGCACTTCATTTAGTTAATTTAGACCACTTTGTTTAATGCAAGGACTTGTACGTGGATTGTCACAATAAAACCCACTTAACTCTATATGCACCGGTCGCTGGCATCACAAGCCATTTAGGACCCTTTCTTCCTTGGTATTTCACAACTATTCAGAGCATGCGGGCTGTGGTATGATAGTGTCTTGAAATACCCTGCACTTACGTCTCCCGGGTGACCAAGCCCACACCCAGGCAGCCATAAGCCCTTTTGATTTTCGCCTAGGCCGACCACGATCCTCCCTTTGATCATGCCGCAGAAATCTCTTATATCTCTGTCACAACCCGTACCCGCTTTTCGGATACGAGGCATGTCCAAGTCCAGTCTACGCCACAGTGTCGGCGGTAGAACACTGCCTAGTTATAAACAAGTCACAGAGGCAGTCTAGATCTCATCCACAAGATATGATACAATCCACTAACACAAATGAAACTGAATAATGAATGATAATATAAATAGAGTATCCAGTTATCAAGAATTTCCAGTTACGTCCGGTGGACACAAATCCACTACCAATAGACGATAATAAAATAGAAACATGGAAATAAAATAACTGAGTCCACTGTCGAAAGTACCCTCAGCTGCAGTGGTACCGTGGTCCAATGCTAGCTCAAACTGCTTGTGTGCACCTGGCTCAATACTCGGCTAAACCTGAAGAGATCATCAGGTCCTCAGAGGACTAGCAAGATACATAAAACATGCCTACTAATATGACAGTAATAACATGTAAGAAGGGCAAAAATGGTACCATAAAGATATCTAAAACATGAAAATGTAATACTAGACTTGGCTATCAATCAATCGATTAACCCCCATAGCTTGTAGTACAATGCAAGATACTCCAATCTATAGTAGGTTTCGACTGTAACACAATGCAAGATGCTCTCAGTCAAGATTATCCAATTCTAGTATCGACTTTCTCTCCTAAAGGAATACAATAATACACCTATAAACCATAGTACAATGCAAGATACTCCCAATTTATAGTGTCGTAAGTCAAATCAATCAATCAATATCAAGGTAGAAGAATCTGCTATAGTCGTAGTACAATATAAGATACTCCCAATCTATAGTATGTCTTAACTGTAGTACAATGCAAGCTACTCCCAGTTAAGATTAGTCAAGTCAAGGACACGGTATAGAACTGGTAATTCTATCATAGACACAATACATGAAGAGTAATATACAAGCAATATCCTATATGTGCACGTAATCTAGAACAAGTCAGACAATCAAGGATACCACTCGCAATATGGAAATCATGTAGCAAGGTGAAAGGAAATAATAGACAAAAAACAATATAAATACTGCATATGTTCGGTAAGGTATACTTGCATGTTGTCCCGAGCTGTTGCACGGCCAAATGTTGAGTCAAGAGTCCAATGAACCTGTTATAACTCACAATGTTAATGGTGACTCAACAATGGATATTTTATCTATTTGTATTTAGACTTCTAAATTTATTTACATAAAACTGTTAGGTGGATCTGCTACCTAGGTCTAGTTATTCTAATGGGTAGTGACAGTACCAAGCTATCCTTAGTTTTAAAGGGATTCCCTATGCATCCTTCCTATTGCTCTATTTGTGCAGATAGGCTTCTATGGCACACTGATGTATGACATGGCTTCCAGGTATTAATATGTTGCTGCCTCAATACTGATCAAAAGTGAATGGGATACATCATGGTGTAGGGCATTATGAGTATGCAAGAGAACTGGAAAAAGAGACCTAACTTAAGTAATGTGGTTCGGGAATGCATAATTGGCATTATAGGACTGGCTCCACTATATAAGGTAACTGAATGTGGTTTGACACCAATCATAGCAACTTCCTAAGGACTGAATAATATAGTCTTAGGTTAGGGTCAAATTGTTGATTACTGAATCACCATAAGTAGAGGTCTGAATCAAAGGGTGGACATTTGGTGCTGGTATGACCACACTCACCTTTCTATTGTCTATTACTGTTATTGAGTCCTCCCACTCAAATACTCTAGGATATAAATCTGATGCAAGGAGATTCATCAGTTAGTCTCCATGGGACACAATGGGGTTCACATGGATATCTGGATAGGTGTAAGCACCTATGTGCTCAATGGATCACTCCTGTCCTAATATGAAACCACAGCCCTAACATTTGTTGAATCCTCTTTCTCCATTCATTTTTACTTTGGGTGTTGGCATCCTTTATTTTTGGTGTTGTTATTCCTATTGTTGTTATTTTCCAACATTACATTAACATATCCATGACTATCTATCCAATCAGATACAAACATGAACCTTTACTTTTATTGAATATGCCAGTTTGTTCCTAGAACTCGGAACTTCCTAGCTGTAGAATTTTTCCTGAAATACGAGGTTATCATGTGCACTTTACACCCAGATATGCAACTAACATGCAAGACTGGAGAGACAAACTCATAAATGCACACAGAGCAATGAATCATATATTGGGATACTTGCTAAGCCCTGTCACACCAAGCTACACCTACAGGTGCATGGTACTAATAACAGCACTCTTGCCCCACACACACATCCATACCCACAAGCTATATGGTTGTGGCCCGTACCATGACCATTTCATCTCCTCCAATCTTGGTACATAGCATGTTAGTCTACCCCCTACCATTCAAAACCCTATACTATAGAGGTACATTGGTTAGGCCATGTCCTGTATATGTATCCATTTTGAGTCTTGTACAGAGCCTTCATATATTACTGCTTACAGTAAAGGGTAGGTAAACCCAGGTCTTTGGATTTCAACCCAGGTATCTATGGATACTCATACACTAGTCCCAAGTGACATAAAGACTGATCAGGTGTAGGGGCACTGGAACCCCAACCTGTCCTGGACTGAACCATGGCCAAACCCTAGGTGGACTGAACATCTAAGTGATATGCAATGTGGGTGAACTGATACAAGGAGTATTATGCCTTCAAAGACTGAATCCCACTGCAGAACAGTATATGTGGGAGAAAACTGAATTTAATGTTCAGTAGGGATTTGAACCATGATCTAGAATTTGTCTAACATCCTAATACCTATATCTAGGATTTGAAAGACTGACTCAACATTAGATGACCTGAGAGTTCGAGTGTGGTGATATCCTATACATATAGCTATCCTCTGGAATAGGTATTACCTGTTTCCTGAGCCTATGATGCCAGGGGTTACCTGTAGGTTCCATGAGTCATAAGGTGGTACAATAGGGCTACCAATCCCCCATGCTCAGCCAGGTATGGAGGGCTTCCTAATATGGGTACTTGCCCTGCACACACATGACTTTACACGTTCTTACACATAGCTTACCTGTTGCAATGGTTCTGTATTCTGTCAAGAGAAGTATATGCACAGGTATACACTGGTATGCTAATTCCTCTTTAGGGATACTCAAGGGTTCAGTCCCAACCTTACTAGACCAATTTGATATGATGGAAGAGGGCTAACACAATAGTATCCAATGTATACAAGGATACTCCTATGTGTGCATCGCCCAAAATTTGCAGGTGCAAGACTGCTCTGCCTATAGGCTGACACCCCCATGGGGACATGGGGTCCCTTGTCCCAATGTTTTGGGAACAACAATTACCTAGTCTCTCAATGATCCATGGTTTTTCTATGGTGCCAACTCATGGGTGGGCAATGCCAGTGTTCCTACTGTTTTGAGTCTATGGGGCAGGGCATAGTTTCGAATACTTAAGTCATGAACTGTAAAAAATAGGAGTAGATCGTGTACCTTTCCTTGGGATGCTTGCTGTGCTCAAATCACTCCTCAACTTATCTTGTAGTAGGAAGCAACCAGGAACTCCTAGCGTTTGTAGATGAAAAATGGGCAGCTGGTTCTACAGGTATATATAGAATGTCTAGGAGAGATTTGATAGAGGGAAGGGATTTTGAATATGATATGGGCTTATCTTGTGGTGATTTGGGAGTTCCTGCCATTTGAAAGGAGAGATGCAGATTCGAACCCGAGGCCTCAGCCTTTCGTGTACTTTGGAAAATTTGAATTTGGTAAAATAGCATTAAGCCCCTTCCTGAGCGAATGGTTTTGGAAAACCACATTGGTTTTGTTATTTATGGGTGAACAACTCCAAAAAGTATATAACATAAAATAAAAAAATAAATAAATAAAAAAAAGTGGTCAAGGGGATTACAAATCTACTCCCCTTAAAAATAATTTCGTCCTCAAAATTTAAAGTGCTCAGGTAATCAAAATGAATGGTTTAAGCTGTTACTACATACTTAAGTCAAGAATTACCAATAGTACTACTACTATAGACTTATTAGGAATCCATGTCAACTCCTCCTTGTAGTGCTGGCTCATCCTCCATGGTCATGGCAAAAGCTTGCCCTCCGGGTGCTACAGGTCGACGTCTTGGGCAATCTCGCAACTGATGCTGATCCGAACTACAGTTTAAGCACTGGCCTTGTGAAACCCAAATTTTTGTAATTATATTAGTATTATTACTATTATTTTATTATATTTATTAGTATTATTGCTGAGTGTTAAAAATTATTTCGAAAATTAATTAACAAGGATTTTTGGATTCGAACCCAGACCCGAGTCCGAACCCAGACCCGAGCCTGAACCCAAACCCAATTCTTTTCTAATTCTGATTTGGTTTATTTAAAAAAAATCCTTTGAGCTGGTCCAAATTTGGACCAGCATACACGTTCTCACCCCTCCCCTATTCTTTCTCTTTCTACTCTCCCTCACACTCACGTTCACTTCCCCACTTCCTCTCACCCACATCCTTCTCTCAACATTTCCCTTATAAACTTCCCTTTTCTTCACTTTTCCCTCAACTCCCCTCTTCCCAACCACTTTTTCCTCTCTCCAGAGCATAGCAAACCCTCCTCCCTCACAAGTCCCTCTTTCCCGAAGCTTCCCCTCCCCGACCCGTGAGCCAGCGCCCCGAAGCTTCCCTTCGGCCAGCGCCGACCCTCCGCACCCCGGCCACTCCCAGGCGCGTGCCTCTCCCCGCGCGGCCAGGTCCGGCTCGCCTCCTTCAGCGCCGCGCCCCGCCGGCCTCCCCGCGCCCCTCGCCGTGGACCCACTGTGCGCCAACGCACTCCCGCCGACCCCCGGCGCCGTACCCTAGCTCCGGCCCCGCCCGGCGCACCTCCGGCGTTCGACCCCGACGCTTCCAGCGCCCTTTCATCGGCGTTCTTCACCGGCGCAGCCTGTGCACCGTTCCCAGCGCTGTCCCAGCGCCCCATCGCGCCTCGGACCCCGATCCAGCGCTTTCTCCGCTGTTGCCGAGCCCGGACAGCACTCCAGCGCTGTTCCGAGTTGTCGTTGCTGTTCGGACCTCTATTTTTCTTCTTTTAAATCATTGAGAGCTCTAGCCGAGCAACCCGAGGTATAACCCATGTCCCGCTTTTTCTCTACAGTCTGTGATGAGAATGGTCCCCGATTCCCTCTTGGGAATTCGGTTTTAGCGACGTCGTATTTTTCGGAACCTTCGGAAAGGTTCTGTTGGTTGTTTTGGTTTTTCCGGAACTTTTCGGAAATTGGATTTCGGATATTTTGGGCTTTCCGGATTTTTCCGGTAGCGTTCTGTGATGTTTTGGTTGAATTCGAACTTCCGAAATTATTTCGGGTCATTCCGAATTAATCTGTGGATTGGTTGTGTTTATTTTATATATATTTTGGGGATTCCCTGGTTTGGGATTTGCAGAAAAGATTAACGGCATATTTCCCAGTTTTTGGGTTGACCAAAAACAGAGGAGATGCTGCCGAATTTTTCCGTAAATTCAAGAATATTTTAAAAATGAATTTAAAATGGATTTCAGAATTTTATTTAATATTTGGATTTTGGGCGACGACCGTATCGGTCAATGGGCTCCGGCTAAGTGCAAACGAAACCGATTTCGCCCGGACGTTGAGGCATTAGCCCAGTTGAAGATTGGACCATATCTGAGACTCGAAATAATTATTTTATCTTTATTTTTATTATTTAATTTTATTCATATTTAATTTATTTAAAGTTTAGAACTAACGGCAGTTTTTGTCTTATTTCAATTTATGTAAATAAATTGTAATGGGCATAAGTCCAGCTGGTTGTTGGTTCTGTAACTGTAAATTGGTAGCATAGGTTTTGGTTGTTGCTGATTTTACGAGTTTTTGTATTAAAAGAAAAAATTTAATAAAAAGTATTTTCGTACAAAATTAATAAAGATTTTCTCACCTAAAATCTACAAGTTTTAATATTAATTAAAGATCATGTATTTCTCACTAAATAAGAAATTAGTTTTATATTTATAAATTATGAAAATACAAAGTTTTAAGCAATTAATCTGGTAGGACGAGTTTTCCAAATACAAAGTATAAAACGACCTTTTCCCTCGTATTAAAATCAACACACAAATAAGTATTTTCATGTTTTGTTAAATAAGAATTAAAATTGGATTAGGACATAAATAGAGATTTCAACTAGCGTAGCTAGATTGGTAAACTTGGAATCTGAGTCAATTTCTCGAATGTAGGAATTCGAGGACGATTCTGAATTCTCGTCTTGAAGTCTTCATCCTCTCCAGTCAAGTCCATTTTGAGGCAAGTATAGTTTGTGTTAGTTTTACAGTTTTAATAATCGTTTTACTGCAAGTTTAAACCACGATGCAAACACGAAACTCTCCCTGAGAGTACTGACTGCAACTATTGTAACTGATTGGGGACTGGGGGAATCGAGTAATGTTTATGACCACATCCAACTGTAACTTAGGCCAGTTTAGCTTACCCCTCATACACACGGGGATAAGCCGAATCGTATCAATAGGATACAACTGTACATCCCAAGCCGGTCATATTCATTGCCTATTCAAATCATACTGTTTTACTGCTAGAAAACTGTTCATTTCTAAACTGTTTAAAAGTGCATGATTCTATTATTTATTTTAACTGTTTAAATTAGCATGAATTGTACTTTGCTCCCTCCTCACTGGAGATAACATTTTTAGGGAACATTGAGGATGCTGAGCTGTTATACTATACAACAGCTATTTTGACCCGGTTTTGTACCCTGTTGGAGGACGCAGGACTTGAGGCCGGCGAGCCGAACACTTAGCTAGATTTTCTGTTTCTAGATTTATTGTTTAGAATTTTGTAATTTGACTTCAGCTTTTAATTCAGTTCTTTCACATTCCAGTTGTACTTATTTCAAAGTTTAATAAAATTTCATTTTCCGAATTTTGAGTTGTGACAAATTTAGATGTTGTTGTGGATTACCTGCTAATGGAACAGCTTACTGCCGCCGTCTCAACAACGGTGCAGGCTGGGCATGATCCGGTTCGACCCAATTATTTGGGATCGGGTCGTGACATGTTTTTAGTGGTGGCCCATGCAGGTCAGAACAACAACTTAGGAAAACATACCTAGAAACAATTAGAATACTAGAATATTGATTTGTCAACATAGGTCCGAATTATATAAATAAATATTTTTGTTTGATTATAAACTGGTAGGCTACCTTGCTTAAGTGTGCATCCTAAACCTTCCAGAGAATGGCCATTGACAAGACCAATCCTGCCGGCAATGAGGTGTCATCTCCGGATCATACCCCATCTCTTCAACCAAGTCCAGGGTTTATTCCCTCGCAGCTGATTGACCGTCCCCATAATACATCCAGTGAAGTTTCTACTACACCGACGGATCCTACCTCTTCTCAAACTGAGCTACATTTCCTTGAGGAAGTACCCATTCCTGATGCTCCACCAGTACCAGCGAACACCTCCCAAATGGTTGCCCTACTTCAAGAAATCCTGGAGTCCCAGAAGGCTCAAGCTGAAGCCCAGCAGGAACAGATGGATATCACGAGAGAAGTCATGAAGAACGTCAATGATGTAGCCTTAGCTATCTCCAACCAAGTTGGAGCGGAACCTCACCCTAGGAGGTATACCCTAAATCTAGAAGATATTTGGGTCCCATCAAGTACTCTACTTTCCGGCAGTCTTGTCATAAGAGGCTATTGGCTTGTGACTACTGCAAGAGGCCTGGTCATCAGGCCGTTAGTTGCCGCAAGAGGTTGGGACAATGTTTGGCATGTGGATCCGCTAAACATCGGGTAAAGAACTGCCTCTTATCTTTCTATTATACCAGAGCACCTATCCCAGCAACACCTGCTACGCCGCAACCTAGGGACTCTCTTCCTATCGAGCAGACCTTGCCTCCTACACCCATTGCAGAAGGGCATGATGCAGACTCGAGGATCATAGAAGAAGATGAAGCAATTGGAGACTGCTCGTACAAGAGCCAGAGCCATGAGGATTAATACCTAGGACTGCTGAATAGCATTATCAATTGTTATAAGAAGTTGTAACATGATGTCCTTAGAATAATCATGAGAGTCTTGCTGTAATTCTCTTTCATGAATAAAATTCTTAGTTACACCTTTATGGCAGATGTTATCCCTGATAGTCTTTCCGGATTACCCCAGATCTAGATATAGAGTTCACTATTGACCTAGTCCCCGGCTCTTCCCTATTTCTAAGGGATGCTACAGAGTCAACCCGAAGGAGGCCAAGGAGATGAAGGACCAGATCAATGAACTGAAGGCTCTAGGATTTATCCAGGATGGAATTTCATCCTAGGGAGCGTCTGTCTTGTTAGTGCACAAGAAGGACGGAACAGTACGGATGTGCATCGACTACCAGGCGCTGAATAATATCACCATCAAGAACAAGTACCCTCTGCCCCGGAATCGATGACCTATTTGATCAATTGAGCGGAGCCAAGATATTTTCGAAGATTGATCTTAGATCTGGCTACCACCAGATCAGGGTCAGGAAGGAAGATATTCCCAAGACAGCATTCAACGCCAAGTATGGGCAGTTTAAATTTTAGTCATGCCGTTTGGACTAACGAATGCTCCTGCGGTGTTCACGAACCTCATGAACAAGGTTTTCTATGAATACCTAGATCAAATTGTCGTTGTCTCCATCAATGACATTCTGATCTATTCAAATATGGAAGAGGAGCACGAAGAGCACCTTAGGAAAGTTCTGGAAACTTTGAGGAAGGAGAAGCTGTATGGTAAACTTTCCAAATGTGAATTCTTTCTAGACAAGGTGGATTTTCTTGGCCATGTTGTCACAGGAGAAGGAATTTTGGTGGATCCGAAGTAGATAGCCGCTGTTGAGAAGTAGTCTATCCCGAGCTCAATAGCTGAAATCAGGAGTTCTTGGGCTACTACCGGAAGTTCGTGAAGGATTTTACCAGAATTGCTGAGCCGATGACGAAGCTCACTCGGAAGAATGAAGAGTTCATCTGGACGAAAGATTGCCAGGCATCATTCGAGGAGCTGAAGAAGAGACTTACCACTGCACCAATCCTTGCGCTACCCGCAGGAACTGGTGGTTTCTCAATCTACAGCGATGCCTCAGGTAAAGGACTGGGTTTGCGTTCTTTAACAACATGAAAAAATGATTGCTTATGCATCTAGGCAATTACGGACTCATGAGAAGAACTATCCCACACGTGATTTGGAGCTTATAGCGGTGATATTTGCACTGAAGTTATGGAAGAATTATCTATATGGAAAGAGAGTAGAAATATATACAGATCACAAAAGTCTGAAGTATGTTTTCACTCCGAAGGAGCTGAACATGAGACAAAGAAGATGGCTGGAGCTGATAAAGGATTTTGGCATCGATCTACAGTACCACCCGGGTAAGGCTAAGGTGGTCGCAGATGCACTTAGTCGATACCCTATGGCGATGTTTTGACCAGGGAGCGGCACCTGCTAGAGGACATCGAGAAGCTTGGACTGGAGATTATACTACCTGGAAGGAAGGAGCTGGATGCTGATTCATTGTTGATGAAGTTACAAGTGAGCTCGAGTCTGATAGACAAAATCAAGGAGACGCAGTTTCAAGACGAGACACTTTGCAAACTTAGAGATCAAGTGCTGGCAGGAACACTTGAAGGATTCTCAATCGCCAGCGACGGAGCACTGAAGAATGGTACGAGGCTTTGTGTACCAACTGGCGAACTGAAGAACGAGCTGGTGCAAGAAGCGCACCAGTCGCAGTATTCCATATATCCTGGAGTCAACAAAATGTATCGGGATATACGTACCATTGTTTGGTGGTTTGGAATGAAGAAAGACGTGGCCAGGTATGTTGCTAGATGTTAATTTGTCAACAAGGGAAGGCTAGCAGGCAGAGACCAGCAGGACTATTGCAGCCACTTGACATTTCCAGAGTGGAAATGGGAGCACATAATAATGGATTTTGTATCGGGATTGCCTCGATCCCAAGGAGGGAAGGATGCCATTTGGGTTATCGTAGACCGACTGACGAAGTCAGCTCACTTTATCCCCTTCAAGCTTGGGAACACAACTGAAGTTCAGCGTCGCCTACCACCCTCAGACTGATGGACAATCAGAGAAGATAATCCAGACGCCTGAAGACATACCGAGATTTTTGCGTATTGGAGTTTGGAGGGTCTTGGGAAGATCATTTACACTTGGTAGAGTTCTCTTACGACAACAGCTACCAAGCCAGCATTTGGTATGATTCTATTTGAAACTCTCTATGGACGTTGTTGCCGTACACCACTTGCATGGGACGACGTAGGAGAAAGAGTACTGCTGGGTCCAGAGTTGGTGACTGACGCAGTAGAGAAGGTGAATGCAAGCACAGGATTGCCCAAGATAGACAGAAGCATTGGATTGATATTAGTGGTCGACCAGTGAAGTTTGAAGAAGAAGATAGCATTTCTGTGAAGCTTTCTCCTACCAGAGGAACAATCAGTTGAAACGGAGCTGGGAATTGAGGCCAGATACATCAGGCCAGTTGAAGTTTTAAGACGAGTGGGAAGTAGCGTACCGGTTAGCTCTACCAGCTAATCTTGAGAGTGTGCAACGTCTTCTACGTATCACAGCTCAGGCGCTACATTCCGGATCCGAGTCACATATTGGATAATTCAGAGATGAAGATTGGACTCAACCTTTCAGTGCCAGAGAAATCAGTTGCAAGCGTAGTCAGAGGTGAGAAGAAGATCGGAATTTGAGCCATCACATAAACTCCTATTTCTTATCTTTTCGTTCTAAACTTGACTGATGCTGCTAAGTTAGCCTAGTTTTGCAAGCTATTTCTTTATCAAGCTTGATCATGACAGTATTTTATTGGGTGCACTCACTAATATATTTTCTAATCAGGACCGGTACATGATGGTCTGATCAACCTCGTATACTTTGGTTCACCTTTGTATATATCTGTATGGATGATATCATAAATGAAACTTGTCCCTAAATTGTCTCATCCACGACTGCATTGGAAATTCTTATTGTTGGACCTGAATTACGGACGTAGTACCCGTACCTGTTTGAGACTTATGGTAATCCCTAACCTTGCCTTTAAATTTCGAGGACGAAATTTTCTAAGGAGGGAAGATTGTGAAACCCAAATTTTTGTAATTAATATTAGTATTATTATTATTTTTATTATATTTATTAGTATTATTGCTGAGTGTTAAAAATTATTTCAAAAATTAATTAACAAGGATTTTTGGATTCGAACCCAGACCCGAGCCAGAACCCAAACCCAATTCTTTTCTAATTCTGATTTGGTTTATTTAAAATAAAAAAAATCCTTTGAGCTGGTCCAAATTTGGACCAGCATACACGTTCTCACCCCTCCCCTATTCTTTCTCTTCCTACTCTCCCTCACACTCACGTTCACTCCCCCACTTCCACTCACCCACATCCTTCTTCTCAACATTTTCCTTATAAACTTCCCTTTTCTTCACTTTTCCCTCAACTCCCCTCTTCCCAACCACTTCTTCCTCTCTCCAGAGCATAGCAAACCCTCCTCCCTCACAAGTCCCTCTTTTTCGAAGCTTCCCCTCCCCGACCCGCGAGCCAGCGCCCCGAAGCTTCCCTTCGGCCAGCACCGACCCTCTGCGCCCCGGCCACTCCCAGGCGCGCGCCTCTCCCCGCGTGGCCAGGTTCGGCCCGCCCCCTTCAGCGCCGCGCCCCGCCGGCCTCCCCACGCCCCTCGCTGTGGACCCCCTATGCGCCGACGCACTCCCGCCGACCCCCGGCACCGTGCCCTAGCTCCGGCCCCGCCCGGCGCGCCTCCGGCATTCGACCCCGACGCCTCCAGCGCCCTTTCGTCGGCGTTCTTCGCCGGCGCAGCCCTGTGCATCGTTTCCAGCGCTATCCCAGCGCCCCGTCGCGCCTCGGACCCCGATCCAGCGCTTTCTCCGCTGTTGTCGAGCCCGGACAGCACTCCAGCGCTGTTCCGAGTTGTCGTTGCTGTTCAGACCTCTATTTCTCTTCTTTTAAATCATCTGAGAGCTCTAGCCGAGCAACCCGAGGTATAACCCCTGTCCCGTTCTTTTTCTCTACAGTCTGTGATGAGAATGGTCCCCGATTCCCTCTTGGGAATTCGGTTTTAGCGACGTCGTATTTTTCGGAACCTTCGGAAAGGTTCTGTTGGTTGTTTTGGTTTTTCCGGAACTTTTCAGAAATTGGATTTCGGATATTTTGGGCTTTTCGGATTTTTCCGGTAGCGTTCTGTGATGTTTTGGTTGAATTCGGACTTCCGAAATTATTTCGGGTCATTCCGAATTAATCTGTAGATTGGTTGTGTTTATTTTATATATATATTTTGGGGATTCCCTTGTTTGGGATTTGCAGGAAAGATTAACGGCATATTTTCCAGTTTTTGGGTTGACCAAAAACAGAGGAGATGCTGCCGGATTTTTCCGTAAATTCAAGAATATTTTAAAAATGAATTTAAAATAGATTTTGGAATTTTATTTAATATTTGGATTTTGGACGACGACCGTATCGGTCAATGGGCCCCGGCTAAGTGCAAATGAAACCGGTTTCGCCCGGACGTTGAGGCATTAGCCCAGTTGAAGATTGGACCATATCTGAGACTCGATAAATAATTATTTTATCTTTATTTTTATCATTTAATTTTATTCATATTTAATTTATTTAAAGTTTAGAACTAACGGCAGTTTTTGTCTTATTTCAATTTATGTAAATAAATTGTAATGGGCATAAGTCCAGCTGGTTGTTGGTTCTGTAACTGTAAAATTGGTAGCGTAGGTTTTGGTTGTTGCTGATTTTGCGCGTTTTTGTATTAAACGAATAAAATTTAATAAAAAGTATTTTTGTACAAAATTAATAAAGATTTTCTCACCTAAAATCTACAAGTTTTAATATTAATTAAAGATCATGTATTTTTCGCTAAATAAGAAATTAGTTTTATATTTATAAATTTTGAAAATACAAAGTTTTAAGCAATTAATCTGGTATCGACGAGTTTTCCAAATACAAAGTATAAAACGACCTTTTTCCTCGTATTAAAATCAACGCACAAATAATCGTGTTTTCGTGTTTTGTTAAATAAGAATTAAAATTGGATTAGGACACAAATAGATATTTCAACTAGCGTAGCTAGATTGGTAAACCTGGAATCTGAGTCAATTTTTCAAATGTAGGAATTCGAGGACGATTCTGAATTCCCGTCTTGAAGTCTTCATCCTCTCCAGTCAAGTCCATTTTGAGGCAAGTATAGTTTGTGTTAGTTTTACAGTTATTTTAATAATCATTTTACTGCAAGTTTAAACCACGATGCAAACACGAAACTCTCCCTGAGAGTACTGACTGCAACTACTGTAACTGATTGGGGACTGGGGGAATAGAGTAATATTTATGACCATATCCAACTTTAACTTAGGCCAGTTTAGCTTACCCCTCATACACACGGGGATAAGCCGAATCGTATCAATAGGATACAACTGTACATCCCAAGCTGGTCATATTTATTGCCTATTCAAATCACACTATTTTACTGCTAGAAAATTGTTCATTTCTAAACTGTTTAAAAGTGCATGATTCTATTATTTATTTTAACTGTTTAAATTAGCATGAATTGTACTTTGCTCCCTCCTCACTGGAGATAACATTTTTAGGGAACATTGAGGATGCTGAGCTGTTATACTATACAACAGCTATTTTGACCCAGTTTTGTACCCTGTTGAAGGACGCAGGACTTGAGGCCGGCGAGCCGAACACTTAGCTAGATTTTCTGTTTCTAGATTTTTTTGTTTAGAATTTTGTAATTTGACTTCAGCTTTTAATTCAGTTCTTTCACATTTCAGTTGTACTTATTTCAAAGTTTAATAAAATTTCATTTTCCGAATTTTGAGTTGTGACAAATTTAGATGTTGTTGTGGATTACCTGCTAATGGAACAGCTTACTGCCGCCGTCTCAACAACGGTGCAGGCTGGGCATGATCTGGTTCGACCCAATTATTTGGGATCGGGTCGTGACAGGCCTAGTCCCCAGCGGCAGTCGTTCTCACTGTGTCCCTTTTTTCTGTAATGTTGGCATGTTGGAAGCTCGCGATTTAGGGTATCTTTTGGCTGCTGATGATGCTGTTGTGCTGGAATGTTGGGGCATTTCACCGCCCCTGATCGGCTGCTGCCTCCTCCTTGTGCGTCTTTGTCTCTCTTTCGCTTACGTTTCAATTCTGTTTCCATCGCCTGTACGACCTTTAAGATCCTCTCGTAAGTGGTGGCCTGGCTGGTGGCGATGGCTATGCGAATTTCATATGAAAGTCCTTTCCTGAACTTTTTGGCTTTGGTTGCAGGGGTCAAGGCGTCTGCGAAGCGGCTGAGACGAGAGAACTCTACGGTGTACTCGTCGACGGAGAGGTTGCTCTGTTCTAGGCTCTCGAACTCGTTCTCCAACTCTTCACGGGTTGCTTCAGGATAGAACTTCGTCTTGAACAGCTCTTAGAACTCCTCCCAAGTCACGTCTGGCGCGGTGAACCGAGGCTCGTCTCTATACCACCTGTGGGCGATGTCGTAAAGCTGCATACTGGCATTCTCGACCTTCAGGTCTTCAGGAACTCGAGCCCTCCAAAGGTTGCGGTCTACGTTCTCTAACCACTCATCTGCGTAGAGAATTTCTTCTGTTCCTTTGAATTCTCTGGGCCTAAGGTCCATGAAATTCTTGGAAGTCCCAGGGCGCGGTCGTGGAGCGTCTCTAGTCTGGATAGCCTCTCTCAAAGTATCGTGGAAGACGTCAGCCTGTCGCGTTTGAGAAGTCATGAGCTGCTGGAAGATCCTGAGGAAGTTAACGTTGTCCAGCGGAGGTGGCGGAGGCAGAACATGTGCTGGGTACATAGCAGGCGCTGGATACGTTGCTGGTGCAGGGTGCATGGTAGGTGTTGGATGTGGAACATATGCTGGCTGGAAGGGTACAGGCTGATGGAAGGGTGCTGGTGGAGGAAAGTCGTCCCTGCGAAATCTCGAGTATTACGTTTGAGCCGGGTCGCCCTGATGAGTAAGCTGGCCTCCCTGTATCGGCGGGGTCATATAGGTGAAGAACCCTCCTGCAGTCGGTGGGGTGTTCAGGAAAGCGTTGCTCCTGTCTTGAGAATCTATTCACTGCAATAAAGATAACATTAGATGGTACAAATATTTAAGCAGGATGCAAGTCAAGGATTCAATAAAAAGTAGAGGTCAATAGTGAGTCAAGACACGTGGATGAGATCCTAAGTTTCTAATCCTATGTGCAGGCTCACGACGGCACAGGAATGTAACCGAAGTGATTAACGTAGACCTGTATGGGCCACCAAAAAAACTTATCACGACCCGCACCCGCTTTTCGGATACGAGGCATGTCCAAGTCCAGCCTACGCCGCAGTGTCGGCGGTAGAACGATGTCTATTACATAAACAAGTCACAGAGGCAGTCTAGATCTCATCCACAAGATATGATACAATCTACTAACACAAATGAAACTGAATAATGAATGATAATATAAATAGAGTATCCAGTTATCAAGAATTTCTAGTTACGTCCGGTGGACACAAATCTACTACCAATAGACGATAATAAAATAGAAACATGGAAATGAAATAACTGAGTCCAACTGTCGAAAGTACCCTCAGCTGCAGTGGTACCGTGGTCCAATGCTAGCTCAAACTGCTCGTGTGCACCTGGCTCAATACTCGGCTAAACCTGAAGAGATCATCAGGTCCTCAGAGGACTAGCAAGATACATAAAACATGTATACTAATATGACAGTAAATAACATGTGAGAAGGGCAAGAACGGCGCCAGAAAGATATCTAAAATATGGAAATGTAATACTAGACTTGGCTATCAATCAATCGATTAACCCCCATAGCTTGTAGTACAATGCAAGATACTCCCAATCTATAGTAGGTTTCGACTGTAGCACAATGCAAGATGCTCTCAGTCAAGATTAGCCAATTCTAGTATCGATTTCCTCTCCTAAAGGAATACAAGAATACACCTATAAATCGTAGTACAATATAAGATACTCCCAATTTATAGTGTCGTAAGTCAAATCAATCAATCAATATCAAGGTAGAAGAATCTGCTATAGGTCGTAGTACAATGTAAGATACTCCCAATCTATAGTATGTCTTAACTGTAGTACAATGCAAGCTGCTCCCAGTTAAGATTAGTCAAGTCAAGGACACGGTATAGAACTGGCAATTCTATCATAGACACAATACATGAAGAAGAGTAATAGACAAGCAATATCCTATACGTGCACGTAATCTAGAACAAGTAAGACAATCAAGGATACCACTCGCAATATGGAAATCATGTGACAAGGTGAAAGAAAAATAATAGACAGAAAATAATATAAATACTGCATATGTTCGGCAAGGTATACTTGCCTGTTGTCCCGAGCTGTTGGCACGGCCAAATGTTGAGTCAAGAGTCCAATGAACCTGTTATAACTCACAATGTTAATGGTGACTCAACAAAGGATATTTATCTATTTGTATTCAGACTTCTAAATTTATTTACATTAAACTGTTAGGTAGGTCTGCTACCTAGGTCATTCTAGTTATTCTAATGGGTAGTGACAGTACCAAGCTGTCCTTAGTTTTAAAGGGATTCCCTATGCATCCTTCCTATTGCTCTATTTGTGCAGAGAGGCTTCTATGGCTCACTGATGTATGACATGGCTTCCAGGTATTAATATGTTGCTGCCTCACAATACTGATCAAAAGTGAATGGGATGCATCATGGTGTAGGGCATTATGAGTATGCAACATAACTGGAAAAAGAGACCTAACTTAAGTAATGTGGTTCATGGGAATGCATAATTGGCATTGTAGGGCTGGCTCCACTATATAAGGTAACTGAATGTGGTTTGACACCAATCATAGCAATTTCCTAATGACTGAATAATATATAGTCTTAGGTTAGGGTCAAATTGTTGATTACTGAATCACCACAAGGAGAGGTCTGAATCAAAGGGTGGACATTTTGGTGCTGGTATGACCACAATCACCTTTCTATTGCCTCTATTACTGTTATATGAGTCCTCCCCACTCAAATACTCTAGGATATAAATCTGATGCAAGGAGATTCATCAGTTAGTCTCCATGGGACACAATGGAGGTTCACATGGATATCTAGATAGGTGTAAGCACCTATGTGCTCAATGGATCACTCTGTCCTAATATGAAACCACAGCCCCAACATTTATGTTGAATCCTCTTTCTCCATTCATTTTTACTTTGGGTTGTTGGCATCCTTTATTTTTGTTGTTGTATATTCCTATTGTTGTTATTTTCCAATATTACATTCAGTAACATATCCATGACTATCTATCCAATCAGATACGGATAAGAACCTTTACTTTTATTGAATATGCCAGTTTGTTCCTAGAACTCAGAACTTCCTAGCTGTAGAATTTTTCCTGAAATGCGAGATTATCATGTGCACTTTACACCCAGATATGCAACTAACATGCAAGACTGGAGAGACAAACACGTAAATGCACACAGAGCAATGAATTATATATTAGGATACTTACTAAGCCCTGTCACACCAAGCAACACCTACAGGTGCATGGTACTAATAACAGCACTCTTGCCCCACACACACATCCATACCCACAAGCTATATGGTTGTGGCTCGTACCATGACCATTTCATCTCCCCCAATCCTGGTACATAGCATGTTAGTCTACCCCCTACCATTCAAAACCCTATACTGTAGAGGTACATTGGTTAGGCCATATCCTGCATATGTATCCATTTCGAGTCTTGTACAGAGCCTTCCTATATTGCTGCTTACAGTAAAGGGTAGGTAAACCCAGGTCTTTGGATTTCAACCCCGGTATCTATGGATACTCCTACACTAGTCCCAAGTGACATAAAGACTGATCAGGTGTAGGGGCACTGGAACCCCAACCTGTCCTGGACCGAACCCTGGCTAAACCCCAGGTCGACTGAACATCTAAGTGATATACAATGTGGGTGAACTGATACAAGGAGTAGTACGCCTTCAGAGACTGAATCCCACTGCAGAACAGTATATGTAGGGGGAAACTGAATTTAATATTCAGTAAGGATTTGAACCATGATCTGGAATTTGTCTAACATCCTAATACCTATATCTAGGATTTGAAAGACTGACTCAACATTAGATGACCTGAGAGTTCGAGTGTGGTGATATCCTATACATATAGCTATCCTCTGGAATAGGTATTACCTGTTTCCTGAGCCTATGATGCCAGGGGTTACCTGTAGGTTCCATGAGTCATAAGGTGGTACAATAGGGCTACCAATCCCCCATGCTCAGCCAGGTATGGAGGGCTTCCTCCTAATATGGGTACCTGCCCTGCACACACATGACTTTACACGTTCTTACACATAGCTTACCTGTTGCAATGGTTCTGTATTCTGTCAAGAGAAGTATATGCACAGGTATACACTGGTATGCTAATTCCTCTTTAGGGATACTCAAGGGTTCAGTCCCAACCTCACTAGACCAATTTGATATGATGGAAGAGGGCTAACACAACAGTATCCAATGTATACAAGGATACTCCTATGTGTGCATCGCCCAAAATTTGTAGGTGCAAGACTGCTCTGCCTATAGGCTGACACCCCCATGGGGACATGGGGTCCCTTGTCCCAATATTTTGGGAACAACAATTACCTAGTCTCTCAAGGATCCATGGTTTTTCTATGGTGCCAACTCATGGGTGGGCAATGCCAGTGTTCCTACTGTTTTGAGTCTATAGGGCAGGGCATAGTTTCGAATACTTAAGTCATGAACTATAAAAAAAATAGGAGGAGATCGTGTACCTTTCCTTGGGATGCTTGCTGTGCTCAAAACACTCCTCAACTTCTCTTGTAGTAGGAAGCAACCAGGAACTCCTAGGGTTTGTAGATAGAAAAAGGGGCGGCTGGTTCTACAGGTATATATATAGAATGTCTAGGAGAGATTTGATAGAGGGAAGGGATTTTGAATATGATATGGGCTTATCTTGTGGTGATTTGGGAGTTCCTGCCATTTGAAAGGAGAGATGCAGATTCGAACCCGAGGCTTCAACCTTTCGTATGCTGTGGGAAATTTGAATTTGGTAAAATAGCATTAAGCCCCTTCCTGAGCAAATGGTTTTGTAAAACCACATTGGTTTTGTTATTTATAGGTGAACAACTCCAAAAAGTATATAATATAAAAAAATAAAAATAAATAAATAAAGGAAAGTGGTCAAGGGGATTACAATCTCCCACCTCCCGTATACGAGGGGATTGTCCACGACCATTTCGTATTATTTGTCATTTTAACTTAACGGCTATCTCCGAGCCGTAGGCTAACCCTTAGCCATAATGCATTATCGACCAGGTTGGCGTCCGTACAGCGCGGGAAGCGAGCCCCGTTGCACGTGTCCGTCATACCTGTCGCTAACCATTCCTTTCTTCCTTACTTTTATTCATTCTTTCTTTTCACTTGTCCTTTCGTTCATTGATTCATTCACATATTCATTCTTTCGTTCGTTGGTTCATTCATTCACTTATCCATTCATTCTTTCATTCACACATTATGTAACTCCCCGTACGGGAGTCGCCTTAGCGACCCATCGGTCCCATAATCTTTCAATGTTGCTATACTCTACTCGGAACGGCTATGTTGATAGTCTTCTCGTTTTATTATTGTAATCCATTCATTGTTTCATTGTTGAACGCATAAGGAACTCGAAATGTAAGCCCGTGCCTTAGCACGAGCGCAGAGTGCGGCACGAGAGTTCTCACATTTTCTATGTTCTTTTCCATATTCTATACAAGCATACAAGATGGAATTATTTCCTTAGCTAGGTGCGTTGAGTCATTTATTAGCATGCGCGGTGTTATCGTCTAGCGATTCTAGCAATAGTGTCCGTATTGTTATGTGTCTAGGCTAAGCAAAGACGGGTTCATCGGAGCCACACACCTTAGCGGTGTTCGCATTGGCCGAACGATACTCCGAACGCGCATTTGAAAGTCTAAGTCTGGATTCATCCTTGACGGGCCAATGTAAGCCTTATATTGATTCTTCATCAGGTCGATGCCAACTCTTCGGGTCGACGGCTCATTTGAGTCGTTGCACTTGCCGTTTGAATCGGCGTTCCGCTAGGGCGGAGCGGGTCATTACATAATACACCACTCAAAACAAGTCTCGTCCTCGAGACTTTCCGAGTGCAGGTCATTCTACCGTTCTCTAACTCATGCCGTGTGCGTATCTTAGACAATCCCTACCGAATGACTTTATCGCTCATTTTAGAGTTGATGGTACTTATTCAATTGTTGTGTTTCTTCGACTCAGTTGCTATTTGATTTCGTTTATACACATCTCAACACCCACTTGCAGCTGCATTCGAGTTCATCACATCGCTGCGTGGGGACTGTGAACATATTCAAGGCGTCCCCCGAATACGTACATTTCAACCAGGCTTAGCGATTAGTGAAGTCGGGTAAGCTACTCGTGATAGTTTTGATTTGCCGATCGTTTCACTAACTTAGATTTAAAACCGAACTCGCGTGCATCTCACTATCATTTATCTTGATCCTCGAGATGATCCGATTTGTTCCTCAAGCGTTCTTGTCTATGAAATCAATACGATTTCTTCTTAGCGGATTCGACCAAGTCTAAGTAATTTTCGTCATGTCAACCCCTTGACCAAATTTTTATCCTCTTAATTTTTTTCTATTTATTTATTTCAATTGTCTCATATAATTGTTGTGTTTTATAATTGTTTTAATTGAAATATCAAAAAGGGACCCAGGGGTAATAAAGGTTATGGCAGGGGCCTCATTGTAAAATAACCAAATTCAAATATCCTTTTAACTGAACTCTGGATAGGAATTCGATTTGAATTCTAAGCTACATCGGCTAAGAACAAAATCAGTTTAAATCTTTCTTCCAATCTCTCCATCACCCCAGTCTTATCAAAAACGAGTTGTTTATATATGAGGGATTGGCCGACCCTCTGGAGAACCCTAGAATTCAATTTCCCTGCCGCAAGAACAGCATAGGAAGAGGAAGAAGAGGAGTAGTCAAGTTCATGATTCAATCCCAGGTAATCATATTTACAACTACACTTGTAGATCACTGTCATCTACCAAGCATGATATTACGAACTATAGGTGTTTGCAATTATGTTAAAGAAGTGTCAATTCTTGCAACCAGGATTTACATACCACACCCTGTCTCGACTAGAGCAGTATGGTATATTTGGAAACCTAAGACCTATCAGACCTAGAGGAAAAGTGCTAACAGTACCATACAACATCCCATTAGGCATTAGTAAACAAGAGGCCTGGGTTCCTATGGCCTGACAGCCATAGACAACTTGAGCAAAACAGGGTGGAGCAAATCCATGTTAGGAAGCACATGTACAAGCCTAACCTTAGGTTGTAGGCAATGGCTTTAGAGCACCATGACAGGTCATGGGCGTCCCTTAGAAAATATTGGTAGGTACCTACCCACATTCATAAAAACATATTAGAAAGCAGCTACCACCTCATACCAGCAGGGTAGGAGTGCCTATAACATATACCAAGAGAGTTGTTGTCTAGAAAGAGGGCTATGGGGTGTCCATATAGTTTAGAGGGTTCTCTCTAGAGTATCAGATATACTAGGGTCACAGCACCTGTGTACCACTACTTTCAGGTGAGTTAATGCTAGATTAACCAATAGATCCAGCCATCTGTATCAGTGGTACCAGACTTATAGTCCCCTGGTAATTCTACAGTTTCAAGCAAGGCCTATGGTAGAATAGTGTCCAGGGGGTGAATACGCATAGGCAAGCCTAGGAGACTGTAGGGATTTTGAGATGCATCAAGTCTTAAGACCTGGGTAACCAAATCTGAAGACCCATGCTTATACCTAGTAAGTAGAGGGTATCTAGAAGCAACATTCTTGTACTGAACTACTGTGCAGGTTAGTATGTACCAGGGTTCAATCCTTGGACATCCTACTGGTCTGAATGGCAGGAAGACATGTGGGTATCGATTGGGAAGTACACAGGGTGGGGACTGATGTATCAGTGGTCATGTAGGTTAATGAGCCTTTGAGTAAATCAGGATACCAAGACATAAAAACCGAGTACCCAGAGTATGTAGGAAGCTGATTTTTCCATGGAGGTTATCTGAGGATCACCCAAGTATTTGGGAATCAAAATTATTACTCTCAGTGGGGAATGGTAGTACATACATATATCAATTATAATTTGTGTGCAGTAAGGAGATGGGTGAAGGTTGGTTTACGTTCAATCGATTCATCAAGTCCAACCATTACCATACTCGATTACAGTCCATTCATGGTTATTATAGCACTCCCTTGATGTTACTACCAGGCTAAATAGGCATGTACAGATGTACCAGGTTATCCAATGTAGCAGGTAGCACCAGGTAGGGGTATTCGGTTTTCATATATAAGAATGCTTGTTGATATGTTATGTTCAAGCCAAGACATGGCAAATCCCTATAAGGTTCAGACCACCTGGGTTATGAGTATGTTTCAATCCATTCTTTATATTAAATGACCATATCCTTCATTATACATCCAGGTATACATCTTGTTCCCTTCATATCCAGTTCTCATTTGTCCAATTGACTTATACTCTTAGAGTATCAGCCCATATACATATTCATTTCAGTCCACTGCCTTTACATATACAACCCATTTGTTATATATATTCAGTCGATTTCTTTAAATTCAGTCCTTAGTTTAGTCTTCTTGGTTCATATTATCCAGTATCATTCCATGAGGTAAATGAGAAGGGACTCAGGTATGTATGTATGTTAAGTTCAGTCTCTATTTTCACTTGCTCTGTCCATATCATGCACTCACCTTTAAACTATATTCAGTCCTATTTTTTTATCAGTATTAGAGACCCCCTTTCCTTGGATGCACCTGAATGCACAACAGGACCATGTCCAGGATACATCAGTCAATAAACAAGGGTACCATAGAGTAAGAGTCGAGTAGTTTAGTGGGATAGGCATAAGCAATATACAATGGAATACCTGTATATAGCAGGGCATTCACAGGAAGTTGCAGGGGAGTGTATATGTGTATGCATCTTCTGATATATATACTTACATATCTAGACAATGTGGATTGTCTTAAGCTTAGTATGAGTGAGTTATAGACTGAACAAGAGTGGGAGCAAGGGTACCCTGCATCTTGCCTAGAGCAGGGTATGGTGATTTGAGTAAGGGCCCGGGTACATCTATACATTCAGGTACATTGGTATATAAGGGGTGTATATCACATATTAGTTATACATCGTTTGGGTCATGCCTATAGGAATTTACATAACAGGATTGTACACTTAGACAGGAATCATCAAGTATATAAGGATAACCAGGTTAGGAAGGCATGAGACACATGTGTCACCACACAGGAATAAGTACAAGCTAAGAACTAAGTAATTTAGCTAACCAAGGGAAAACAAGTCCTAGGAATTGACCTAGAAACCTAACTAATAAATAGATAGGCTACTTATCACTATTAGTTGTGTATTTGACATCATGTACATGGTATAAACAGGTTACTTGGACCGTGATACGGGTTGTAATCCGTGACAGTAGCTCAAGACCTAAGGCAAGTATACCTTGCCTTTCTACACAGCTTTATTTACATGCACAGTCTTTTTAATATTATCATGTTTTTCTCATATTGTTGATATGTATCTTTCATATCCTGCTTGTATATTTGTATCATTGCTATATAGACCGTGTTCACAGTTAGCTTTGTATCTTATTGGTCGTGGTCACTTGTGCCTTGATTGAGTCGTACCGTGGGTCAAAAAGTCATGAACTGAACTGCTATTCCTCCTTGTCTTGAAATCTTGAAGCTAACCTACGAGTCCACACTAGGGACGAGGGTTAGTAGTTATCCGTGTCTTAAGCTAACCTGCGAGTCCACCTTAGGGACGAGGGTTAGTAGTTATTGGTCCACACCTGCGAGTCCACACTAGGGACGAGGGTGATGCTAGCCTGCGAGTCCACACTAGGGACGAAGGTTAGTAGTATATGGTTTACACCTGCGAGTCCACACTAGGGGCGAGGGTGATGCTAACCTGCAAGTCCACACTAGGGGCGAGGGTTAGTAGTTCAAACCTGCGAGTCCACACTAGGGACGAGAGTTTGAGTATTCGATTTGACTATCCGTTGACATCTTGACATGAGTTCTCTAGTCTTTGTTCAGCAGTTCATCTATATGTAGTCAATGTATAGATTCGTGCTTTATTCATTGCTTAGTTTCATTTATTTATCCTGTATTTTTTTCATGCATAATAAACTGTTAGAAAGGCATGTATATTATGTATCTTGCTAGTCCTCTGAGGACCTGATGATCTCCTCAGGTTTAGCGAATGCATGGAGTTAGCTAGTAGTTCTGGATGGCGGAGGATTTGCGATTCTTGTGGGATTCAGGTATCATTACTACGTTTATTATCCGCTCGTGCTTTTATACCTTATCATGAGATATCCTGTATCTTGATTTAGTTTTAGACTCTTGTTACTTTCTTTAGAGTCTTATCGAACATATATGCTAGTTGGCTGCAGACCACGACCCATAGTGATCATTCATGTTTCATATTCTTATAGTGGATTGAGATATAGATTTATTTGCCTTGATTTTGGCAGCTTACCCTAGCCATGACAGCGTTTACATATTCGAGTCGGGCTGGAGTCTGTTTGATACGTAGCTGGCTTGCTCACGAGCTCGCATCCGAAAAGCGGGTGCGGGTCGTGACACGTCCGATTCAAGACCAAGTATTACACTATCATCGAGTACGTCTTCCCATCCATGATTCAATTTATTATCCCAACTTTACTTGCGCATCATCCATTTCTATTATTTACTTCGTTTGGGGCCAATCTCGTTTTCGTTCACGCACACTCCCAGTTATCCGTCCTACTCTAAGTCTTGTTGCCCAAGTCTATCGTCCATCCAGACGATACTGTAATGTCAATCGCACAGGTTAAATCACTCGGCATAGGGTCGTCTGCCTATCTGCTAGGTCAGCTCACAAGGTCATAGTTACAAGTCAAGTTCTCGGCTCATTGTGCAAAGTCGTTGCACGATACTCGCCCCAAATCCTATGGTCAAACCCTTTGTTCATTTTGCACAGGAATTTCTACCCAAGTTCGTTTTGCTCAAACTTTTAAACATCAAGCAGCATTCACCCTATTCACCTCAATACATTCTCCGTTCCAAGTCCGAGCTCGTTAGGAAAGTCATCCTATGATAGGTTATCTTCAACCAAATCCTCGATATGTTAATATCGTGCGTCCGCACTAGCAATTATCGTAGTCTATCTTTTCAAGTATGTTTTGATACAGTTCACCTATCCAATTTACGTAGTCAATCACAAAGTCGTCTAGCCTTGCAATATGTCATGTCCCGATTTTATGCAAGTCTGATTATCCACGGCGGACATGAATCACCATATCGACATTCCCGCAGAATAATCGTTCTCATCGGGACGTAACTCTTGCATTGCGTCTAGACTTACTCCTTTTCGATATGCGAATTGGGCCTACTTAATCCTCGACTTTACTTCGCCGTCTATTATACGTCCGATCAATCCTCAAATTCGTATTTGCTTCAAACCACAAGTCAAAGCGATCAAAATTGCCATGTCAAGGTATTTCGAGTTCGATCATTCCTGCTGGACATGAATCACTATGCCAACGCTCACGCAGAATGATCGTCCCAAATCTGACGTGATGCATGTGCGAGGCTGGAGTTGCACTCGCACAAGACAAAATCGTTTTCTTTGTGGTTATCACCAAACAATCAAGTCACTTTCCTTCCTCATTCCAAACATTCATTTCCAACATAGCATCCTTCAAAACAATAACTTCTAACACGATCATCCTTCGTCGAATTAGATGTAATGCCTGTTGTTCGTATTACGTATTTGGAATATGTATACGTATTTTATCTTGTATTTGTATATCTCCTTGGTTTGGCTTGGCTTGTTTACTCTCGGTTTGGGTTGGCTTGGGTCGGCCGACCCAATGCTTGGTTCATCATGGGCCAAGGGTGGAACACCTTAGCCTATGCTTCTCCTTCATTTCCACCACAACCCCCTCTTTATTATCCCCACCAACCTTCTCTCTCCTTCATAATTCTCATTTACGTCTCCTTCCCCTACCATTACTCTTCTCCACCAACCAAGAACACCATAGGCAAGTGCAACTTGCTTCCACAAGAGAACTCCTTTTGATGGTTTCATTAGCTTCTCCTCATGATTCTAAACCACATTAGAACTTGTCATTTTCCCTTTTTAGGCTTTAATTTTTGTAGATCTAGAAATTAGTTACTTTCGGATTTTGGTGGTTTTGATCTATTAAACTTCCTTGTTTTCAAGTTTTGATGGTTCCATATTGTGGGAAATTTCATTCTATCCAATTTTGACCTTTGGAAAGTTGGATTCGGACTTGTTTTGACCAAGATTTGGACAATTGAAGCTTAGATTCAACTTTAGAGTTCTTGCTGTTCTTGCCATTTGGAGAAGACAGTGAGCAGTGAGCTAGCTTTTTAGCTTACGCCACTGAGCTGTACGCTGCTGTTTAGCGAGCGTACGCTGACTTGTGTACGCTGCTCTTTAGCGAGCGTACGCTGACTTGTGTACGCTGCTCTTTAGCGAGCGTACGCTGACTTGTGTACGCTGCTCTTTAGCGAGCGTACGCTAACTTGTGTACGCTGCTCTTTAGCGAGCGTACGCTGACTTGTGTACGCTGCTCTTTAGCGAGCGTACGCTAGCCTTGATACGCTGCCTGTTGGTAGCGTGTCTTGAGCGTACGCTAGCTTGAGCGTACGCTGACCTGTAGCTTGAGCGTACGCTGACCTGTAGCTTGAGCGTGCCCTTGTGTACGCTGACCCTTGCGTACGCTCCCCATTGGAAGTGTATGGAACCTTTGGTACGCTAGCTCGAGCGTACGCAGACTTGAGCGTACGCTAGCCTGAGCGTAGCCTGGCTTGAGCGTAGCCTGATTACCCTTAATCTTCTATAGCCCTGTATATTGATATTTTATTAGATATTTAACGTCCATTTTATATCCTTACGCCTTTTGTCATGAACTTGATAATCATGGATTTGTTTAATATGTTTGGAAATGATACCTGAGCATGACACGATAGTGACCCGTAGTGGTGCACTCCTGACATAATGACCTGACATGACCTGATAGTGGCCCTTCGTGGCGCACTCCTAACAAGTATACTTGACATGATAAACCTGACATGTTATATCTTGATAAGCTGTTGCGACGGCTACCTGACATGACATGACCTGTATAAATAACCTGGACATCGTGGGCGATTGTGCTTGTACAAATAATCCAGTCCTGTCTTGCATCATGTCTAGGAGGGGACTCCTGAGTACCACGGTCAGGAGTACCTACTAAAATGGACTAAGGTTAACAACTAGATTAATACATTAGTCATGAAAAGATTTTCCAGCTACAGACAATCTCGTTACCTGGGCACGCCTTGGGATCTGTAGCCTGCCGTCGAGTAGGGCACATTTCCAGCACACTGTCATGTGTTGCACCCTTCAAGCTACCTAAGGGTACATTCGTTTCCTGGACGATGTACCCACCTGAATTCAACTCTAATCTTTTAACCCCGGGGAACCTGGATGGTCTGCAGGGCTTGTGGCTGTAGAATAATCTCACTGCATCTTGTTAGTAATTAGGCTTGTGACAATCCTAGTTAGTTAAAGTATCAAGCCGTAATTCTTGCTTGGCCGTGAAGTGATTGGATGGAGTCTAACCAATCTAGTCTTGCCCTGACCCTGTTCCAGACTATTGAATGACCAGAATGCTTGTATTTATTTTACCAATAAATGGTGAGAATTCCAAGTTCTGTTCGGACGAAGGGTTACAACCCCGGTCCTTGTTTGGTTTACGGGTTGTAGCCTGGCTATCTGAATAGTTCCATGGTTATCTCGTCGTATATCATCCTGATATGTTTCCTTTTATTCCCGTCCTTATTTTATTTATATTTATATTCCTGTGCTGATTGCTGGTTTTAGTTCTTAAGTGAAGCCTCCTTTGTGGCACTTGCTCTTTCTGGGGTCTGACCCAGCTGGTTTTGTGTGGCCAGATTTTGGAGCAGCTCCAGAGGATCTACCGACTTCCCAGCCAGATGGTGGCCACTAGACGGAACCCTGGCAACGAGTGGGTTATTTTTGGCTCTCCCGCTCTATTGTAAAAATATTCTTTTGAGGCGTTTAGCCGACGAGCACCTGTTTAGCTCGATTGCACTTACTTACTGTCTGCCTACGGGCTGTAACATGATTGACAAATCCTAGAGTTGATCATGTATGACTAAACTCTTGCTAGTCCTAACATTTTGTAACGACTAGCTTCATGATCAGCTGAATATGTAATATTTGGGATGCCTTATTATTGTATATTTAATGATCATACATCTTGTGACTCTTACTTACTTGCTTATGATTGAGACACTAGGCTTGTTCATGACCTTAAGAGACTGTTGGCTTGTAGATAAACCCTCATGTATCCTAGACAGCCGTGACCATATAGCGAGATGGAATCTATTTTAATATACGTAGCTGGCTATGTCTGCCCCCGCTCTCCAGTATTCTGGTTCTGGGGCGTGACATTAGAGTACCCTTGAGTTATTGTACATCGATCTTTGATACGCCTCAATACCATCGATGATGTACATAACCTGACGATCTTCCTTTTGCAATGAATTCTGAGTCGTGCAACTTAATTCCTCAATTCACATTGTCTCGTGCTAACTCGTTATCGAGCAACATCAATTCCAATTCCTTAGTCATTCTCGTATCTCCAAATTAACGTTTTCTATGCACGCTATCTTCCGATCGTGCTATCTTCGATCTCGTCCATGCGTATTTTACCTTAACTCAAGTTTCAATCCCTTCGCCTAAATTCAAAATCGTATGTACGATCTTCCATGTTTCCTCGACCAAGACCTCCATTCGTTTCATCGTTCCGACTCTCTCTATTCAATCGTTTTGTAATTCGCACTACGCATTCTTAATTCGTTCGAACGATATCTCGTTTGAAACTATCAAAGTCAAAACCAACTAAGCATTACTCGTCCTAAGGCTTTACGCGATATCATCGCTTGCCGACATACTCGTTCTATCCGTAAATCCTTTAGTCTCGCTCGAACAATTTCTATAACGTCCATACACCACTCAGGGTTCGAGCCACTCGACTAGTCGTCGACACTCATTCTTATTCTTTTCCGAAGCTATCACATACACCACTCGGGGTCAAGTCATTCTATCAAATGATCATTCGATTCCCTTTCGATATGTTCAATCGCGCGTTCGCCCGTTCCTCAAAATCCAAATCAATCTTCCGTGCACGCCTAAGCGTTAGTTTGATAGTTTTCCTATCGATATACACTCTAAGTGTAGCTTCGTTCCCGACCGAGCGGTACTTGATATCGCTCGTAACTCGATTGCACCAAAAGGTCGAGGTGCGCGACATGCGGCACAACTTAGCCAAAAGGCATGCGTCCATAACTATCCCGTTCGAACTATACTTCAGTCTCGCGTACTCGTTCGCTATTGTCAGCGTAAGGTTATTCAAGCACGCCTTGCGTTTGCTAACTTTTTAGCATGCGTTCCTTCCAACTCGAGTCCGTCGCGGTTTGGCACAAAGGCCTTCGCCTATCGATCCCGTTCAACCGAGTACTTGTACGAGCTTTTGAAAATATTAGACTTATTGTATGGAATATTCCAAGGCATAACGAGAGAGAGCGTACACTTCTTTTGTTTCAAAACGAGCTTTCAAAACTGAGAGAATCGAAATGAAGTCCAAGTACGTAAAGCCGTGCTCTGATACCAATCTGTCACGCCCCGCTCCCGCAGGAGCGTTCGTCCTCGCTAAGGCGTGATGCCGCACGGGCCTAGGTTGCGCTCGTGCAAGGCTATGCCCAGAAATGGGCGATTTGAGCTAGGCTACAGAGTCGCATAGAGTGTCCCCATTTGCAGCAGAAAGTAAATGAACACAAATTGAAGCGAATTTAACTCTTTATTGATATTCAAGAAGTTTACAAGTGGCGCTAGACCGATATTACAAATCGCTCAAGCTCTCTCTCTCTCTGAAACATAAAAGGACGTGCCAAGTGGCTTACAACATAAAATGATTCATGGCGATGTTCCGATGCATTATGTCCTGTATATGGTGCTCCAGCTCCTTGTAACGCTCCAAGGTTCCAGAGATAGCTCCGTACCTTAGTACGTTCGAGGAAAGCTCCACACCCGACTACGTCTCCTGCATCCTGCAAGCAGACTATGGGGTTATCAGTACATTGTTATGCACTGGTGGGGAGGCTAGCTCGTCCACAATGCTATCATTACCAAACACGTTCTATTTACTTTCGTGCACCGTCTATCATTCATTGTCTTTCTAATCTTGCCTTAGGATCAGTTTCATGCATATTTCATAACCTATCTCGTGTTGCCAAATTTAATGTATTGCATGAAAATGCATGCACGACTTACCCATACTTACCGTCCGGCCTTCCATGTCCAAAGTAAACCAAGTTAGTCAACAATTCATATAAACTTTCAATATCAGTGCATGTCCCTACCTCAGGTCCTAGCGTGACGTAGACGTGTTTCCTAACTCAATTTCATGAAGTACTCTTTATCCTTTGGTGTTTTATATTTCAAGCCTGTTCAGAAGGCACTTCATTTAGTTAACTTAGACCACTTTGTTCAATGCAAGGACTTGCACGTGGATTGCCACCAGCAAAGCCCACTTAACTCTATATGCACCGGTCGCTAGCATCACAAGCTATTTTGGACCCTTTCTCCCTTGGTATTTCGCAACTATTCAGAGCGTGCGGGCTGGTACACGTTGATAGTGTCTTGAAATACCCTGTACTTACGTTCCCGGGTGACCAAGCCCACACCCAGGCAGCCCGTAAGCCCCCTTTGATTTTTGCCTAGGTCGGCCACGATCCACCCTTTGATCATGCCGCGGAAATCCTTTATATCTCCCACCTCCCGTATACGAGGAGATTGTCCACGACCATTTCGTATTATTTGTCATTTTAACTTAACGGCTGTCTCCGAGCCGTAGGCTAACCCTTAGCCATAATGCGTTATCGACCAGGTTGGCGTCCGTGCAGCGCGGGTAGCGAGCCCCGTTGTACGTGCCCGTCATACATGTCGCTAACCATTCATTTCTTCCTTATCTTTTATTCATTCTTTCTTTTCACTTGTCCGTTCGTTCATTGATTCATTCACGTATTCATTCTTTCGTTCGTTGGTTCATTCATTCACTTATCCATTCATTCTTTCATTCACACATTATGCAACTTTCCGTACGGGAGTCGCCTTGGCGACCCATCGGTCCCATAATCTTTCAATGTTGCTATACTCTACTCGGAACGACTATGTTGATAGTCTTCTCGTTTTATTGTTGTAATCCATTCATTGTTTTATTATTGAACGCATAAGGAACTCGAAATGTAAGCCCGTGCCTTAGCACGAGCGCAGAGTGCGGCACGAGAGTTCTCATATTTTCTATGTTTTTTTCCATATTCTATACAAGCAAACAAGATGGGATTATTTCTTTAGCTAGGTGCGTTGAGTCATTTATTAGCATGCGCGATGTTATCGCCTAGCGATTCTAGCAATAGTGTCTGTATTGTTTTGTGTCTAGGCTAAGCAAAGACGGGTTCATCGGAGTCACCCACCTTAGCAATGTTCGCATCGGTCGAGCGATACTCCGAGCGCGCCTTTGAAAGTCTAAGTCTGGATTCATCCTTGACGGGCCAATGTAAGCCTTACATCGATTCTTCATCAGGTCGATGCCAACTCTTCTGGTCGACGGCTCGTTTGAGTCGTTGCACTTGTCGTTTGAATCGGCGTTCCACTAGGGCGGAGCGGGTCATTACAAATCCCATGTTTTTGATAGAACCCCTTGGCTACTAGTCTAGCCTTGAACTTGTCAATAGTTCCATCTGCTTTCATCTTCTTCTTGAAGATCCATTTGCATCCGATGGATTTCACTCCTTCAGGAAGATCAACCAACACCCAAATGCTATTGGAGGTAATTGAATCAATTTTATTGTCGATTGCCTCATTCCAGAAAATAGCATCTCTGGTCTTCATCGCCTCATCATAGGTAAGCGGATCTGCTTCCACATGATAGATGACAAAGTTATCTCTGAAGTTCTTCGGTCTTCTCACTCGCTTAGCTGACGGCTCAGCAAGTTCTGGTTCAAGTGTTGTCTCCTCCACAACAATATCTTCTTGGACTACGTTCTCATTGAAAACTTCAATTTCCTGCGCACCCTCATTATTCTTCAGAATATTTGCAAGAACAATGTTCTTGTGCCTTGCAAATTTGTCTTCAAAGTATTTTGCGTCGCGAGATTCAATGATTTGATTTGATTCTATATCAAGAAATCTCTGAGCATCACTCTTTTCGGTATATCCCAATAAGATCGTCTTCGTAGTCCTTGTCCCGAGCTTCTGAATCTTCAGATCTGGGAGCTTTACATATACCAGACAGCCCCACACTCGAATGATATTTAAGTTAGGTCTGACTTTGAACCAGAGTTCATGAGGAGTGATGTCCAAAGTTGCATACGTCACTTTATTCAGAATAAAAGTGGTCGTCAATGCAGCTTCTCTCCAATAGCAATTTGGAAGTCCCGCAGTCAACAGCATTGAGTTTATCATTTCTGTCAATGTTATGTTCTTCCTTTCTACTACTCCGTTAGATTGAGGAGAATAAGGAGCAGTAATCTCGTTGATGATTCCATATTTTTTGCAGAACGGTGCAAATTCATGAGACTGATACTCTCCGCCTTGATCACTTATTATTCTCTTGAGTTGTTATCCAGTTTGTCATTCAGCTTCGGTCCTGAACTCTTTGAATTTCTCAAACGCTTCATCTTTATACTTCAGCAAGAAAACAAACATGTATTTTGAAAAGTCATCGATAAAAGTTATAAAATACTGCATCCCGACTTTTGTAGAGAATTGTTTGAAGTCATAGATATCGGAGTGTACCAACTCCAGAAGATTTGTGCTTCGATTACCTCGATAAAAGGGTTTCCTTGTGATCTTTGTTTGAGCACACACTTCACATTTATGTACCTTATCCACACATTTCGAGATAAGTCCTAGACTAGACATTTTGTTTATTCTTTTACAATGAACATGTCCTAGTCTAGTATGTCACAACTCAAGTGTATAATCAGAATGAGTGATTGCATTAATTTTATTAGACTGGGTTACAAGCTGAAGTTTAAACATCCCTTCGGTATAAAAAGCTTTTATGAAGTATGTTTCTTTAATGGACATCACCATCTGGCCAGCATTGATGTCCATCCTTAGGCCTGCATTACAGAGTAGGCCTCCAGAGATCAGGTTCTTTCCAATAGCATGAACATGCTTCACATCTTGAAGCGTCAGAGACATTTCTGAAGTCAGCTTCAACACCACTGTCCCGATCCCTTGCAGTTCAGCTTATGTCTGGTTCGCCACCATAACACTTTCAGACGTTGGTTTGTATGTGGTGAACCATTCCTTACTTGAGCAGACATGGCAGGTAGCATCAGTGTCTACCCACCAGTTAAAGTCAGATCCCACCGCAGTGACCTGAGCAATCATAGCAATTACATCAGTAACCATGAAAACTTTACTAGGCTCACCTTACTCTGATTGCTTGGGCTTGGATCTGCATTCATTCTTGTAGTGGACCTTCTTGCCACAGTTAAAGTAAGTCACTTTGGACTTTGGCTTCTATTGCTTGAAAGAAGTCTCATTCACTTACATATTAGTGAGGTCCTTCTTCTTGTGGTGGAAAGCCGCCTACTTTTCCTTGGATTCCTTCGTGTGGACCAAGTTGGCATTAGCCATCTGTTTGGACAGAGCGTCCACCTTCAGTTGAGCCCTCATCTGGTCCTCAACATATATTTCTTGTAGGAGATCTTCCAGACTGACCTCCAGTTTCTTTCTGTGCATATTCGCATAGAATCTGCTCTATCCAGCGGGGAGCTTGGAGACAATCCCTCCAACAACAAACTTGTCATTGAGAGGCCTCTCCTCATCTTCCAATTTTTGACGCAACTTTAAGAACTCCTTCACCTGAGGCAGCATCGTCTTCTCGTCTTCAAAGAGCCACTTGTGATATTTTTCGACGATAAATATCTTGCTCCTGTTCTTGTCATCTTCATATAGTTCCTCCAGAGACTCGTATATCTCTCTGGTACTGGTCTTTTTGGAGTATGATTCTGCCAGGGAGTCCTCTATTGCATTAATGATCAAAAGCCTACAGAGACTATTTTTTCTCTTCCATTGGGACTATTTGGTAGTAGCAGCAGCAATCGCGGCTGCAGACCCACTTTCTAGAACCTTTGGTTCTTCCTCAGTTACACGTAGTCGACGTCCACGAGTTGAAGATTGAGGCTAATCTTTCTCTTCCAGACTTGGTAGTGCTCTCCATCGAATTTCTCTAACTTGTTAAAGTTGGAATCGATGAGTTGAACACGATAGTTTTCTATCTTATAAATCTAGCTTTGAGATTGTTATTCCAAGGACGTGATTTTAAGATGAAAAACTTATTTTGTTAACACTTCGAAGAAGGTGCACAAATGAGATCCCGAAGAATTCAAAAAAATGAAATCAAATGTAACACTTCGAAGAAGGCACAAAAGATTTCGTAGCAGCAACAATGAAAGCCCACAAACAGTTTCTGATTAGATCAGAAACGATCTCGTTCAGAACGAGATACAAGTGGAGAAGATGAACAGAAGAAGATGATAGCCTGCTGGAGTGACGGATCACCGTTGCTCAAAGCTAGATTCGCCCCCACACGAATAGCTTCCAAGAACCAGCAAGTTCGAAGACGAACTATGGAATTCTCTGCTCTTCTGACTCCTCTGATTGACAGAACTCCTTCTGTTTCTCTCTTCTCTGCTCTCTGAAAATTTTCGTAAAAAACTTGTAGAATGAACTTAGAGCACTGAGAGAGAGAAGAGATGAACTTATATAGGCGCGTGCAACGAGCGCAACTAAAGCGCACTATGCGCCTAGCTGACGTGCTAATTGTAAAGTGCGCCAACAAAACGTCACATTACGCCTCATGAGCCCATGAGCCCGAGTCCGAGTCCGAGTCGCTAAGCGACAAAGGAATAAATTCCAAGAACATGACAAAAAGCATTAATGCTTCATTGTTGAGTTAGTCTTCTTTCCACTAGAAAAAACACCCCCACATTGCACCAATGTGCCCCTCCACACCACATGTGCATCTGTAAACACAAGCAAAGCTTATATATAGAGATACAAGTCATTTTGCCTAGGCAATGTGGGACTATTTTTCTAGTCTTCAAAGGCCAAACACCAACATGTGGAAGTCCCACGCTCGGGACAATTATGTTTATATGGACATATACGTAATTTTATTGGTATTAAAAAAAAATTAGAACCGCTTTTTAATGAATTACAAAGCATAGGATGGACTGATTTAAAAGCCGCTACTCAAAACCAAGTTGGACCCGTGATAGTTGTACTCATAACCACTAACTCTACAATCTCAAGCAGACCCTAAGGACGGCAACTAATTACCCGTGTAGGAATGGAAAGCTGCACCAGTCATGGTCCTGGTACGTTTAAACCAGTTTGAGAATGGGAAAGCAACACAAATCAGAACTCTGCTACTGTTTGGATCTTGACAATGAATCATTCAAATATGTGCCTTCTCGATTTGCTTTCCTCTTGATTGTAGTTCTCAATTCAAATATTATTAGGAGAAAACTACGAGTCTCACGAGCACAAATTTACACCAATTTGCGTACTTACTATAGTTTACTTTACAATACAAACTAAATTATCCCTAAAGCACAAGATATGTGAGAATGAATGTGCATATTCTGTACTGAGACCTCGTAATCCAATGGTCAATATTTAGCTCATGTTGGTAATATGAACATTGTTTCTGCATTGGGAGAAATTCGTGAGGCCAATAGAAAGACAGTAATTATGGGCTTAAAGCTGCTGCAAAGCAAGGCTAGAGTTGAATGAAAAAGGCAGATCCGGTTGATTTTCAAGCCAAACACTTTTGAGCCATGAAAACAAATTTATGCGGTGAACCATAAAACTAATTCGCCATGAAAATGGAGTTCAGCAGCAGCAACATTTGATTGCAAGGAATCACATTAGATTACCAAGTCCAAACGAGTACATCCTATTCCTAACCTGTATAGTTTTCCACTATTTGGAATCACATTTTCATTTGAAAAACAGTTGGGCCACATTTGATTGCAAGATAAAAAAATTTAAAAAAAAAAAATTAATTCCATGAAATTATTTTACTAGAATAAAAATTTAGTAAAAGTTTGAAATTTTCCTGACATTGCTTGATTGTAATTATTTTCTTGTGAAAAATTAAATAAATTTTCATGAAAAACTTAAGTTGGGTGATTGTGTCATTACTTTTGACGAAAAATAGTTATTTTTTATGAAAACAATATTTTCCTACGGATTGGGTCAGTTTCATTTTTTTTTGAAGGAAAATATAAAAAAATGATTGTTTTTTAAAAATAATTCCATGAAAAATATAAGCTATCAAACGCTACATTTTGGCAAAAAAATATTGTGATGAAAATATTTTCCATAGAAAAAAAAAACAATCAAATACAGCCTTAGATGATTAGCACATGATCTCATTATATTTCAACCTCGGATTGTCTCCATGGTAGCATATCATCTGGAGCAATTAAATAGTCAAACAAAATGACACTTATTTTGGTGTTACATTTCTGAGTACCAAAATTGTATGCAAAAGTACAAAAAAGGATAAATTACACTTAGTGAACTTCAATCGCCCGTAGATGTTCTTTTGTACAATTAATTAACCTAAAATCGCATAATATCTCAACATCGGAAAAAAGAGGAGAGATATACAAGGACGCAGAGACTACTCTTTCTATGTAGGTACAACTCCCTCAAGGGGTGATGATGACCCATCATCCTCTGCAGCTGCATCTTTTGTGGCAGTTTTATTCTTTTTTTCGTCTTCCTCTTCCCCTTGGAACCCTAAAATAAACCTATCATAGTTTGTTGGCTCACTCGGTTTGAATGGGCGTTCCCCCAAGACTCGGACCAAGTCATCTTGGTGCAACACCTCCTTCTCAAGCAACAGTTCTGCGATTTCGGCCACGTGGTCCTTGTGCTCAGTTATCAGCTCCACCGTTCTCTTGTAGGCCTTGCTAACCCATTCCCTCACCTCACCATCAATGATGGCTCCAGTCTTGCTGCTATATGGCTTGTTCATCTCAAAAGTGTCTTCCCTCTGCGGGAAGGAGAGAAGCCCCACCTTATCACTGAAACCATATAGTGCAACCTGAGCATAGGTCATTTTGGTCACTTTCTCCAAATCATTTTGTGCTCCAGTAGATATCTTGCCTATTAATACCTGTGAGACACAACATGTAGGCATCTGATTAGACTGATATATTTCATTTCTATAACACGGTAGAAACTATGATAATATACTTGAGGATGTTAGTATGAACTTATAATATACTCAATCCAGTAATCTTTCAAGAAAATACAATTTTAGAAAGCGCATGACCATAATTAAGTCTAATTGTGTGGAAAAAAAATTACTGTAACTTTGAAACTTGAAAATATCAATTCATCATTTAAAAAAAATAAGAAAATTAGATGGCCATCACATGATATAATTAAGTAGCGTTCATTTATTAATTTTTATTTTATGATTTTATTTATATTGAGACTAATTATGCATTTTATAAAAGTGATACTCATCTTCTGTGGTACTCGTTATAATTTGGAAACATTTAAAGATCAGATGTCACATTCTCGGGAATTTATACATTAAGTAGCAATTGCTGGTAGCCGGTAATGTTGGTTGCAGAATTCGTCAACTGGCATCTTCTACGAGTGACAAGTGGCATCTTGTGTGATTCTCATTTCTTTACATTAAAATCACTGATAGAAAAACTATGTATAATCTAGTTGAAAACAATATTGATTTACGTTGAAGTTGTTATCCAAAACAACTAAAATTTTCAAATCTCTCTTTTGTATAAGATTCTTGTTAGAAAATAAATTTGGGACTTACACTTCATCTTATATTTTTAACTTCATAATGCATAATAGAATTTTCTCGTTGGACTCTTTGTGCGTGCTCTCAGCATGTGTGTGCTCCCTAACTAGCACACAAAATTATACCAAACACGTTCAGCTAAGGCCTCATTTGGCAACGCAGAAATACCAAGGAAACTAATGGAAAGTGCTCATGTTTCCATTTCATCTGTTGTTGGTTCTAGGATGCTTAGAATCTAAATGCCACAGAACGAAAATGGAAACTATGAATGAGCTCACATTTAGTTTCTAACCCAAATGGTGGAAACTCGAGGAAAATAGAGGGGCAACATTTATTTTACATTTTATTCTAAAAATGGTATAAGCTACTTGATCCACATCTATATTAACAGTGACACGTTATCATATTGCTCTAGTTTTCTAGCAAACAAACGACTTTTTTTTGGTAAAGAAACATTTTTTATAGTTTTCAGAAACTCAAAAGAAACTAAGAATGTAACTCGCAAATAGTTTCCCTGATGTGCAAATTATAACAATGACAGGAATGTAGGATTCTAGTGTAGAGAATTCTCGAAAGTCATTTAGCAAATTTTTTAGATATTTTAGGAAAGTTGTTAGATGCTTTATAAGCATTTATAATTAGTTTTTAGGGTTTATGTATATTATGTTAGATTGTGTTTTATTAGTATTTGCATTGTTTATATTTTAGGATTTGATTTAGGATAGGATTTGTATTATATTTTGTTTTATTCTGAGTAAGATGGGATTAAATTAGGTTCCGATTTATTACAATATAATAAAAATAGGATTTTTCTGAAGCCTATAAACAAGCCTACATATGTTACGCAAGAGAAGACATGGTTATTTTGCATTTTAAATTTCTCATGAGTTCATATATAAGTGATTGGTTCTCTGTGAGATATTTTTCCCAGAGATTTCTAGGGTTTTATCCTCTGTTGGATAGAACGATATATATTCCACGTCTTCCGATGATTGGACATTACCTTCCATTCTAGACGTGAATGTTGCATTCCACACACCAAACACAACACGGTAGGGTATAACTAACATGACCATTCTCACATAGTAAAATGCATAATGAAACGCCCCATTACATGATCCTCGTAGTTGAAAGTGATTTGTCTTTAGACAATCCATAAAGGAAATATTTTTAATGTTGAAGACTTCAACTCATGCATTGAGTACTTTTTTACCTGGAACGTGGAACGCTGCAGAATGGTGAAAAAATGGGAACGCGATACATGGAGTGCCAGTACGCAATACATCAGTGGCTTCATTGAAACACAATACAATTATCCAGAACATGAAAGTTTTTAGGAACAAATAAATAATATAATATATAATGTCTATTTAAGATTCGAAGTCAATACCGTATATAACACCATTGGGAATTCAAAACTAACAAAATATTCACAAATTCAAACAATATTTGCAATCATGCCTTCCCAAACAAGAGCAAGTCTTGGACACTAAAGAATTTTAAGAAAAAACTACTTCCCTCTAAAAGCTTGGTTGGAAACCAGGAATATGATGCATTCGCTTGTCAGAACGTAGATTTCTACGTTACAATTCACAGGCTTACACGTTTCAGAATGTGTGTTCCTGGATCACGAAACACTAACTATATGGTGAGTTCAAGGAACTATGTCGAGTACTTACGGAATATATAGTTTTCATGAGCAAAAAATGCTTGATCCACATGATTTCTCATTTGTATATTGTTTAAGGCATGCAAATCGCTTAGAACAGTGTGGATCTTGCTTTTGGATGTCAACTTGCATGTGTGTGTATACCATGACAAAGATCCAACAAAATCAAATCACATCACAACCAAAATCTTACGATCAAAGCCAAAAAATCCTCATATTCAGCTTAAACTTGATCTAATTTCAATAGAATATGAAAGATTTCTCATCAGGAACGATCAAACAGTAATGGTTAAGCAAATTGTGACAATTCGTTTCAACTTTTAAGTGTTACCTAGTACATTTTTATCTACTTTACCATTTCTATTTGTTTCAATTTTATTAATACTGTTATAAAAAATGCTAAATACAATATGAAAGGACAGCTTCCATTAACTTTTCAAAAACATTATCCTTACTTTTCACAAACTCAGATTGATCTATTTCAAATTCCATCAAGTGTTGAATTCATAACAGCTTGATCCAGAAAAATTATCTTGTGCTGCAGAGACACCTGCACATAGTACTGTGTTGCGAATATATATAACAATCCATATGTTCTTACCTATGTTGCACGGACACAGTAAAATGATGTCTATCGGTATCTTGTTTGTGTTTGTATCCGTACTCGTGCAACATTGGTAACTACCTGTGGACCTATTTGAAATTACCAATATCCAGTATATGTATCGTGTTTGTGTCTCTTCCCGTATCCATACATTGTCTCCAAATGTATCGTGTTTGTGTACGTATCCATACCGTGTCCATATCCATATTCGTGCAACATAGGTTCTTACAATTGTTGTACTTCCACAAGATAAATCAGAAGTAACAGGTTATGTAAAAGAACAACAATTTACCTCTTCGGATGCACGGCCACCTAGGGTCATGCATGTCATATCAAAGAGTTGCTCTTTCGTCATTAGGAGATTTTCATTGGGAACATATTGAGCGAAACCCAAGGCCGCAGTTCCCCGAGGAACTATTGTAACTTTAAGCAAGGGTTCAGCATGTTCCAGAAACCATCCAGCAACAGCATGACCAGCTTCATGATATGCAACCGTTCGTCGTTCCAACTTGCTGATGACCTGCTTGAAGGATCAAGACATTTAGAAATACTTTTGAATGATAATCCACAAAATAGAGTAAACAACAAAAGAAGATATGACTTTTTTTAAACTAATTACTGAAGTGCCTATGCATAATGCTTGCAACACTTGAAAATACAACAAAGCCTTCATCCCAAACTTTTGGGTCAGCAACGTGAATCCTTATATTCCATTCAAATCTTCTAGAACCAACTCAACATTAGCAAAAGACGTATCGTTTTTCCAAATAGGTTAGTTAGCTCAACCCCTAGTTCTAGCAGTTCAGTTAACTAACATCTTGTCACTCTTAAATGGTCCATCTAGTGGTCTAACATTCCATCCCAGAAAGCAATGGCTAGTCATATTACTGCATCATAGAAGCTTTTTTTCCAATTTCAAGGTATGCTGAGGTCACAAAGAATTGCAGAATCTCTTCTCCACTTCAGCCAACCGACTTCAATTATATGAACATACTTCAATCTCTCAATCATGATTAACAATCCTAAGTGGCGAAACTATCACTCTTGTATCTCTTGGTCAGCGATGTGGAATTACTCTTTCTACTTTGATATTTGCTAAAGCTACTTTCAATATACTTTTTTTGTCCTATTAATATTAAATCCTTTAGATTTAAAGCTTCTCTCCACAATCCTATTCTGAAGTCAACTACTCTAAAAACTAACATCATAAGCAAGCAACATACAACATGAAGCCTTATTGTAGCCTTATCTAGAATACGCATAGGTAAATTCATCATAGCTCGTGCAAAAAACTAAGAACTTTGTTGATTATTGAAGTGGCAGTTGTTGAAAATGTAGATATATCTCCTCCAATTATTCTTGTAGTAGTCCCACATCCAACAGAACACAATGGCTGAAAATGCTATAAAATAAAACCTAGGACTCTGAGTAAGTGTTAAACCTTCAAAAAGAAGTCTTCGGATTGAGTTTGAGTTTCAAACGAAATCATCAAGCGGGATGGATTAGGATTTCACAAATCTTTTAACGACGAAATGCAATAGTTAATCATTTTGTTGGGTCATTTAGTGATGATGTAGATATGTAAAAATTATGTTCAGGAACTTATTTTCGTTATATTCCACCATAACGAGGGACAGGTGACTGAACCTATAGAAACAGAAAAGCTTGGGTCTAGGCTGTCAACTAGCAATATGTATAGTGTCTCAATTTGCTTCCTTATCATATCGTGTGTATGGTGTATAATATTTTGTATCATACGATACAGTAACTCTAGTAGTTTATGTTAGCCCAATGATTATATCATATTTTTGAATATGGCTAATCAATTAAGTTTAACTATTGGTGTCACTAATATTCATGTAATCACTATCATGTTACTACTTAAACTCAGCATTGTCCTAAATGTTCTATATCATATTCCTATGCTTGTATCATACTACATCATATTGTTTTGTTCGTTAAACATGTACTTGCAGACAAACAGTAAGCATAATCAAACCAGGACATATGCAATAAAGAATTATTGATGGGCCAAAGACGACGTTATACAAAAAAATTTCCCTAAACCACCTAACGATCTATCAGGGGCCTCGCATCGGGGTTCCGCTGCCCAGTTAGCGGACGGGAGTCGAGGGGACAGCGCCCCCCGTAGGGGTTCGGGGGCAAAGCCCCCTAAAGGTATTCAGATTTCCAGATCTGTTTATCTTTGGACGACTGCCGTCAAGGAAAAATGCGTCTTCAATGTCAGAAAAAAGACGTCATCAAAAGGGCTATTGGTTTTTATATTTATTCTATATTTTTTTCTTTTATTGAGTCTAGAAAAAATGTGAGATTGATTGGATCGGTACTGGCTTAGCTATTCTCCGTCCACAATATATAGCCTACCTCTCCACAAATATCTATCAAAAGTCCACATATTAAAAAGCCCAAAATCCATCAAATTGGCCAAAACAGTTCTGGCAGAACTCTGCCCGAACTCGGTCAGAACTCGGTCCGAGTTCGTTCAGGGTGGTTTTAACCATTCCCTCTAAATCTGCCTACAACGTTCGAATGCGAGATATCTGCATCCGAACTCTGTCCGAGTCGGTCACCAAAAATATTATAAATAGAGTTGAGATTGCCATTCATTTCACTCATCCCATTTCATCTCTTCTCTTCTCTATCTAAAGTGTTCTGAGCTTTTTACTTTCATATCTAAGCCTTTACGACTCTTAGCCAAGCCAGTACAGTTTCTGTTTAATCTAGAGTTTGGTGTTGAAGAGTTGTATCGGAGACTGTATTCAGATAACATTCCAATTTTTCAATTGCCTTCTGGAGTCGGTCGTGCGCTCGTCACCAAGCACGGTATTGTGAAATCGGTCGTGCACTTGTCGCCAAGCACGGTGTTGTAAGAGTTACAAGCGCTCAGTTAAAGCTTGTGTCATAGTGGATTAACAACGAGCAAGAGTACTCGCGACTGGACTAGTCATCTCAGAGGAAAACCAGTATATATCGATGTGTCACTGCGTTTGATTTCTTGGCTCTTACTTTACCGTATTTTATTTACTATCTTTTATCTGCCATAATATATAGCTGCTTAATTTTTAATTGGTGATTATTTCCGTTGCACACGCACACACTCTATTCAACCCCCCTCCCCCCTTTCTAGAGGTGCTCAACGGTCCTACAGTTTAGGTCTATAATTCTAAATCCATATAGGAAGATGATATAATGTAATTTTCTCATGAATATTTATTGTTTTATCTTTATAGATCTAACTATTTCAAGAACTAGATTCTTAAGTATACATTACATGACTCAAGTAAAAGAAACATTACTACCTAACAACCTACATATATCGTATCAGATCAACCAATACGTCACAAAATTGTAGTATATTCTACCATATTGTAAGATACTTACCGTGTATCCTAAGTTACTAACAACATAGCATGGGGCCTTCAAGAAGACGAAGACCAAGGCTGAATAGAAGCAACATTTGGTTGTCAGCTTGGTGAAGCAACTATCAAAATTCGAAAAAAAAAAGTACAAGAAAAATGTGTTATAGGATCTGCATGTCTGGAATCTTGATGTCACTCATTGATGACATTTCCCTCCCTGACTACATTGTTGTTAAATCTTCCTAGAAAATTTTCCTACGGCATGTTGGAGGATGAAATATTGTGGCATAACTATGAATGTTATTTTAGAGAACACATTATGACAAAGGTACTTAGAAGTTAATCCTTAATTAAATTGGTCCATGTTCAAAGTAAATAAATTGAATATATAGGAATTAAGTGATCCCTCTTTTCCTTTTAGACTAACAATTTAGTTGGCTTTCCCTGCAGGAGCACCTGTGCACAATTTTTGAAAGTCACCAAAACACCACTAAAGTGTCATTATAACCTCCTTTAATTGTAGATGCATGAGACATGAGACATTGCACAATGCAAATCTTCAACACATACATTTCTAGTCACAGAACACTGGAGAATCTTAACTACAATAACCAATAATAAAACCATAGCCAAGTGTCTCGCACAAGATTTTCCGCCCCACCTAGACAATGTTGCACATCATGTCAAGCTAACGGATTTAGCTGGAAGACTCTAAAATTCTCCAGAATATGATAGAGTCCTCTTGAACTCTCATGAGACTTCTCTAAGTTTCTAGAAGTTCTAGATTTGTAATGTCCCAAATTCGTGATACGTATTTAGTGTACGTATACGTGTTTTGGACCCATATTTTATTTATTCATGGTTAGTTGTCTTGGTTTATTTTGCATTGGCTTGGTTTTATTGTCATTGATAGTTTAATTACTTTTAATGATTCATTGGTTTATTTGGACTTGGTTTATTCCTGGGTTGGTTCGGCTTGGTTCGGTTTGGGATTGCTCTTGGTTCATCATGAACCAAGGAGTGAACCCCCTACCTACCACCACCACTCATATTTATTACCTATTCTTCTTTCTCTCTCTTCATAATCATCTTCTTCTTCCTCATTTACTTCCTTACCTACCAAAGAGAGGGAGAGAGAGGTCTAGGCAAGTGCATCTTGCTTCCACAAGAGAGCTCATTTTTATTGTTCCATTAGCTTCTCCTCATGTTTCTAAGACACATTAGAACTTGTTATTTTCCATTTTGAGGCTTAACTTTTTGTAGATCTAGGAATTAGTTATTTTCGGATTTTGGTGGTTTTGATCTATCAAACTTCTTTGTTTTCAAGTTTTGATGGTTCCATGTTGTAGAGAACTTTATTCTACCCAATTTTGACCATTGAAAGTCGGATTTGGACTTATTTTGACCAAGTTATGGACTTTTGAAGCTTTGGGTTCAACCATGGAGTTCTTGCTGTTTGGAGAAGACAGTGAGCAGTGCGCGAGCTTTTTAGCTTGAGCCGCTGAGTTGCGCGCGCTCTTTAGCGCAGCGCAGTCCCCATACGCTACCTTTTGGGAGCGTATGACTTGCACTGAGCGTATGACCTGAGCGTATGACCTGAGCGTATGGCCCTTGGCTGACTTGGTCTTATGTCAGCGTGCCAGTTTGGTTTTATTTTCCTTAAGCTTGGCTCTTCTATAGCCCTGTATATTGATATTTTATTAGATATTTTACGTCCATTTTATATCCTTACGCCTTTTGTCCTGAACTTGATAATCACGAATTTACTTGATATGTTTGGAATTGATAATTGAGCATGACGTGATAGTGACCCGTAGTGGTGCACTCCTGACATAATAGCCTGACATGACCTGATAGTGGTCCGTCGTGGTGCACTCCTGACAAAGTACACTTGGCATGATAACCTGAAATGATTATCTCGAATAGCTGTTGCGACGGCTACCTGACATGACATGACCTGTTTAATTAATCATGACACCGTGGGCGATTGTGCTTGTACAAATAATCCAGTCCTGTCTTGCATCATGTCTAGGAGGGGACTCCTGAGTACCACGGTCAGGAGTACCTACTGAAATGGACTAAGGTTAATAATTAGTATAATTCACTACTCATGAAGAGATGTTCCCCAGTTACAGGCGATCCCGTTATCCCGGCCACAAATGTTTGGACTTGTAGCCTGCCGACGAGTAGGGCACATTTCCAGCCCACTGTTATGTGGGGCACTCTTGATTGTCACTTTAAATAATTAAACTCTATTGTCACTCTAATGCATTATACTCTCTAGATTGTCACTATAATGATTGCCTGGATAACCTGGATAGCTGCAGGACCTGTGACTACTTGGAGCATCTCATTGCATCTTGCTAGTAACTAGGATTGTGATAACCCTAGTTAGTTAATGTAGAAAGCCGTAGGCAATGATTGGCCGTGATTGATTGGATGGAGTCTAGTCCAGTATGGTATTGTCTAGAATTGATTGATTGCAAGATTGTACCAGAATGATTGAATTATTGTCACTCCAGATTGTCACTATAATGATTGTCACTCCAGATTGTTACTTGACCTGATTTCTTATATTTATCTTGCCGATAAATGGTGAGAGAAACCAAGTTCCGTTCAGACAAAGGGTTACAACCCCGGTCCTTGTTTGGTTTACGGGTTGTAACCTAGCTATCTGAATAGTTCCATGGTTATCTCATCGTATATCATCCTGGCATGCTTTTCCATATGTCCTGTCTTTTAGTGATTCTATGCAAGATTGTCTTTTATAATTACCTATCATGCTTTTTCTTAAATTACTGTCTCTTATTATGTAACTATATTATTGTGTTAATTTGCTGGCTTTAGTTCTTAAGTGAAGCCTCCTTTGTGGCACTTGCTCTTTCTGGGGTCTGACCCAGCTGGTTTTGTATGGCCAGATACCGGAGCAGCACCAAAGGATCTCCCTGCTTTCCAGCCCGATGGTGGTCACCAGGCGTAACCAGGGCATCGAGTGGGTTTCTTTTGTTCTCCCACTGTAATATTGTAAATTATTCTTTTGAGGCGTTTAGCCGACGAGCAAGTGTTAGCTCGATTGTACTTACTTACTGTCTGCCTACGGGCTGTAACATGATTGACAAGCCCCGGGGGTTGATCATGTATGACTGAACTCTTGCTAGTCCTCACATTTTGTAACGACTAGCTTCATGATCATCTGGATATGTAATGTTTGGGACGCCTTACAATTGTATATTTGGAGATCTGATATCTTGTGATTATTATTAGTTGGTTGAGATTGAGACAATAGGCTATTTTATGACCTTAAGAGACTGATAGATTGTAGTGAAACCCTCACATATCTAGACAGCCGTGACCGTATAGCGGTGTGGATCACATTCCGTTATACGTAGCTGGCTATGTCTGCCCCCGCTCTCCAGTATTCTGATTCTGGGGCGTGACATGGTTTAAGTGGTGGCCCATGCAGGTCTTGTTAATCAAGATGTGTGAGGGTTTACCGAATAGATGTCTCAATCGGTACTCGCCCTTGATCTCTGCTCGTATCCTCTTGATTCCTGAAATTCTTGTCCTGATCACATGCTTGTAATCGTTGATCTGTCCTGGTCCTTCCTTATTGTTCCCATGTCGTCTTCTTCAGCGGCATTGAACCTGGACCTGCTGATCAGCAAGGCGGATCACCTCCCGTGGACCAGCAGCAACCAGAAGATCAGGCCCAACACTCAGGAGCAGCCTCCCGAGTCGTACCTACTGGAGGAGAGCCGCCAGTTCAGCCAGTCCAGCCTGCAGATCCTGATGATGGCACTTTGGTGGGTCTCATCAGATCATTGTTAGCTTCCCAAGATCGTAGAGGCGATGCCTTGCACCAGGCAGTGGAAGATGCTCTGAATAGAAGTGGTCCTCGAGGGAACAGTGCGGTCAACAGTTTCAAGCGCCTGAACCCTCCCTTCTTCGATGGCAGCGAGGATGCCATTGTTGCCGATGCTTGGCTACAGGATATAGAGGTGATTCTCGAAGCCGCGAAGACTCCAGAAGATGAGAAGGTGGCTGTGGTGCGCCTACAATTATTGGATCTAGCCCGCAGTTGGTGGGCCGCACAAGCAGTGGGATTGGCAACACCTGTCTCCTGGGCAGTGTTCAGCGAGAAGTTCCAGATCAAGTATTATGATGCAGTGGCTCGATATGACTTGCAGACCAGATTCAGTAATCTTAAGCAGATGGGGAGGACGGTCGACGGTTATGCGGCCGAGTTTTCCAGACTCAGTCGGTTTGCTCCCACCTTGGTGGCAACCGAGTTTGACAGAGCGCAGAGGTTCCAGCAGGGACTTCACCTGGAGATTATATTGGCAGTAGAACAGTTCGAGCATCAGACCTATGATGCGGTGTTGCGAGCAGCAAGGAGGCACGAGTATACCTCCCAGAGAATAGTGGACAGGACCGGAGGTCGGAAGCGGTCCCATAGTCAAATGAATCAGTCTTCAGCCCCAGCCCCGGCAGCCAGGACTTTAACTATTGGAGCTCCGAGGCGAGCAGCTTCAGTTACGTCGGTCCAGCACTCAACCCCGACGTACTCTCCGCAGAAACAGAAGCAAGCGCAGTCTTCCGCCGTGGGCTGTTCTTATTGTGGAAAGCCTGGACACGTGGTAGCAGTGTCGCAAGGCGTTGGGATTGTGTTTATTGTGTGGAGCACCGGACCATAGGGTGGGGTCCTGCCCTTTCAGAGTTGATTCAGCATCGACAGTATCTAGTCCCTCGGTTGGGGGACCAGCACCAGCACCAGCTCCAGTTCACCAGCAACAGCAATTCCCGTTCCCGAGGCCCTTGCCGACTCAGGCCCAGACTTTCCAGCAACAGGACCCGCGGCAGTTTGCCCTAGCCCAGGCTCAGGTTCAGAATCGGCCGAGAGGTATATGTGTCCTCTCATCTTGCTTTTCTACCGTCATTATGCGGGGTGCATGACGTATTTCATGTATCCTAATTACAACGGTACATTCCGGACCCGAGCCATATCCTAGGTCATTCGAAACTGGTTAGTGGTACCAACCTTTTCGTACGAGGATAGGCCCGTGTCCATGTTTGACCAAAGAGAGAGACTCGAGCGCAAGACTATCAGTTCAGTCCGTGTTGCTTAGAGTCATCCCTCTTTGGGAGAGTCAAACTTGGGAGCATGAGGATGATATCTGATTAGGTCATCCCGGCTGGTTTGACTCGTAAGGTGTAATATCTTCCTTATGCCTTACGCTTCGAATCCTTGCTTGCATGAATGATTGTATGATTGATTGGTAGTGGTAGATTGCCTATGATAGAATAGCTTTCCCTTACATCTCTAGCCTCTTGATTAAATTCCGAGGACAAAATTCTTTTAAGGTGGGTAGGATGTAATGTCCCAAATTCGTGATACGTATTTAGTGTACGTATACGTGTTTTGGACCCATATTTTATTTATTCATGGTTAGTTGTCTTGGTTTATTTTGCATTGGCTTGGTTTTATTGTCATTGATAGTTTAATTACTTTTAATGATTCATTGGTTTATTTGGGCTTGGTTTATTCCTGGGTTGGTTCGGCTTGGTTCGGTTTGGGATTACTCTTGGTTCATCATGAACCAAGGGGTGAACCCCCTACCTACCACCACCACTCATATTTATTACCTATTCTTCTTTCTCTCTCTTAATAATCATCTTCTTCTTCCTCATTTACTTCCTTACCTACCAAAGAGAGGGAGAGAGAGGTCTAGGCAAGTGCATCTTGCTTCCAAAAGAGAGCTCATTTTTATTGTTCCATTAGCTTCTCCTCATGTTTCTAAGACACATTAGAACTTGTTATTTTCCATTTTGAGGCTTAACTTTTTGTAGATCTAGGAATTAGTTATTTTCGGATTTTGGTGGTTTTGATCTATCAAACTTCTTTGTTTTCAAGTTTTGATGGTTCCATGTTGTAGAGAATTTTATTCTACCCAATTTTGACCTTTGAAAAGTCGGATTTGGACTTATTTTGACCAAGTTATGGACTTTTGAAGCTTTGGGTTCAACCATGGAGTTCTTGCTGTTTGGAGAAGACAGTGAGCAGTGCGCGAGCTTTTTAGCTTGAGCCACTGAGTTGCGCGCGCTCTTTAGCGCAGCGCAGTCCCCATACGCTGCCTTTTGGGAGCGTATGTCTTGCATACGCTCACTTGTGTGACAAGGAGTCGTATGAAGTCCATACGCTGCCTTTTGGGAGCGTATGTCTTGCATACGCTCACTTGTGTGACAAGGAGTCGTATGGAGTCCATACGCTGCCTTTTGGGAGCGTATGACTTGCACTGAGCGTATGACCTGAGCGTATGACCTGAGCGTAAGACCTGAGCGTATGACCTGAGCGTATGACCTGAGCGTATGGCCCTTGGCTGACTTGGTCTTATGTCAGCGTGCCAGTTTGGTTTTATTTTCCTTAAGCTTGGCTCTTCTATAGCCCTGTATATTGATATTTTATTAGATATTTTACGTCCATTTTATATCCTTACGCCTTTTGTCCTGAACTTGATAATCACGAATTTACTTGATATGTTTGGAATTGATAATTGAGCATGACGTGATAGTGACCCGTAGTGGTGCACTCCTGACATAATAGCCTGACATGACCTGATAGTGGCCCGTCGTGGTGCACTCCTGACAAAGTACACTTGGCATGATAACCTGACATGATTATCTCGAATAGCTGTTGCGACGGCTACCTGACATGACATGACCTGTTTAATTAATCATGACACCGTGGGCGATTGTGCTTGTACAAATAATCCAGTCCTGTCTTGCATCATGTCTAGGAGGGGACTCCTGAGTACCACGGTCAGGAGTACCTACTGAAATGGACTAAGGTTAATAATTAGTATAATTCACTACTCATGAAGAGATGTTCCCCAGTTACAGGCGATCCCGTTATCCCGGCCACAAATGTTTGGACTTGTAGCCTGCCGACGAGTAGGGCACATTTCCAGCCCACTGTTATGTGGGGCACTCTTGATTGTCACTTTAAATAATTAAACTCTATTGTCACTCTAATGCATTATACTCTCTAGATTGTCACTATAATGATTGCCTGGATAACCTGGATAGCTGCAGGACCTGTGACTACTTGGAGCATCTCATTGCATCTTGCTAGTAACTAGGATTGTGATAACCCTAGTTAGTTAATGTAGAAAGCCGTAGGCAATGATTGGCCGTGATTGATTGGATGGAGTCTAGTCCAGTATGGTATTGTCTAGAATTGATTGATTGCAAGATTGTACCAGAATGATTGAATTATTGTCACTCCAGATTGTCACTATAATGATTGTCACTCCAGATTGTTACTTGACCTGATTTCTTATATTTATCTTGCCGATAAATGGTGAGAGAAACCAAGTTCCGTTCAGACAAAGGGTTACAACCCCGGTCCTTGTTTGGTTTACGGGTTGTAACCTAGCTATCTGAATAGTTCCATGGTTATCTCATCGTATATCATCCTGGCATGCTTTTCCATATGTCCTGTCTTTTAGTGATTCTATGCAAGATTGTCTTTTATAATTACCTATCATGCTTTTTCTTAAATTACTGTCTCTTATTATGTAACTATATTATTGTGTTAATTTGCTGGCTTTAGTTCTTAAGTGAAGCCTCCTTTGTGGCACTTGCTCTTTCTGGGGTCTGACCCAGCTGGTTTTGTATGGCCAGATACCGGAGCAGCACCAAAGGATCTCCCTGCTTTCCAGCCCGATGGTGGTCACCAGGCGTAACCAGGGCATCGAGTGGGTTTCTTTTGTTCTCCCACTGTAATATTGTAAATTATTCTTTTGAGGCGTTTAGCCGACGAGCAAGTGTTAGCTCGATTGTACTTACTTACTGTCTGCCTACGGGCTGTAACGTGATTGACAAGCCCCGGGGGTTGATCATGTATGACTGAACTCTTGCTAGTCCTCACATTTTGTAACGACTAGCTTCATGATCATCTGGATATGTAATGTTTGGGACGCCTTACAATTGTATATTTGGAGATCTGATATCTTGTGATTATTATTAGTTGGTTGAGATTGAGACAATAGGCTATTTTATGACCTTAAGAGACTGATGGATTGTAGTGAAACCCTCACATATCTAGACAGCCGTGACCGTATAGCGGTGTGGATCACATTCCGTTATACGTAGCTGGCTATGTCTGCCCCCGCTCTCCAGTATTCTGGTTCTGGGGCGTGACAAGATTCTTCTCATCATGTAAATATTTTATGTAAGTATCCAGAAATTTCTATCTAGAAGTTTTTTGTAAGGCCCTTGAGGCACTATAAAGGGGGAGGTCTCATTTGTTCATCATCATCCAAGAAGTTGTAAATTCTCTCTAGTATAATAAAGTTTTCAACATTCCAGTCTCTCTTTTGCTCCACATTTTGTTATTCTCGTCTTAGGAACTAAGTGTTTGGGAAAGTCTCGTACATATCTTCGAGGAGGAAGTTTGTGCACCGCACGGAGCAAGGTGTAGGCAAAAACACTAAGTCAGTGACACTAGGCAGAAGATTGAAGAAGGGTTTCACCAAAAGCATATAAAGAAGCACAATTCAGTATCACATAAACAAATTAAACACTCGATGGAAGTGACATTTTTCTTTTCCAGGACTCAATCATTTGAAAGCCCAATACACCAAGATCCCAAGTTTTAAATATTCCTCTCAATTTTAATTAGGTAATACCTTGCTACTTTTCTAACATGCATAACTACTGAATTATTTTCTTTATAAACTAGTAACAAATGTTATAGATGTTAAACGACATGTCTAAATGTCATTTAAGAAGAAAGACAACACATCGGCACCATACGTCGATTATACTGTTGGAGAGAATATTGGCCGATATGCCAGTATCAAAATCAATATATCGGCCACGTAAAATAACACAATAACGACCGATGTCTAAAAATTAGGTTTTTGCATTTGTTAACTTTAACCAGTTAATGAGCTCCAACCTATTAGCCCCTAATTCAGATTTATTGTAAAGTGACATGCCGAGGAATCTTCGATTTATCGTCAAATTAGTAACATGACTCAGAGGAGGTTAGTCAATATAGACTTCATAATCCAAACAAATGGATTTAAAATGAAGTGTTAGTGGATTGGTATGTACGAGGAATATTTGATAGTTTTGCATTAGTGTAAAATTATGGATTTGCAGTTGAAAGAGCCTAATCATTGTTATAAACATATTGATTCTTACTATAAATGACATAAATGAGAATTGTTAAATTATTTCTCAACCTATTTTCATTCTAAAATTCTACTTCCAATATATGATTAATAACCATAAAAATATAACGACACGGGTAAGGATGTTCTTTCTGGACCCCAGATCCAGATCCAACTTTGTTTTACACAAACCACACCGGAACCTGAACCCAGCTTTGGACATATAATGTCCGGGTCTCAAAGGTATACCCCACTATAAAATAGGTAGGGTTTGAGTCTACAAAAATCTTACCGACTTTGTTCCAGACCAGACCCGCTTCCAACCATGCAAAATTAATTAAAAATATATTTATAGTGTATTAGTATTTTTTATATAAATGATAGAAAAACATGATTTTTTAGTGAGAACATGTAGGGTAGGGTACTTTGTAGAAAACTTGTCCAAACCTTATACGAATAGTCTGGTTCCAAACTTTTGACCTGCGGGACAAACAGATCTAGGTTTGGACCAAATAATTCAAACTGTAAAATAATTATAAATTTTAATAATTATTATTTTTCTAAATACTAGTCAATTAATATAAATGTGTATTTATACGATACATATCATTTTTCTTATTTATATAATGTATACTTAAAAATCTGGATTCTTGAACTACATAGACATGTAAAGATGAAACTGATAAAAAATATATGAGAAAATCATCTTAAATCATATTCCTATATATAGTTCAAGAATCACGATACTATACGTGATACATAGACATGTAAAGATGAAACTGATAAAAAAATATATGAGAAAATCATCTTAAATCATATTCCTATATATAGTCCTGAACTTCTAAATGTATCATAAGATACACGATACTATACGTGATACATGACTAGCAAGTTGACATCCTCGGTTTTTATATCTTAAATATCTTAATCAGACTTACTTGATACATGATTTTACTGCCAGTAGTTCTTATTTGGACTTAAATAGTTATTGTGCTACATTGGTTCTTAGTTAATTTTAGGACATTTAAATATCTAGTACATTCAGAAATTAGAATTAGATAGAACTTAGTGTATACAATACGTTATATACTATATAGTTATTGCTATTCGACATTTTAAAATGTGTTGACATGTCTCTGACATTTCAAAACTCAAAAACCGATATGAACGTGACATATACAACTTTTAACTGGCTATCATCTAATTAATACGCCAACATATCATTTAAGAGCACTTAAAACGACATACATATTATCAGCTAAGAAAGTTGATAAGACACATAGCAAACCCACATGTAACAGTCTTTCTGGATCCCAATCTTTTAATTTTTAAAAGATGGAGGTGTTGGTTGAGCAAATGGAAGTTATACGAATAGTAGCCTATGCCCATAATCATTTTATATCATCATCCAACAACAAAAAAATTGCATTAAAAGGAGCGCATACAAAATCAAGGCAACACGGGATGGAAAAAGGACGATGTTGACACTTGGATACGGCTAGTTAGGAGAAATGTTTAGCCACTAGGCAGCGCACACTCCATAAATCATTTCTATGTCCGCGTCGCATCATATTCGACAAGCATCAAGCACGACACAAACACTCCAAAATACACTATGAAATGTGAAATTCAATGTTGTGCCTATATCCAAATTGTGTCGTATTTGTGCAACATGGGGTCAGCCATAAAGTCGATGTTTTCAAGTTTTCCATTGGATAATAATTGCAAAGATAAGGTCAAGAGGTTGAGAAATAAGGGGAAAGGATAATAATCATAGTAGTCTATCATAAAACTACAACCATTAGAAACATGTGAACTATTAGAAACATGTGGTATTAGTAAAAGATAACAAAATAGCAGCAGCTTCTGGAAGGCCTTGCTTCAAGGGACACCCGGAAGAGGGTTAACGGCTTTTGTCATTTAAAGACTTCCCAACATAGCTGAAACTATCACATCTACATTTGTATGGCTTGGCAACATTTACGACATCACTAGTTGTTAGATTTGGCATATTTATATTTGGGAAGATTTATGAAATGCCCAAAAACTAAAAAAGTTTTATGTAAAACCCACCGCTAAAAAAAATTTTATCGCGTGCCCAGAATTAGAGAAACTTATCCAAAGCGGGTTCCAAATGACCCTTTTGCCCTTCCTTTTAATTTATTGGAAACACCCACAAAACTGCTCTTAAAAAAAACGTTTCAATACTCCATCTTCTTCCATACGCTGCTCACATTCGAATCTAGGTTTTCTCCTCAAAAATCTTTAAAAACTCGTCGGAAAATTTCGGAAATACCGGGACGAACGGCAAAAGTGCTAAAACGGAGGTCCAAACATCATTTTTTTGCGATTCTAAAATTTCGGAAGGCCGTCTAACGGTGAAGCTGTTACTTTCAGTCTCCTCGACGATACGCTCATTTTGCGACAAACGGGACCTCGTTTCGACCTCCCAGTCAAAAGTTATGGCCCTCCAAAGTTTCAGCTGACCATAAAATGCAGGAGAATAGCCATTCTCCGTTTAGAACACGAAAAATATTAATTTTCGCATGAGGGTGGTCATTCTCCGTATTAGTAACACGGAGAATGGCATTCTCCGTCTTAATTTACACGGAGAATGACCATTCTCCGTGTTAGTAACACGGAGAATGACATTCTCCGTCTTAATTTACACGGAGAATGGTCATTCCAGTGTTAAAACGCAGGAGAATGACCATTCTCCGTGTTAGAAACACGGAGAATGCCATTCTCCGTGTTAAATAAAACGGAGAATGTCATTCTCCGTCCTAATTAAGACGGAGAATGGCCATTCTCCGTGCTAAATTAAACGGAGAATGACCATTCTCCGTCTTAATTTACACGGAGAATGCCATTCTCCGTGTAATTTATCACGGAGAATGGTCATACCAGTGTTAAAACGCAGGAGAATGACCATTCTCCGTGTTAGAAACACGGAGAATGCCATTCTCCGTGTTAAATAAAACGGAGAATGTCATTCTCCGTGTTAAATAAAACGGAGAATGGCATTCTCCATGTTAATTAAGACGGAGAATGGTCATTCTCCGTCCTAATTAAGACGGAGAATGGTCATTCCAGTGTTAAAACGCAGGAGAATGGTTATTCTCCGTGTTAGAAACACGGAGAACGGCATTCTCCGTTTTAAATAAAACGGAGAATGGCATTCTCCGTGTTAGTTTACACGGAGAATGGCATTCTCCGTGTTAATGGTCATTTACAGTGTTAAAACGTTAATTTAGTTTTTTCATGAATAAAGAGTTTCGTTCTTCTTTCAAAACGATGATAATTCTTATGGAAAAGAAGAAGAAAGATCTTCTCTCCACAATTGACCTAATCGTCGAAAAACTTCAAATGTCTCCACGATGAAGATGATGATGATGGTGATGATGATGACGAGCGATGATCTGAGTTCGACTGAAGAAAAACACACCGAACTACGAACGATTTTTGCGATCTCTGCTGAATATAAGAACAATGGAATTCAGATTTCCCGTGAAGAAGAAGAAGAAGACGAAAATCGCAATCCAGATCTGAGTTTTTTGAATTCAAATACATATAGATGACCAATTCGCGCGGAGGGGTAGTTGAGGATCGGATTGGACTCGGGTTGGGTCGGGTCCATCGGGTTTATCGGACTCTAATATGATATTTGAAATAATTTTAAACAAGAGTAATATTAAATGCATAATCAAATAGCAATCAAGCCTCAATCATTACAAAATAAAATTGAAATGAGATTTAGGACAAGAAATTGAAGAGTTCGGGTGGAAAAAATTATAGTTTAAACTTTTTATTTAAGTAGTATGAAACAATATATATATATATATATATATATTATATGTATGTCGGGTTTCGGGTTCTTCGGGTTACCCAATACATGAACCCAAGCTCAACCCGATTTTTGATCGGGTTCAAATATTTTAACCCGAGCCCAAGTCCGAACCCAAATATCTTCAACCCGAACCCAACCCATTAACGGGTTTACCCGATCGGGTTCGGGTTTAGCCCGCCCGAGTTGCACCCCTAGGTAGTTTCGGTATTATAAAAATAGCATTTCCCAGCGGGTGGCATCTAAAAGGGAATCTTGGAATATTTAACGTGAAAATACTTAATTCTGGGTATTTCATAAAACTTATGCAGCGGGTGGGCATTTCATAAAAGCCCACCCCGAAATTGGGTTTCTCAGCAATTTCCAGTTTATATTTATTATGTTTATGTTGACATTTCAATCATGACCTATACTGACTTTTGGTTTCATTGAAGACTAATTAGGTTTTCTTCTTTTTTCATTATCCTCCAAATTGTTTTATTGAATATTGAAGAAAAAGTTGTGTGGGAGATGACCCGCTCTGCAAAAAGCAGGAGAGGAGATGGTCCATCATCCTACAAACGCGAGCACTTGTGGGTGAATGGTCCATGCATCTCCTAAACTCTATCACTCCTCACATAGTAAAGTTGAAACAATTCGGACTTGTGTTGGTGATGGATTTGTCAGTTGAGTTAGCGAGCGATCTTCCGACAGCTTGTAATGGCATCGTAGGGTTTCGGACTTGTGTTGATGATGGATTTATTAGTTGAGTTAGGAAGAAGCGATCTTTAATTGTATGTCCTACATTTGCACTTGCTTTCGGACTCCAAATGGGTTTAGTGGGTGTTTGTTTGACGACTATAAGTGTGACGGGTGAGTGGGCACTTACATCTCCTTCATCTTCTACCTCCAAATAGTTTTATTGAATATTGAAAAATGTTAAAAGTATTTAGTATTATTACGTAATATATCAATAAGTGTAGACTATGTAATATTCATTTTCTATATATGCGAGTCCAAACCCTGTCTTGAGGGATTATGAGATTTATTATTTTCTACATTGTATGAGAGCCATGCACTCCCTCTCTAAACCCTAACCCTAACCCTAGCCGCCGCCCCCGCCCCCCCCCCCCCCCCTTTCTGCCCGCTGTTGTGTCCTGTCGAACCCCACTCCCATCGCCCCCCCCCCCTCCCGCTGTTGTCCTACCGCTGACGTCTTGTTTTATAAATAATAAAAAAAACATTGGAGTCGAGCTTTTCAGGGAGCAAACTATAATAGTTTGTGTGAATCTCTGAACCTCGGCAACAACATCATGATTTAACAGAGAGCAAATTGTGATAGTTTGTGTGAATCTTTGTTCATGATTCGGTATCCACATCAGAATTTAACAGAGAGAAAACTAGTTTTATGTGAATCTATGTTCCTGACTTGTGTGATTCTTCTTCGCTCTCTGTCAAGTATGTCGAGCTAGCATACGCAGAATTGATGTGAATATCGAGCTATTTCGAACGACGATAGTCGAATCAAGAACCTGAAGGATGTCGAGTACTGAGGTGAAAAGTAATGCTGACACCACCAGCGTCGAAAACACAGAGGCGGAGACACCGAGCACTGGTACGACGATTTCATCAATTCGACTTGTCGATCGGAGGATGGATGGTCCAAATGACTACTCTATGTGGCGCAAGAATGTTAAGAAAATGCTTAGGGGAATGTGGTTGTCAAAGCATCTCACTGATAATCCTCCAAAGGTGGATGATCCCACATACAAGCAGTGGAGACGGATGATAGCAGACTGTTTACACAGTTGATGAACTCAATGGAACCATCATTCAAGGATATGATTCAGAACACGAATTCTGTGAAAAAATTATGGGATGTCCTAACGACTGCGTATAATGTAAAGCACAATTTGTCTCGTATTTATGACTTGAATGTCAACGTCTACCAAGTTGATTAAAGGAACAAGTTATATCAGAATCACTTTCGAGCCTTTAAGGTCCTGACTTATGAGGTGGATCGTGTGTTACCTTTGACGGTGGATCTCAATGAGGCGAGGACTCGACGCCAGCAACTCTATGTCATGGTATATCTACCCTAATTTCGTCCTTAGATAAATTCTGCACTATCTCAGATTATTGCTGGATTTGAGGTTCTAACTTTGATGGAAGCCTACTTGCGTGTCATACGGACAGCAAAAGTAGTTACGACTAATACTAGCGATATACATGTTGATCGATCTGCCTTGGGTGTTGTTCATAGTGGATTCCGTGGGGGTTGCGGTAGTATACGAGGTGGCCGTAATGCTGGCCGTGACAATGGACAAGGTAATGTTGGCCGTGATGGAGGACGACTGCGCACATCTTTCAATTGTGGCCAACCAGGACATTTTCAGTGATAGTGTCCCAAAACTCTTACCGCCAACATTACATCGGATGCTCATATCGAAGAGCGATTCATGAAGATGACTTCAGAGACCTATGTCAAATTCGTTGAATTCCAAACTTAGCAAAATGGTTGAGCCTCTACATCTGGATCCACATCCGGATACTCAACGTCATGCGTGGTAAAGCCAAAGCAACGGATGATAGTTCGGGTGCGTATGATCACATGACAGGCGAAGTATCTTGTATGATTATGTACATGTGGATCGTGTGACAAATATTAATGTTACGAATGGCAGTTCTCTGAAAGTTCGTAGAAAAGGGAGTACCTTCTCTCTTCTAACTTGTCCCTCACTTCAGTTTTACACATACCCTGAAACACATTCAGTTTATTATCCACTAGTCGAATTACTCGTGACTTACACTACTTGGTAACATTCTTTTCTGATTGTTTTGTTTTTAGGACCTAAAGACTATAAAGACTATTGGTATGGGCATGTGGCTGGAGGCATGTGCCTGTTTGAATTGAATTCACATGTTGCTTGTGCCGACGTGTCCTTCGACCCATTTGAGTTGCATTGTCGGCTAGGTCATCTGTCTACTCAAGCTCTCCAGAAAATGTACCCATCACTAGATCTTCGAGTTCCGTTTAATTGTGAGTCATGTAGGTTAGCTAAATATCATCGTGCAACTTATCCGATGAGTTTGAATAAAGTTGTTTTAGCTCCTTTTGAGTTAGTACATTCTGATGTATGGGGTCCATACCTTGTTGAGTTTGTGTTGGGGTTCAAATATTTGGTTTCTTTTGTTGATGACTACTAGCGAGTCACTTTTGTTTACTTACAGAAAAATAGTTCTGAATTGTTTGATATCTGGTACCTTTTATACAGAATAGAAATCCAATTTTTGGTTTCCATTAAGTGTTTTCGGAACGACAATGGTAATGTGTCTCGACAGTTCACTTCTCATCTTGTCAGAAATGGGATTATCCACCAAACTTCTTGTCCCTACACATCACAGCAAAATGGTGTAACAAAACGTAAGAATCGTCACCTCTAAGAGACATGTCACTCGAGCACTTATGTTTCATGTTGGTACCCCCAGAAAATTTTGGTCGTATGGTGTTCTCATGGCTTGTTATCTGATCAATCGTATGTCATCTGTTGTCTTCAATGGATTACTCATTTTTATAGGTTATATCCCAATCTCACTCCATTTCCTTTACCCCTCAAAATTTTTGGGTGCTTGTGCTCTGTTCGTGATACTCTCACTACTATTTCCAAATTGGATCCGAAGACACTCAAGTGTATTTTTCTTGGGTATCCTAAGGATCAAAAAGGGTATCATTATTTTTTTTCCAACTTTGAGGAGGTATATCATGTCTCGAGATGTTACCTTTGTCGAGGCCGAGTTCCCCTCATCCTCACTAGTTAAAGAATGTCTCCAAATATTCCCATAATTAACCATACTCTAGCAATCAATGGCACGAGCATAGTTAATAGACAACGGTAACCCCAAGTATTTCACTAGAAGATGTCCCTTATAGACTTGGATAATGTCTTTCAACTCCTCGTGATTTGGACAACAGAGATTGAAGTAAATCTTGCTCTTATCCCGATTGAATTGGAGCCCGTAAGGTGTCTGAAATTCGTTATAACCCTTGCAATGGTAGATAATCCCCTATAAGTTGGAACTAGGAACAGTAACAAATTATCAGCATAAATTAAGTGTAACACGTTTGGGGTGACCATTTTGTACAATGGAGTGATTTGCTTCCAGTGCACTGCCACACCCATCAGACATGTAAAATACTCCATGATCAATATGAATAAATACGGGGATAGCAGATCCCCCTGGCACAGACCCCGGCTGTTAGAGAAGAATCCATGTAGTTGACCCTTAATAAGAATTGAAAAAGTCGGCGTAGATATACATTCGTGCACCATATCCCACCTATTTTTTATCAAAACCCATGGCTACCAAACAAATTTGCGATTAACCATGCTACATGTTTTCATGAGATCTAACTTACAATTCTTGTTTCCACCAACTTTGAAAGTCCCTGACCATTTCGTGCGCTAACAAATTGTTTTCGGCGATTGACCTTTATTTTACAAATGCATCTTGACTAGAGGAAATAAGTCTATGCATGATTGTTTCCATTCGACGGCACATAATATGAGTGATAATTTTGTATAATAAATTGCAGCATGCAAGCGGAAATCATTAAGCAATGTCGCACCTTCTTTCTTCGAAATAAGAGTAAGGAAGGTGTGATTCAACTCCCGAAGCAATCTTTCGTTTTGGAAGAAGTCCCGGGCTACAGCAAGAATAGAGTTCTTCAACTCTTTCCAATAACTTCTGCAAAATTTATTGTTAAAACCATCTGGCCCTGGAGCCCTATTTGGGTCTGCATGCTTCACCATCTCCTACAAGTCCTCCATAGAAATTGGAGCCACTAATAGCTGATTACCTTCTTCAGTGTGCATATGAGTTCTGGGAATGCTTGAGGATAATCCTCATAGTTGTATAAATTCTCATAGAATGCGATGGCCTCCGTCTGAATGTCCTTCAGAGAGGAAATATCTTTGTTCATTGTGTCAATGAGTTTACTAATGTTGTTCCTGTGTTGGCGCAATCGTATTATACCATAAAAAAATTGAACACCTGTCACCATCCTTCAACCAATTGCATTTGGCACGTTGTGCCAGTTGAACTTCCTCCTGCAAAGAAATAATGCGTGCCTCCAATAGCTCCTTCTCCTCCAGCACTAGGTCCGGGTTTTGAAGGTCTGCAGTAGAAGCATGGAAATTCAAGTCCATGCGCAATATGGCTAAGCGCGGGAGCTTCTCTTCAACATCCTGATCCAGTGAAGTCAGCACTATGTGCTTTACCTTGTGCGCGTTCGACGCCGAAGCCAGTGAACTTTGGTAATCTTAAAAGAAATTCATGCACTATGCGCTGTAAGCTATGCGCCGAAGACTAATTTTGAGGAAGCTTATGTGGCGTGGACAGCATGGTAGTCAAAGGCGCGCCTCGCAGAAAGGCGTAGCAGTTGCGCCTCGTCCCTCACTAGATGAGACCCCTTTCTCCGGGCACACCCAGGACGCGCCTAAGGCACGCCTTTCAACAAGGCACAACCAAGAAAAGGCGCGCCTTATGGTTATATATATATATATATATATATATATATATATATATATACAAAAAAAATTTTGAGGTATGGAAATAACCCTTATCTTATACAAGTGGGAGGAATATAGCCATTTCCACGGTTGCCAAAGTTGGTTACAGTTGAACTAAAAAAACTAAAATGTACTAGAAACATGATAGGAATAATACAATCTCTTGTTACTTCAGTTGATTACTTACTACTGCTATTACTGTTCTGCTTCACTTGGTTATGTTTTAACATATTTTTGTTTGTTTTAATATGTTATATGGTTTTATTTCTTATATTACTAATTTATTTATGTATGTATATTTTTATTTTTTATTATTTTTGCGCCTCGTATCGCTCGGACGTGCGCCTTAAGTATGCCTTGCGCCTGAGACGATATGGACCCTTTGCGCCCCAAGTACGCCTTGCACCTTTGACTACCTTGGTAGACAGTAAAGTTCATGCGGCAAAAGCCTAGACGCATACAGCCTAGTCGTATGGTTCAGTCTGACATCGTATTAAAAGTCGAGTTGCTTCATAACGCGTGCAGATGACGATTATACAAAAGACCTCAACGCTTACGTCACTATAATCATTACGCTTTTTGACATTATGAGGCCAAAAAATATGTTGCAGAGGATTATGTTTCAATATGTTCTTGCTCTCCTCATCTATGCGCAGTTATGAATTTGAGGATATTGTGCATTGATGGCGCATATTACGGTGCACGTCTGAAAGTTTGAGCGACATTTTCTCGTAATTGATGCCACGTGACGACCAGACCGTGACATGTGTACACGTTCATTCCCACGTTCTGCAGAAGACCAATGCACAGGCTGTTTTTATGCGCATAAGATGAAAAAATAGTATATTTTCAGTTCCTATGCGCACATAGCTATTACAGTGCAAATTGCTATAACTAACTAGGATATGTGCTTTCCAGGGGATCGAAAGTTTTCGTACCATAGCCTACTTGATGCCAAATCTGCCAGGTGAGCCAAAGTTAGCAAGTTTCTTACAATCTTCGCATCGGATCGTCAACGGAGTAAAGAAGTCGATTACAGACTTAATCTCCATCGCTCCCACTCCTCAGATTTTTTTTTTGTACTCTTTTGTACTTAGGATTCTTTTGTACTCTTTAAAAAGTTTTATACAAAAAGTCCAACCACTTTTTGTTAGGAAAAACATCTTTTTGCACCCGTTCTTGAACCGCCTGGAGCACTGCTTCCTGCTGGAGATCAATGGTTTTCTACCTCCATGCATCTTCGATAAGTGGAGACGCTAAGGGATGATTGTTTTCCCTTTCCTTTCGCCGTCGGACTCCAAAATCCCAAGCCAAACTACCTGAACCCTAATTCGCCCTCTAGAGTCGCCGCCTCTGTAGTGTCCCGCCTCACTCAATTCAACAATTCAACTGGATGGATCAAATGAACGCAACGGCATTCGGATTTGACTACGCAACGGCTTGCTCGAATTCCCGCTCGGTCGAGACGACCCCTCGTTCAGGTGGGTGGCTTCGATGAACTTGCCTCAACTTTGCCATGACACTAACAAAAATGGAGTTTTCATATGCACTGAGTGGGGCTTGTTAATAAAAGAGACAAGCTCACATAGCTAAGGGAATAATCCCACTCAGTATCGAATTGGAATAGAACATGGAACTGCCCTACTTGTTGGTCTAGAAGGATTTCACACTTGTTTTCAATGAGCACTCGGTCCTTCGATCCCACGGCTTAGGTAAAGAAGAGATGACTTGGGCAAAAATCACATTTATACTGGCACATAGACTATCGACTTGCGGTCATAGTCTAGATGTTCCCACGGTCGCATTGCTTATCATAGCATACACACCCCCGCGATGTCAATATGGTTTATGGCACGGGTGTAGGCACTCAAAGAACACGGTTGTTCAAGTTAAGCACGTGCACGTCCCCATGGTTTCAAGGCTCATCGTATAGAGTATGACACTGTTTTGTGGCACTTCAAAGGAACATGACTTGTTTCAAGTTGAGCATGAGGACTATAAAAATAGTCGTTCCTGAGTTGAGTCAAAAGATATGGAAACATTAAAAGTTCTCGGGACTGCAGGTCGTCGAGGCAGTCCCTGGTTTGGGAACTGCATAAGAAGTACAGGAAGGAAAGAGAAGAATCACTGGGTTGAGCAGTATGGTCTGTTAGGTAAGGTACTATTGCATGATCATTGGACAACTTGTCGACAATGTTTCGTATCCTCGAACGGCAACATAGAGCCACAGGACCGATTTGGCCTAGGAGAAAAGCAAGATAGTTGTGCTAGATTGTACCGCACTGGTGATTCGAGGACTTCAGTAGGGCTCTCTATCCGCACTGTAAGGGTCTCGTCTGCACCAAGCTATAAGTCCGGGTAGGCCTCGGGGCGTGATCCTTTATATTGTTTAAGTTTGAGTGTTGAGCGGCTATCCGCGTGCAGGCCGTGAGTCGAGTCAAAGGTGAAGCATGGCACACAACGAGTCCGATAAGCCTAAGATTTGGCTTAGACAGAGACACGTGCTTCGGCACAGAATGGAAATCATTATTTAAAGTATCGGCCGATACTGATCCGATACGGCCGATACCGATACGGTTTGGCATGTCCCGATCCGATACCGACCGATACCCGATACTTACCGATACCAACATTGAGGGTCTCTTTTCGGTCAATTCGGCAAAGAAAATTAAACGAAAAAGATAAATCATCAAGGGTTTAAAGCATAATAAGATTGTAAAAACATGTAAAAGAAAAAATCAATCTATTATATGTAAACCAATCGCTAAGGGTGATTACAATGTTATTTAATTTCAAAAGTACTACGAAATAATACTGAAAATACTTAAATTATGCCTAAATGTATAAAATATATGTTTTTAAATGTAAATAATTTATTAATAATTATTATTTTCCGATACCAAAAAATCCAATACTCCGATCCGAAACCGCCGATACTACCGATATCGCCGATACCAATACTCATAGGAATAGTCCGATACCGATACTGTGAACCTTGATGGAAATGTTACGGTTTGTGGTCGGACACAAAGTTTATGTATGTACTATGATATGGCAATGGACAGGGAAGGCTGTAAGGCAAGTATGGGTAAATTACACTCTGTTGCGAGGCACCGCATCGATGTTAAAACACGAATGGGTTCTAAGGCACGACCACGATATTGCAACACAAAATATGGCTTAGAGTCTATGTCTTGAAACCGATCCTAAGACAAGATTACAAAGACCACAAAAGAATAAATTGTACTCACTAATAACGTGTTGGTTTTGTATGGATGGACGAGATACCCCCCACCAGTACTGTTGTGTACCGATATCCCACCAATTTGTATGCAGGTTACGGTACATGCTCGTTGGAGGCGGAGCTCGCTTTGATGCACTGAGGCATGGAGTTCCTTGACATTTCGAGGCGTGTGGCCGCGTTGAAATCTTCACCTATACCGGACATAATGTATAGACATCGCCTTATTCAAGTTGTAAGTCGAAGGACGTAGATGATTTGTATTGAGAGATGAGAAAGAGATAGTAATTGTGATCAGAGAGAGTATGAGCTTGAGTGATTGTAATTTTGGTCTCGTACCCTTATAATTCGCTGAATATCAATAAAAAAGTTCTCATTTTTTATATCATTGTGTTGTTTTATTCTTTTCGCTTTGAGACTGTTGTGCGACTATGTCGTTTAGCTGCTCAATCGGCCGTTTAGTGCTTTGCCTTGCGCGAGCGCAACTTAGGCTCACGCGGCATCACGCCCTAGCGAGGATGATCGGTTTTGCGGAACCGGGGCGTGACAGCCTCTGTCATTAATATATATATAATTTCTAAACAAAATATTGCATAATATTTTTTTTCTTTTTGCATAATATATATATATATATATATATATATATATATGTGTGTGTGTGTGTGTGTGTGTGTGTGTGTGTGTGTGTGCAATACTTTATTTAGCAATTAATTAGGTACTCTACATGCAAACACTAAATAAAAATAAATTTTCTCAATCCACTTTATAGTAATTTATGAGAGTGACATGTATAAATACCAATTTGAAGTAGAAATTGAAATAGAAACCATCATTAATTAAGATTATCAATGAGAAATGGAAAGAGCAAAGGACAATCCCCTTTTTTTCTATACGTAATTATCTAGCTGCCCATTTAAATTTAATGAACCATTTTAATTAGTATAGCTAGGTAAGGACGTTTGGAATAAAAACTTCAAAGGTGAAGCCTGAACTTTTTCTATTATATAGTAGTGTAGATTACCTAGTTTTCCATTAAAATTTAATGAACAATTTTAATTAGTATAGATAGGTAAAGACATGGAATAAAAAATTCACACACACACATATATATAAAGTTACTAAACTAAATGAATCTAATATTAATAAGATGCCCATAAATATATTAAGATGTTCTATCTAGTCAATAGTCCCGGCCCAACTTGTTCTCTTTTAAGGTATACTTTTAATTAGATCCAAAAGAGAGTGGCACACAACTTCTCTAACCTAAGTTGGTAGGCGAAGATTTATAACACAAAATTCCGGTGAATGGCATGTCGTGAGCATTATAAAAGCATTTACCTTGGTTGTATCATATGCCCTTTATCCATTGTTCTATATTTTGGCCAAAGAATTGTCACTGCCAATCAATAAGATACAGCCCACATTAGGTATGGCTCCGACAAATCTAGGTATGGCTTCGACAAAATTAGGTATGGATCAATGTTGCAAAAATCGGACTAGTCGGCCGACTGGTCGGCGACTAGTCGCTAGTCGGCCGACTCCGACTCGATTTGGGTGCTGATCGGCCAACAAATCGACGGAGCGCCTAGGCGGACCTAGTCGGCCGTCTGATGGTTCAAAAAAAATGGGTGGGTTAAAATTCGACCCGAACCGACCAACCGAAGGTCGAAAGAGAAGAAAAAGCAGGAAAAAAAAGTTCCAAAAAAAATCCTAAGGATCGACTGCTACAGAAAGAGAAAAAGAAGAAAAGTTCAAAAAAAACTACTCACCTGCATCCCGTGGCCCGCCGACGGCCGACCTATCCCGTCGACCTCCGCCGACCACAGCACGCCGACCTCTACGGCTCCACCGACCTCTGACGACCTCCATCGACCTCCGGCGACCTCCACAGGTAATTATTTTTGTATTTTTTTGCTACATTTTTTTGTTGAAGGTGAGATCGACTCACTTTGTTGCTGCTGCTGCTGCTTCTTTTCTTCATTTTTGGCTTTTTTTTTTTGTTTTTTCTTCTTTGTTGCTGCTCTTTGTGACTTTGTGTTGCTGATGCTTCTTGTATGCTTGTTGCTGGCTTTTTTAGGTGTTGTGGAGAAGTGTGCTGCTGTGCATGTGGATAGATAAGAAGTAATATACAATATTACAAGTTTTTTAAGCCTTGAAAGTTGAAACATGTGCTACTGCTGTTGTGCCTGTGGATAACATTACGTGTTCTTCTAAAAAAAAATTCTATTTGCTGTTTTTCTGAACGTGGAATCGGAAACACATGCGCGTTCTTTTTTTTTCCTTCTTCTTATCTGCTGTTTTATTTGTTGTTTGATTTGTGTTATATATATATATATATATATATATATATATATATATATTGGAAAGAGGGTAAATTTTATTCCAAATGCAACGCAATAATCTTACAACATACAATCATGGTGGGGCTCCCACACTTCAGTTCTCCATAGCATGTACATCGAATTCAATGTTATGGAGGATGCCTATAAGAGGGGTGATTAACCTCTCGAAGAGACGACGGTTTCGTTCTCTCCATACATGCCAAACAGAGACAGCCAGTCGGACTCTGGCAGTCCGGAACCAGTCATGCCCTCTTCCTCTGCTATCTCGAAGCACAGAGACGATGTCCCCAACCCCCTTTCCGGAATCATATCCACCCAACACCCTGCTTTGCTCAGACCAGATCTGCCATGATAGGTCACACTCAAAGAAAATGTGCCTTATAGATTCATTCTCCATACTGCATAGCACACACTTAGGGTCATGGACCTGAACCCCAAAAGCACTAAGTCGATCTCTCGTCAGAAGACGACTAAGAAGAAGCCGGTAAACACACAATCGCATCTTCCTTGCAAGCCCCTTACACCATACGAACTCATAGTCAGTACTCAGCGGAAAAGTGCACCTAACGAGATTATAGCAGCTCCAGAACTAAAACTGTCCAGTCCCCGTAGAAACTCCAGGCGGGTCCCAGGCCCATCGATCAGCCGACAATACAGGATCCAAGGTGACTGCCCTGATAATCTCACCAAGCTCCTCGGTGTAGCGGTAAGACTCAGGGCTCCACTCTCCATCTCGGATAATCCGTTGGCAAGTCAGACCCCTTCTGTCCTCCTGATGCGACGGTGCTCCCCTGATCTCTAACAGAGATTAACGATCAAGCAAAGGATCCCGCCAGAGGTCTGTACCAGCCCCATCCTTCATGACCCTTCGGATTGCAGATTTGAGTACCCCCCTATGTCTCAAAATAGTCTTGAAAGTGACTGAATGGTTATTGTCCATGGCACAGTCCCATAGGTTGCCAAGTTTCACATATCTGTTATGCATCCAGTCAGCCCAGATGGATCCCCTATTGATGAATCTACATGCCAGCTTCAACGTCGAGGCCTCCCTGATCTCCAGCAATGACCGTAGCCCCACTCCTCCCTCCTTCCTGGGACGATAAAGCTGCACACAGGAGATCGCATGCATACCACCCCTCAATATGAAGTCTGCACAAATCCGCTCCACTTTCCTGATAGTGGCAATAGAAAGTAAGATGGATTGCAGCCAGAAATGGACCACAGCTGATATCACCGATCTAACCAGCTCGATACGTCCTCCAAAGGATAAACCAGCAGCTTGTCATCCTTCAACCCTCCTCCGGACGTACTCCACCAGACTATGGCAGTCCTGATCCCGCACATAGTTGACTGTGAGAGGGAGCCCTAGATACTTCACCGGTAACTCGCTCCTCTCAACTCCCAGCACGTCGGCCAACTCCTCCTTCTGGGAACAGAGGTAGCTGAAATACACCATGCTCCTCTCTGTTCATTTGCAGGCCTGAAAGGGATTCCAGCTCTCCCATAATCTCCGCAATCGTGTACATAGCCTCCGTAGATGGCTAGATAAACACCAAAAGAACGTCTGCATAAATAAGGTGGGTAACCGGGGGATCAATCCTCCTGAACAATGGAACCAGTCTCCCACGATGCACTGCCATGTCCATCAAGCATGTGAAGTATTCCATGACAAGCGTGAATAGGTAAGGGGACAGAGCATCGCCTTGCCTAAGTCCACGATTGCTCTGGAAATACTCAAACGGGGTGCCCCGAATGAGGACAGAGAAAGTGAAAATCGTGATACATTCCCGGATCCTCGCAACCCAGCCATCGTCAAAACCCATGGCAGACATCAGATGATAAAGAAAATCCCTATTGATCATGTCATAGGCCTTCCTCAGATCGACCTTCACGCATGCCTTCTCCCCGCCAGGCTTACCGAAGCCCCTCACCATCTCATGCGCCACCAGGCTGTGTTCCGCGATCGACCTCCCCTTGATGAAAGCAGCCTGGTTCGGAGAGACTAAGTCCTGCATGATCCCCTCCATCCGCCGGCACATGAGGTACGTAATTATCTTATACAGATAATTACAGTACGCAATAGGTCTGAAATCTGCCAGCGATGTCGCTCCCTCCTTAGGCACAAGTGTCAGAAAAGTGTGGTTCAGCTCCTTCAACAACTTCCCTTTGGTGAAGAACTCCTGGACCACCTCAAGGACATGGAACTTCAGAATGTCCCAGTGTCGTTTGTAGAACCCGCTGCTAAAGCCATCCGAACCAAGAGCTTTGTTGGGATCCGCTATCGAGATAATAGTCTCCACCTCCTCCATAGTAACAGGGGCAAGTAGTAGGCTATTCCCATAAGGAGGCACTCAGAGTAGTACCTGACTGCCTCCTCTTGGATCTTTGCCGGCTCCCCCACCAGATTACCCTCCGCATCAAGCAGCTGGGAGATGTTCCGGTGCTGTCTGGTCCGAATGACATCATAGAAGAACTTGGTGCAACGGTCACCATCCTTCGCCAGGAGCATTTAGCGAGCTGTGCCGCACTAACCTCCTTCTGGAGACGCAGGATGTTGACTTCCCCTATAAGCTCCTTCTCTCTCGCCGCCAGATTCCCGTTCATCATGTCAGATTGCATATCCTGCTGGATGGACCGGAGCTCTGCCTCCTTGTCTTCTAGCGAAGTCTTGGGCAAACTCTGCACCCAGCTTCGTAAGGATCTCTTCGTGGCCTTGAGTCGGTGCACCATACGAAACTGAGCCGTACCATCCTGTCTGCTAGAGAGGCCCTCCGTAACAGCTTCCAAGTAGCCCTCTGAGAGATATCAGCTGTTGTTGTACCGGAAGGGACGCAACCTCACAAAAGGCCGGTCTGTGAAGCCAACCCAAATGGGGGAGTGATCACTCGTCCCGGCGGCCAGACCCTCAGCCGAAGAGTTGGGAAAGCGCCGAAACCACTCCCCATTGCCCAGGGCTCTATCCAGCTGGCAAGCAACCCTGTTACGGACTGCTTTGTTATGCCAGGTCCAGATAAATACCGAGCGCGACAGCCCCTGAAGACCCGCCTGAAGTAGGCATCTCTGGAAGTCATATAGGATCGGATCAGGAACTGGCCTGCCACCCACCTTCTCCCCTCTGTGAAGGGCATTGAAGTCCCCAATTAGAAGAAGCGGTAGGTGCGAAGAATCAGCAACGGAGGCCACCCTGGATATGTCGCTCCACAGGGTCTCCCGCCGTCGCCTGTCGTTGTGGCCGTACACCGCTCCCAGTAAGAACCGAAAACCACTCTTGTTCTCAAAAGAGATGGTAATCAGCTGATCAGGCATCAAAATCAAGTCCCCATCCCAACGGGTAGAATTCCATTTGACTCATATCCTAGCCATGTCGCATAGTGCCAGGTTGTGGAGTTGGACCTAATGAGATGGGGTCCAGCGAGCTAAAGTCTTCTCCCCTTTAATCTTTGTCTCCAACAGGATAGAGATGTCACACTTCTCTCTGTGTAAGACCCCACAAATCTCCCTCCATCTCCCTAACGAACACGCGCCCCGCACGTTCCAGGCGATAATCGTCATTAATTATTTAGAGAGAGGTTCCCCTGAATATCTCCTGGACTGGCACCTGCGGGTGGTACCAAATCCGTCGCTGTCATATCTTCCTCCATCCCGGCATTAGGAGGCTGCCGGGTCGCTGCCTGAGAGAGCACCAGAGCACAGGCCGGGTTGTCCACACAGAGCGCCTCATCCCTAGCAGGGGAATGACCCCCCACACTGGAGGGACCATCTCGCAGTGGTCCAGCACGTCTCTTCCTGCTATAGACTATCTTCTCAGGAGAACCGCCATCAACCCGCTCCTCTCCCCAATGCCACCATCCCTCTGGTGACCATACTCCTCTGCGCTGAGAAGGTGATCATAGCCCCACTAGTAGGAGCCGGCTGGGGCGAGATAGTGAGGCACAGCCCCCCAGTCTCCTCCATCGGACGGTCCCCCTCCTGCAATGATATCCTCCACTCCGTCATCCCTGGATAGAGAATCCATTGCCCGTGGTGGGCCAGGCACCTCAAGAGGTGAAGCAAAAGGCGTCGGCTGAGATCCTCCTGCCGGACATGAACTGTCCAGGTGTCCGAAACACGCACACTGAGAACAGGTTGGAGGAACCCACTCATACTCCACCTTCTGGGTAAGAACCTCTCCAGAAGGCACTTCATACTCCAGTAGACTCGGTAACTCCCCTCCAGCCCGGATCTCAACGAATATCCGAGCATACATCAGCCTCGTCCGAAAGGCTGTAGCATCATCAGCCTTGATCGGGGTGCCCACCAAGCTGGCAAGTCGCATCAGCAATGGGATACTCCAGAACCGAACGGGGAACTCAGGGAAGCGTATCCAAACCGGGATAGCATTCAAGACTTCCCTCTCACAGTGCAAATCTGGGGTCCACTCCTTCAGGATGATCAACCTGCCATCAAATGTCCACGGACTACCCTGCAGGATCCTGATAACATCTTCTGCCAGCCCAAACTTCACATAGTAGAAGCCATTCTCCCTAGTAAATATCTCCAAATTACCTTTAGGCTGCCAGACGCGTGCCGCATACCCCCTGATCTGCCCATAGAATGGCTTGTTGTCCAGGACGTACGGAACCAGCGTGTTTTCTCATAAGACAGTCACCTTCTCAATCTCCTCTGCAGGGAACGAGGCCCGGAAGCCGCTCTCTACCTTCTTCGGTGGCACACACTCCATAAAAGTGGAGCTTTTAGTCCCCACCGGTGTGCAGATCTCAGCCCGGGACCGTCCCGCTGGGCGGGGAGCCGTTCCCTGTGAGCAGGTGGCAACTCTAGGGGTAAGAGACCCTGACCTCCCAGGTCCACCACTTTGCCCTTTCCTTTTTCCGCCATGGTCGCCTTAGGGCGCCAGCCCACTGTTCTCCCAGTAGTCACCGCAGGGCCACGAGCCGACATCCTCAGCTCCGATCCCTCGCCTGATTTCCTCCCAGCAAAAGGACGCGTCTTTTGGAGACTCTGCAGGCCCCCCACCTTGCTCCCCGCCTTGGCCTCCCGTCGTCTCGTAACCGTCGTCCAGCCACCTCCCTCCATCTGTTCATCCGTAGATCCAGAACCGGATCCAAGTTGGAAATTCGGGGTTCCCATCAGGTCGGGGACCCATCAGGCTCCCACGGGCACTGTCGTCGTCGTCGTCGACCGTCGTACACACCCCTGCCACCGCCACCGCCGCCACCACCGACAGCAGCCTTGCCGCCGCCCGTGGCCGTGCCGCCCCCGCCGACGCCTCCACCACCAGCCCGCGCTGCCCTAGCGCCAACCTCGCCGCCGTCGGCGTCGTTTCTGCCGACGCCCGCGCCGCCCCCGGCCGGTCCTCATGGGGCGCCGGCCCCGACCAGCCCCCTCCCGGCCACTAGGTTGTCGGCCGACTCTTTTCGACTCGATCGGCGCTCCGCCGCTCAGCTACCGCCCGCGCCGCCGCCGCCGCCGTCCCCGCCTGCGCCTGTGCCGTCCATAGCCGGCCTACTCCCGGCCGGACCTCCGCTAGGCGCGCCGGGGTCCCACTGGGACCCCCTAGGGTTTCCCACGATCGGGCACCCGATCGCTTCCAGAGCCGCCATCTTTTTTTATATTATATATTATAATATATATATATATATATATATATATAAACTCAAACCGACTAGTCCCCGATTAATCCGATTAATCCCTAGTCCCCGCGAACCGACTAGCGATTTTTACAACATTGGTATGGATGCAACATGATTTGTTCGAATCCATATTGGATTCATATTGACGATGAGCAGGGACATCCTAGGGTCGTGTCTATGCAACATAGCTATATGGTATCTCTTTTCGACCAGTATAAAGTACTAATTCTTCTTTAAAAAAAACTTTTAATATGCCTACATTTTCTGTACTCTTTTTCCCTCCTAACTATTCTAAATTGTCTAAATTCTGGAGTTTCTCCCCATATTTCTATTTCATAGAAGCTAATTAGTTTGTAATATCATCAAACTAAAATATATCATCAAGAGGAGAGAAAAACCCAAACATCCGTCACAAAATCACACATCTTAAATGTGCTCTATAACTAGCAAAAGGATAGGGATTTAATATTTTTTATGTTGTATGCCTATGGTAATAGAAAGAGACGTATTTCCACCATTTATCCTCACATAGTTGCAATTGCATACATATTTTTAATAGTCTCCATATAGGTACCAGACTTATTTCTTCCCATAATGCAATACCTTGATCTCCCTAGGGACCTTATTCATAAGTTTTTTTCCAGGTCAATCATCATAAATATGTCTCTTGTTCTCTCTAAAATATTCATTACTCTTAGTAAGTAAATAACCTTCTTGGTAGAACATCATGAAACTAATATGTTCTTGTTTCATTTCTTACTCTTTGTTTAATTTTTTGGCTCCTAAATGGTCCATACACTTCATCTCCCGATAGTGCAACTGTATATCTTCTCCATCTTAATACTAGGCACCAAATGTTATTCCTCCATTCAATATAATTTTCTAATCATTATTATTTGGTGATCGGTTATGCTCCCTCACCCAAATATTTACAAACCAAAATAGGAATATCATCATGAATGATAATAACAGAGAAGATGATGAAACTGTGTAAAGACGCCATAACAGGATGTAATAAAGGAAACTAAAATATACCCTACAATCAATTCTTAGTTTTTGGTTCTATTTTCAGAATGCCAACAATGCCAACTAATAGTATGTTTTCTATTGCATTAGATAACAGAACATGGCCACTGCAAGGCTTCCAAATTATAGTTTCATCCATTGAAGTCCTAGTGTACATGCATAAGGTAGAGTAGAGAATGAGTGGCTTAATTGGACTTTCAGAGCTGTTCAATAAATTATGCTTCATTACATGTTGAAGGCCGGCAGGATATATATCGGATGTGTAGGAATTGGATGAGTAAGAATCAACTTTACAAGAACATCCAGACATGATACACATTTCTTCTTCACCAGCAGAACACCAAAGTAGATAACAGGAAGTAGAACCTTATGATGCCAAAAAAGGTAAAGGGGGACCGGAAGATAGAATTAATGAGGCCCATCATTTGACATCAACTAGGATATAGACAATCCAAAATCATTGCAATGTCATATCCTTGTCAGATGTGTGGGACACCACATTGCACTAGAAAACACACTAGGAGACTCCGAGATCGGTTTCATGTTTGTTGTTGCTGTGTCAGTTTTGTGTGGTGTTCATGTCTGTGAATAACAAGGATATAAACACCAAAACTAGTCAACAGGAAGTAGAACCTTCTAATATAAAACGGGAAGTACAACCTTCTGATATCAAAAAAGGTAAAGGGGGGCAGTACGATATAATCATTAGTAAGTCCCATCATTTGACATCAACTAGGATATAGATGCTCCAAAATCATTGCCATGTCATATCCTTGTCAGACGTGTGGGACACCACATTACACTACAAAACACACTAGGAGACTCCAAGATAGGTTCCATGCCTGTTGTTCGTGTCAGTTTTGTGTGGTGTTCATGTCCGCGAATAACAAGGGGTGAGATAATTCATGTCATTCAAAATTTGTAAAAACACCTATAAAGAAATGTGAAGAATCCAATTAAAAGAGAAAAAGAAAAGATATGACCTACTCACTTACGGTGCACAATGAAAATAGGTCAGAAGTATATATACAGATTACCTTGTTCTTCTTCTCCAAGCCACCAATTACTCTATCAATAGCTGCCTCAAAGTGTTGCATCGTAACTTGTGTTTCCTCATTTCTTGCAGCAATCAGAGCAGCCTCATTGCAAACATTGGCTATGTCAGCTCCAGCAAATCCTGGAGTAAGGGCTGCTAGTCTTTGGGAAAAAAATGATGGCTCGTTATCAAGCTTAATCTTTTGAAGATAAATGCGGAAGATTTGATCACGGCCTTTAATGTCAGGCTTATCTATTGAGATTTGACGATCAAAACGACCTGGCCTTAGCAAAGCCTTGTCCAAAATATCAGGCCTATTGGTGCCTGCAAGTACAACCACCCCAGCAGTTGTCCCAAAACCATCCATCTCCACTAGTAACTGATTCAGAGTGCTTTCACGTTCGTCATTGGAGCCTGAGAAGCCTCCACGGCCTCTTGCTCTACCGATTGCATCAATTTCATCAATAAAAACTATACTAGGTGCACATTGCCTAGCTTCTGAAAACAGGTTTCTCACCCTAGATGGCCCAACACCAACAAACATTTCCAGAAAATCAGAACCAGATATTGACAAAAAGGGCACACCAGATTCACCTGCAGTAGCTTTTGCAAGAAGTGTTTTCCCTGTGCCAGGAGGACCTACAAGAAGAGCTCCTTTAGGAATCTTTGCTCCCAGTTCCTCATATTTCTTGGGGTTCTTCAGGAAGTGAACAAACTCCATAATTTCTTGTTTAGCTTCATCACAGCCAGCCACATCTTTGAAGTATACCTGAACCACATGCAGCATTAAATCCTCATAAGCAAATGAACGCAATGGATGTCATAGAACAAAATGACTAACAAATAAGAAACTTTGAAGTAAATAATAAGTATCCCTGTGCAGTAACAACGTAATAAATATCCTAACAATCAATAAAACAAGCAAAGAACCAAGTTCATAGGATTTCTTTCAATAGGATGTTCACAGAGGTAAAATTTACAAGAGCAACAAGTGGAAAATAGAATAAAGAATGTTTGCAGCATACCTTATTTTTGGAATTCTTATCCAACATGGTCACTTGAGCTTTTCCAATGTTAATATTCCACGTGCTCCTTTTCCTGCACCACCTCCTAAGCTAATTCCACCTTGTAATCTTCTCCCAGCATAAAACATCAAGGCCAGAAGAACAAAAATTGGGGCCCATTTGACCAATTCATGGGCCCAGATTATCTCAGAGGTATATATTACAGGGACATAGTCATGAGGATCCATCCTCCAGGCTTCCTGAGCTTCTTCAAGCTTTTCCTCAAATGATTCTACACTTCCGATATTGAAGTAATACTTGTATCTGCCCCCCGTGCGTCTCGCAGGGTAAGCCGTTGTGGTTCCATCAATATCATTACCCTTTGTTTGGTTGTCATTATTCAGGGAGCTCTTGACGTACACTTTAGCAACAGATTTATTGGAGACAACAATGTGATCGACTAAACCAGGTTCCAGGAGCTTGGTCTTAAAATCTTGGAAGCTAATCTGAGAAAACAGAACCCATATAACTCAGCATCAAATATGGAAAAGAAATATTGCCCATATATCAAAAGAAAAGGTATACAGCTCAACCACTAAGAGTAGAGTATTTGACTACAGTATCAGTCAACTGCTAATAGAAATGCATGTGCAAGTGAATGTATATATTGTCTGTATCAGTCAACCACTAAGAGTAGAGGTTGTGACATTTATACAGAAGTTTAAGCATAATATCAAATGAAACAAAAGAGAGGATAGCATGAAGGGTGTGGAAAAATATACAAATTTGCTAACAAACCATTTAAAAATTACAAGGGAACATTTTATAGTGGAAGCTGATACAGAAAATAAATAGTATAGTTGCTGCATCACTTTAAGTTCTTAGAATGTCTTATAGTAAGCTGCCACCTTATATCATTTGAATATGAACTAACAGTCACTTAAAGGAGATGCAGTTTCAATAGAATAGAGGATTTCAATACGAGAGATGGTTCTCAAAATTCAAACAATCAGCTAAGTCAGGTTTTAAATAAATATAACTACAACTGAAATTAAAAGCTTGAAAGGAAAGCAACAATACCTACCAACAACAATGTATACTTCCTATTAATTTGCTACAAGTTTTTAAACTCATTCATCAAATTAGATGTCAAAATCCAAATTGAGCAACTACAGAAAACGCGTAAAATTGATGCATTGTGCCTTGAACAATGTATTGTTAATAAAAATGTGCCCAATATGCCCAATATGCCCAATATGCTATATATACATACTTTTATTTAATTATCTTATGCATCATGCATGAAATAGACATTCTACTTGTTAGTTTCAACAGTCGAGGGCAACGAGAATAAAATCCAACTGGCTAGAGTAACCTGCAAATAAGACCTAACTGTCTAGAATCATTGTGAATTTGCATTACCAGCACATCAGTGACTCTTCTATAATAATGAACCATGTAAGTGTAGTCCATCAGCAGCAGGGGAACAATATCATACCATCCTTCTACCAAACCAGACTATGCTATGAGATAGTAAACAAATCAAACTATCATCAACTGTCAAGAGCCACATGAGAACAAAACCCAACTGTCTAGGGTCACCTCCAAATAAAACCCAACTGTCTAGAATCTTAGTGATTTTGCATTACCAGTACATCTATGACACTACTATAATGGTAATGAACCATGCAAGTGTAGTCAATTACCAGCAAGGAACAATATCATACAATCCTTCTATATAACGGCAATTGATCTACAAAACTTCACATAGTTTACTTCAATACAACATTTCTGGGTGAAATTATAGACTCTATAGGTTGTGTATCTAGATATCATTGTATAAATATAGTTATTCCCTTCCAGTTTTTGTCATTGTTAGTTGTACTCCATTTCCCATCATAGAATTACAAGCGACAATCGCGGGTACGAATACCGGTGTATCGTAAGTTGCGTAGCATGGGATGCTTGTGACATAATCGGCTCGCCGTATTCCTGGAGCGAGACATGACACGTCTTTTAGTGGTGGCCCATGCAAGTTATGATGCAAGTCAATCTATTTGCAACTCTAGGCTTTAAACCCTAAGGTTGGTTCTTAGGAGAAAATATATGAAGAACCTTAGGATGGGAGTATCGGATAGTATTGGATTAATAATAGAATCTCAGGCACTATTGTAAGATGCTTGGTGTGTTTATATTTTAGTACTTTTGCACTAAGAATTTTATATATATATATATATATATATATATATATATATATAGAGAGAGAGAGAGAGAGAGAGAGTCTAGAATCATAATCCATAAGTCAAATATATATATATATATATATATATAGAGAGAGAGAGAGAGAGAGTCTAGAATCATAATCCATAAGTCATTCTTTTAGGACCTATAGATATAGATATGCTTAAGATTTTTGTATGAGATTTTGATTTAGATCCTTGTATGCGTAGGTCATAGAGCGATTCATATGTATATACTGGAAATGCAACATGGAGAGCTTCGTCTGTATATACTGGGAATGCAACATGGAGAGCATGGATACTACTATTAGGTGAGAGACCTATGAGACACCTATGGCAGCTTTCTCCTGAACAGACCATAGCAGTATATGGTGTACTCTATGGAGTGCTTCGTCCGGTTGTACGGGATGATGAGGACGGAGCAATGGTGAATTTTAAGAAGGAGACCTACTATCAAGTCATTACGGTTCAGCAAGCCGTGGACTCAAACCCGTGTGTGGACAGATATGATGGAACCTTGTCTAAGTGGAGGGATCTGCACCCGGAAGTGGAGATCCTGGCGAATGGGATGATAATGATATAGGGTAGTGGAATCTGGGGGGCTTTTGATATATAGTTAGGACTTGTAGGTCCACAGGGTACATAGGGATATTTTTTGTCTGCTGGAATTTCTTTTTGTGTAATAGCATACGTAAATAGTGACTTGTACTCTCAATTGCATGTTTGTATCATCTTTTGATATAGTGAATGAGATATGCAGTTTCTTCATTTCTCGTGTTCAATATTAAATCTTGCAATATGTGTGGTCATTTATCCTAAATTTCTATTGCTTGAGAATACTTCAAGATTTTCCATTATCGTTGAAGTTAATAATTTATTATCGTTCAAGTTAATAATTTGTACCACTTCAATTTTGCACTGAATCCAACCGTTTCTTGAAGATTTTCATCTCCTAGTTGTTCAGAAAATGTCTAGTCCATAATCGTCTCCCTCTACCAACCAGCCAGAGCCAGGCACAACTGATATGTACCGCACATTCCAGCAAATCATAAAGGCAAACTGTCTGCAAGCAAGTGCAGCCCAAGCAATGACTATCGCGGTACTCGAATAACTACGAGCGCTATCGTGGTACTCGAATAACTATGAGCTCTGCCAAATCCTAAAAATGGAACCATTGTTGATTATAGAAGTCTGTCAACGGATGAGAACTACGAAGGGATTACTAAAAGCGACAAAGATCAATGTTGAGGATATGGTGTCTATGATACGCATTCAACTAGAGGATGTTGCCAAGAATTGGTGGGGTGCTGAATATCTGGAGGACTCAGAGGTGATAGTATTGTAGGAGGAATTCAAAAACAAATTTGAAGCGCGATTCTTCCCCAAATCAGCAAAAAAGAAGTTGGAACATAGATTTATACACCTGAAGCAAGGTAAATCAATATGATGCAAAATTTACCATATTAAGTAGATTATCATACATGGTGGCTACAAAAAAGCAAAAGTAGTTTAATTTCGAGAAGGGCTGGATGCTCGTTTAAAGAACAAAGTAGCATCGTACCGGTGCCAAACTTATTCAGAAGTAACTGAAGCAACAAGAGATCCAGAAAGAATGTTAGGGAGAAACAATCATTGAAGATGGGGAAACCAAAAAAGAACTCTAGACGTGGGGCCATCATTCCCGAGAAATCAGTGTCAAAGACCACCTAAACGTCCGCAAGTTAAGTCGCCAAGAGGTCCAATCCTCTTCAGATATTGTTTAAAGCCGGGGCACATGAAAAGTAACTACAGGAGGTTTAACGGACTATGTTTGAGGTGTGGAGCATCAAACCATCAAACCGATCAATACCCTCAACCGCCCATGGGGAGACTAGTGGCACAAATTTTCCGGCAACGACCACGGCCGATGATTCAAGGAAATAACCCAAGGCCAATGCTACGAGGAATAGACCTATGATCTAGGCAACACCAATTTTCCAAGCTATTGTATCATCTAGATTCCAGTGTAGGCCATCATTAGCTCTACAAGCTCATCAATTCTACCAAGCTCATAAAGCGAGGCAGCCGTATGCTAGGAGGAAGAGCAAGCACGGACAAGTGTTTATGATAAATGCAGATGAAGCAAAATTAGTTGGCAAAGTGATAGCAGGTACAATACTCGTCTCATCTTGTCCAGCACCAGTTTTATTTGATTCAGGAGCAACGCATGCATTCACATTTGTTGCATTTGCATCTCTACATAAAATTGAATTGCAACCTCTATCTAAGAAACTAAGAATTCTTATAGGTAATGGCATAGTAAAGGTTAATCAAGTATATACTATATATAGAGTGTCTAGTTAAATTAGAAGGCAGAGTTTTTCGAGTAAGATTGTTGGTCTTTCCAATGAATAATTATGACATAGTGTTCGGGATGGATTGGTTAACCTCGACACTAGCAACAATAGACTGTTGTCAAGGAAGAACCGCATTTCAACTTCTGAGCAAGGAAGTACAAGAATTCGTTCATGATTAGAAGGAATTCGATGCAGAGGAACTATAAGCATTTGAATTACCGGTCCAAGGAGCTTTTGCAACCTCGGAGGAAGAGCAATTGTCAAAGGTTATGGTTGATTTTAAAGACGTATTCCTCAATTATCTACCAAAATTGCCACTTGATAAGGCGGTAGAATTCACTATTGATCTGATACATGGAACAACATCAATAGCAAATAAGATACATCCAATGACCAAGAAATGGTAGAGCCTAAACAATTGAAAGAGTTGATATCACAAGAGTTTATCCAAACATGTGCTTCATCGGGGGGTGCATCGGTACTATTTGTAAAGAAGAAAGTACTCTAAGATTGGTAATCGATTATAGAATATCAATGAAGTGACGATTAAGAAATAAGTATCCATTAGCAAGGATTGATGATTTGTTTAACCAACTAGGAGGAGCTAAGGTATTCTTAAAAATTGACCTAAGGTCGGATCATCAAGTAAAAGGAAAGAATATGCATTAAAGACAGCCTTTAAAACTCGATATGGATATTAGGAGTTCCTATTTATGTTATTTGGATTGACCAATGCCCCTGCAATATTTATGGACCTGATGAATCGAATATTCTATCAATGTTTAGATAAATTCATTATTGTCATTGATGACATATTGATCTATTCGAAAAATGAAGAAGAGCATGCGGAGCATCTATGGATTGTACTACAAACCCTAAGCCATGAATGGTTATGCGAAAGACTTAACAAATGTGAATTTGGTTAATCCACATTCCATTACTAGGACATATTATTAGTGGAGAAGAAATCTCAGTAGACCCCAGAAATGTAGAAGCAGTTAACTCATGGTTTGCACCGAAGTCGGTGACAGAAATCCAAAGTTTCTTGGGATTAGCAGGACAATATAGAAAGTTTGTGGAGAATTTTTTCGAGGATCGCAGAACCTTTAACTTATCTGACTGGGAAGAAAGAGATGTTTAACTGGACGAAGAAGTGTCAAGCGACTTTTTGAAGAGCTGAAGGAGAGATTGATCATAGCACAAGTATTGGCACTACCGACGGGATCAGGAGGTTACTAAACTGAAAATTGCTGAGAAGCCCAATTTCGGGGTGGGCTTTTATGAAATGCCCACCCGCTGGATTATTTTTATGAAATGCCCAGAATTAAGTTTTTCCACGTTAAATATTTCAAGATTCTCTCTAGTTGCTATGTATTTACAAAATTTGCCATTATCATAGTTCCAAAAATATCCCTTCGCGCAAATTTGGACATCTATATATAATTATGAATTCGCAAACTCAGATTTGGATTGAGAAATTCGTATTCTTCTTCTTCTTCACGAGAAATTTGAAATTAATTGATATAATCTTTATTAGAGATCGCAAAATCGTTCGTAGTTCACTGTGGTTTTCGTCAGTCGAACGTCGATCATCCTTCATCATCATCGATCATCATCATCATCATCATCTTCGTGGTTTCCGGCGATTAGGTCAATTGTGGATAGAAGATCTTCTTCTTTTCTTTTTATAGATCTTAAAACAAGGTGAGAGTTCAGATCTGTAGAAATTCATCCATCAGCTTCGTATATCTCGAAATTTATGCCGAATTTGAATTTGTTATGAAGATTATTAACTTAGAAAATGTTAGAGAGATATTTAATCTTGTTATTTTGTGCGAATAGCATTCTCCGTTATATTTAAACGGAGAATGACAATTACTTCTTATAAAGATCATTATCCGTATGTTTTTATACGGAGAATGAACATTAACCATAAGTTACAGACAGATAATAATCATTCTCCGTTATATTTAGACGGAGAATGTCATTCTCCGTTTTACTTTAGACGGAGAATGTCATTATAAGTTGGTTCCAAACGGAGGATATTTATTCTCCGTTATTTTTAGACGGAGAATAATCATTATTAGACGAGAATTTTATTGTTCTATTTGTGACCTCTTATGTTTTTATGTTATCGGGGGGGGAAGATATGGAATCAAGTTGTTTAGTTAACATTTGTTTCAAGGGAGACATAGTTTCCTGCCGTGTCACACATGAAAGTACCGTGGATTTTTTAAAGAATAAAGTGTGCGATCGATGGACTTCTTTGGATCCACTTTCCTTCCGTTTCAGGTTTTTGCACTCTGATGGGACTGAACTGTATGTTGAAAGTGATTTTTGGCTTCGCTCATTGGTTGGTGGTTTTAACGGTACTCACGATGTGAGTTTTGATCTATATGTGGAGCAAATATACTCTCAATGTTCTTCATCAACATCTTTTTCTTGTCAAAGCTTTCACATGGGACCTTCGTCTTCCTCTTCTAGTTCTTTGAGTAGATGTTCTCCTACTGTAAAGGACAAACGAGTAGTACAATTTTATGAGGGCTCAACTGAGACAGTGAAGAAGAGAAAATCGGATATGTGGCCTGGATCAATTACTGGTGTTGGTCAGATTTTTCTAAATGGTGTTGAAGAAGTTAGGAATGCTGTTAGAAAGGTATGTTTTGAATCTCGTCATCCATTCCATATTTTGAAATCTGAGCCGGGGAGGTATACTGTTTGCTGCAAGAATTACAAGACACATGCTTGTTTGTGGAGCTTCCATGCTATATCTATTTCGAAAGATAATCAAATTTTTGAGGTGAAGAGGTATGTGGGAGAACATAATTGTGGAGCTGGCTATATAGATAAAGGTAATCTGGTTGTTCCAGCAAAGTTTGTGAAAAGTTTGGTTAGTGACATTGTTCGGATGCATCCTAAAAAGTCCGCAAAATCTGTTGTCGATGATTTCAAGGTCGACTACGGCTTATCTGTTACATATAGACAGGCATACCACGGAATTAGGCTGGTGCACCAGAAAATGTACGGAGATGATGTTAGATCTTACAGTGACTTGTGTTGGTATGTCAACAAGGTAAAGGAAACCAATAATGGTTCCGTTATCGACTTCCAGAAAGATGATTCATCAATGAGGTTTGAGCGACTTTTTCTTTCATATGGGGCTTGCGTAGAAGGCTTTCAATATTGTCGTCCGATGCTATATTTGGATGCTACTTTCCTTACAGGTAGGTTTAGAGGATGTTTGATGTCTGCTACAGCGAAGAATGGTAACCAACAGTTCTACCCTATTGCATACGGTATAGTCTCAGGCGAAGATGGCGATAATTGGGAATGGTTCCTTAGAAATCTAAAGAATGTTGTTGGATGTAGTAGGCGTATTGTTTTTCTTTCGGATCAAGGCACCGGTCTAGTTTCTGAAGTCCCTAAAGTGTTTCCTAATGATTATCATAGCTATTGCTATTATCACATGAAGAATAACATACCGCTGAAAGAGAAAGGAAATGAAAGAGTGTATCCGCATGTACTTGAAGCTTGGAGGCAAGCAGTATATGCTCTAACTCCAGGTGTGTTAATGAGACAGATATATGCACATTTTCTATGCATTTACCATTAATTTAACAAGGAAAATGACCATTCTCCGCGTCAGAAAGACGGAGAATAGTCATTCTCCGTGTGTTTTAACACGGAGAATGTCCATTCTCCGTCCTGCATAGAACGGAGAATAGCATTCTCCGTTAGCTTTTGAACGGAGAATGGTATTATCCGTCTTGCATAGAACGGAGAATATCATTCTCCGTTAGCTTTTGAACGGAGAATGACTATTATCCTTATGAGAATGCACTTATTTTTAATAATTTTGTGAATTGACCTAATTCTTTATTAATTATTTGTTTTTCTGTATAAAGGTGGGTATAGACAAGCAATCAAGAAGATTTATGATCTGAATTGTGGTCATGTTGTGAATTGGATGAATAAACAAAAACCTGAACACTGGTCAAACGCATTCTTCCCGGGATGTAGATACGGTGAGGTTGCTTCTAGTTGTGCAGAGTCATTCAATGCATGGATAAAGGCTGAGAAGAAATTGCCTATATCAGCAATTGTAAATGTCATCCGTGTGAAGATGATGAAGATGATTTCGGATCGCCACAAGGATGCAATTGGTTTGAATAGCAAATTGACTCCATACGCTGAGGATATGCTGAAGCAGCTTACAGATGATGGCATGTGTTATAGGGTATATCGGTCCGGTGATTTCGAATTTGAGGTGATCGCAGATACTTCCTCCCATATGGTGAATCTTCTTGATTGTCATTGTAGTTGTCGTAGATGGAAGGTATATGGATTCCCATGCAGCCATGCAATACAATGCATCAGAGTTGGTTCAGATAAATCTGTTTACGACTTTGTGGAGCAGTATTGGACATCAGATTATTACCGGAAGTTATATTCATGTGCTATTCGTCCAGTTCCAGATTGTGAAAAACAGTTTGAAAATAATCCCACTGATGTTGTTCTACCCCCAGTTCCGAAACGTGGTCCTGGACGACCAAAAGCGGACCGTTACAAGAGCAAATATGAGAACAAGGGAAAAGAGAAGAGAAAGATAAGGTGCCAGAATTGTTTTGAATTATGCAATCACAATCGCAGCACTTGTCCTCTGCCTCCACGTGCTGCTACGGTGGTCGAGGGGGCAGCGCCCCCTCGTTAATACATACACATATATTCCTTCTTTTATATAACTGGAAATTGTTTTTTGAATACATATCTTACATTTTTTTATATCAATGGTAATAGTTTGAACTCTGTGTATTTGATGTTTCACCTATATATTAACAGCATAAGAACTTATTATCCTTTATACTCTCTAACTTTATAATGTATTGAATGACCATTCTCCGTGTGTTTTAACACGGAGAATAATCATTCTCCGTTTTAGATACACGAAGAATGGCCATTTTAAGGTCGAAATACACAGAAAGGGCATTCTCCGTTTCAAAATATACGGAGAATGTCATTCTCCGTCTATTTTGACACGGAGAATGACATTCTCCGTTTTATATACACGGAGAATAGTTATTTATAAGTCAAAATACAAAGATAATGTAATTCTCCGTATATTTTAAGACGGAGAATGGCATTATCCGTCTATTTTGACACGGAGAATGACATTCTCCGTCTATTTTGACACGGACAATGTTCATTTCTAGGTCAAAAAACACAGAAAATGTCATACTCCGTGTATTTTAACACGGAGAATGGCATTCTGCGCGTTAGTAAGACGGAGAATGTTCATTCTCAGGACAAAATACACAGAAAATGCTATTCTCCGTGTGTTTTGACACGGAGAATGAGCATTCTCCGTCTCATATTAAACGGAGAATGTCCATTTCTAGTTCCAAATACACAGAGAATGACATTATAGGTTTGCATTAACACAGATAATGACATTATAGGTTTGAATCAAACAACAGAACTTTAACAAAACAGATTTACATATATAGAACAATGTAAATTAGTCGAAAAATTGAATTTCATTACAAAGGACAACAAATACATTACAAAAGAAACCTGACAAACAGAATATATATAAGGAATTTTTTAGCCAATTTACATTGTCATTTTCTTTTATGGTACAAAAGGAACTGCACAGTCACTCATAAGCAAAAGCTTAGCCAAATTTAACCTTCTCTTTACAATAATATCGTGAACTGCTTTGTTTGTTCTCTTTTGTAAATCAAATGGAGCTTTCGACAACTTTTCAATATAATATGCAACATACAGCAGGCAGCTGGGTGATAGTTGCTGTGGGCAATCTTTGCAAACCTTGAGCTCTGATGTTTCATATTCCTGGATTGCTGAAATTTTATTCCTCATCAATGCAATCTTATTTATTATAATTGGCTCGATTTTATTCTTCATGTATTTTGCATCCTCGATTCCCTTAGCGCCCGTGTTTTTCCGCAATGAGTTGTAGTGCGTCCAAACATAGGAGCTGAAGTTGAATGCCAGCAGTGTATAGTGTTTATTCTCCACACGGAAGAGTGGCACGAATAGCCATTCAATGTCATCCTCCAGCTCCATGATAAAATCTTCTATATCAGTTTTGAAATTGTACATTGCTCCAGATGTTGGATTTTCTTCATCGACATACTGGACAGTACGCTGTTTTCCAGAAGAAAAAAAAACAAAAAATAATATCATGAGTTAGTTTTTTACAACACTATTAGTAGCTGTACACATTAATATTTATTTTTCAGTTTTGATTCTTACCAATGAATGGGGCATCATGATTGCAGACCATTTACATTATGCACCCTGCGAGCTTGACTGAATGTTCTGCCTTAATTCGGCTTGAAATTCGTTCATAAGCTTTATTAAGTAGTTCATAACACCGGCTTCTATTTCATCCTCATTTAGTATGTCTTGAAATTCTTTAGCATTTAACAACATGCTGACATCATTGTTTCTTCTTCTTATTTTACAATTTTCTGGAGCATTTGGAATGTACAGGTATACATTATCACTGCACATAAATTTAGTTTCGATTATGTTAATAATATAGGCTAATGATATAATTGCATAAAAAATAACTCCAATAGAGAATGATCATTCTCCGTTATGAATTGGACGGAGAATGTATATTCTCCGTTTTAAATGGGACAGAGAATGATCATTCTCCGTTATGAATTGGACGGAGAATGCCATTCTCCGTTTTAAATGGGACGGAGAATATCATTCTCCGTTATGAATTGGACGGAGAATGTCATTCTCCGTTTTAAATGAGACGGAGAATGAACATTCTCCCTTGTGAATTGTACAGAAATTGATTCAAGTTTAGAATACTTACGTTGGAGACATCCTTCTTGGGTATACGATGCTCCTGTATAGTTGCTTCAGCTGATCGTCTGCAAGGTTCCAAAGTCTGAGTTTTGGACATTGCATCAGCATTTTTCCCTCTTTAACTAGCTTGGCTGTTTGAGGAGATTCTTCTTCAAGTTCTTCAGGAGCTGACATCTCCTTTTTATTGTCTACCTTCTCGGGACTGGAAGGAGCTTTTTTTTTTCCCACCAGGAGCTACTTTCTTACTGGAACTGGAAGGAGCTTTTCTTTTCCGACCAGGAGCTGCCTTCTTACTTGTTGTAGCATCAGATGTTTTCTTCTTTTCCAATGTAGTAAAATCATCATCCGCTGCAGCATTTGATTGTTTTTTAGTCCCAGCAGGTTCTCTTGCTCTTGTGTAATGCTTTTGGGGAACTGCTTGAGTCTCCCCACTTTGCAATGCTTTAGCCATTGCTTCGAGGTTAACAATTGTATCATTCTTCTGTTTGATTTCGTCATTCAACGATGCAACTTCCTCTAGAAGTTTGTTGTTATCATTATTGAGCTTTTCATTCTCTTTTTTGAGATCCTCTGTCATTTTCACTGATATAAAAAACAAACAACAACAAGAGGTATGATGTCAATATTATATAATCTTCTTTTTAAAAACAATGAAAAATATTATTATCCGTTTACTTTAATCCGGAGAATGTCCATTCTCCGAGTCAAATTAAACGGAGAATGACCATTCTCTGTTAGACTTACAAGGAGAAAGGTCATTCTCCGGGTCAAAATAGACGGAGAATGTCATTCTCCGTGTCAAAATAGACGGTGTACGTCATTCTCCGCGTCAAAACAGACGGAGAATGTCATTCTCCGTGTCAAAAAAGACGGAGAATGGCCATTTCTATGTCAAAATACAGAAAATGTCATTCTCCGTGTTAAAATACTAGCGGAGAATGTCATTCTCCGTATTAAAATACACGGAGAATGTCATTCTAAGTGTGTTTTAACACGGAGAATGACATTCTCCGTGTTAGAAACACACGGAGAATGGCATTTTCTAGGTCAAAACACACAGAAAACGTCATTCTCCGTGTACTTTGATACGGAGAATGGTCATTCTCCTTGTTAGATACAGATAATTACAGATTAAAATAGACAAAAAATAGAAAATTTTACCTTTTAGAAGTAGCTCTTCAACACGTTGACGAAGCTTCTCATTATCAGCAGTAAGCTCAGATTTCTGCTTTCTCAGGGAGTCTAGTTCCTGTTCCGACCCCTGTGCCTCCAGTTCTTCAACTCTCTTACGGAGTTTCTCATTATCATCAATAAGGAGCGATTTCTCGTTCCTTAAAGAGTCTAACTCCTTTTCCAAGCCATCAGTAACGAGCCCCACAGCACGTTGTTGGGCTACATCTGCCTCTAGTTGCTGGGCTCTTTCTTGGAGTTGCTCATTCTCAGCGATAAGCTGAGATTTCTCCTGCAAGACACGCAACATATCTACATTATCAGCTGTATTTGTTGCTGGTGCTTGGGCTTCATTTTGTTGTTCTTCTTGATCAACAGAATTATCTACATCTTCTATACAGTGCTGCTCTGCTGGGACTTCTACTTCTTCAACATTCAATGCAACAAGATCTTTGAATATCAAATCCGAATTCATTTGAGCACCTTGATATTCATTTTTGAGGAAGATCGAGATTCTATTCCCATCCCATGTATCGAATCTCGGAGATGCGATTGTTGGTTTGCACTTCCTCTCTATCAGTTGACTGTGCTCTGCAAACCAATACAAGAAGTATATCGTACAACCTTCAATCTTCTTGTACAATATCTCAACATCACCATCTTCATCTTTTGTAACAGCCCTCTTTATGCTGTCCATGACGTACCCCAGAATTATCTGTGGCCAACAGATGCTTTTTATAACATTTGTGCTCTCCACCAGAGCGAAGAACTTGTACGGCAAGTTCGACCCACCCATTCTGGTGAAGAATGCTGTTTGGCACAAGTTGAATACTATTAACTTGGCCAATTCATCAGGACTTGCATTTCTGTCCCCCAACAGCTCTAAGATCCTTTTCTTAACTTCTGCGTTTGAGACTTCAGCATTTTTTCCCTTGGAATTTTTCAGCAATCTTTTGAAGTGTTCTGTACACATGCTGAATGAGTCTGCTTGTGGGGGGGTCTTCTGTTTTTCAGTGATGATCTTTAAATACTTCTCATCAACTTCATTGTCATCATTCATTGGCAGACCGAAAATGGTTGCCATCTCATCAGCAGTTGGTGCTACCTTGACACTGCTGCTCAATTGGAAATATCCAATGCCATCTTCTTCCAAATAAGTCTCCATCAAGTTCTCCAGACCTTGTGAGACTTTAGATAGTTCTGTCTTTTTCACCTTGGATCTGTAGAATACATCTACGAAATTGTAGAATCCAACATTCTTCAAGCTTTCAACAACTGCTTCAGGCAAATGGCCAAACTTTTCCTTCACCTCATCCATAAGAGAGAGTATTGGGGTGAATGTTGCACGAAAAAGTCTTTCTTTGTTCCTGACAGTTTTTTTTCCTAAAAAAACAACAATTAGGTTTACGTCAACATTCTTCTTTATTATAATAAGGAGAAAGCCATTCTCTGTTTTATATGAGACGGAGAATGTAATTCTCCGTGTCAAAATAGACGGAGAATGGCATTCTCCGTTTTGTATTAACACGGAGAATGCCATTCTCCGTGTCAAAATAGACGGATAATGTCATTCTCCGTTTTGTATTAAAACGGAGAATGGCGTTCTCCGTTTCGTATTAACACGGGGAATGATCATCTCTAGGTCAACATACAAGGGAAAATGGCATTCTCCGCGTGTTTTAAAACGGGGAATGACATTCTCCGTGTCAGTAAGACGGAGAATGCTCATTCTCTAGGTCAAAATACAAAGAGAATGGCATTCTCCGTCTATTTTGACCCGGAGAATGTTCATTTCTCTAGGTTAATGCGAGGGAGAATGCCATTCTCCGTCTATTTTGACCCGGAGAATGACATTCTCCGCGTCAGTAAGACGGAGAATGTTCATTCTATAGGTCAAAAACACAGAAAATGCCATTCTCCGTTTTGTATTAACACGGAGAATGATCGTTCTTTAGGTCAAAATACAAGGGAGAACGTCATTCTCCCTTGTATTTTAAAACGGAGAATGTCATTCTCCGCGTCAGTAAGACGGAAAATGACATTCTCTAGGTCAAAATACAAGAAAAATGGCATTCTCCGTCTATTTTGAAACGGAGAATGATATTCTCCGTCTCATATTAGACGGAGAATGCTCGTTCTTTAGATCAAAATACAAGAGAGAACGTCATTCTCCGTGTCAAAATAGACGGAGAATGCCATTCTCCTTGTATTTTGACACGGAGAATGGAGTTCTCTGTGTCAAAATAGACGGAGAATGGCGTTCTCCGTTTTGTATTAACACGGAGAATGATCATCTCTAGGTCAACATACAAGGAAAAATGGCATTCTCCGCGTGTTTTAAAACGGAGAATGACATTCTCCGTGTCAGTAAGACGGAGAATGCTCATTCTCTATGTCAAAATACAAAGAGAATGGCATTCTCCGTCTATTTTGACCCGGAGAATGTTCATTTCTCTAGGTTAATGCGAGGGAGAATGCCATTCTCCGTCTATTTTGACCCGGAGAATGACATTCTCCGTGTCAGTAAGACGGAGAATGTTCATTCTATAGGTCAAAAACACAGAAAATGCCATTCTCCGTTTTGTATTAACACGGAGAATGCCATTCTCCGTTTTAAAATAGACGGATAATGGCATTTCTAGTTCAAATGACACAGAAAGTGCATCCTCCGTGTATTTTATAGACGGAGAATGATCATTTTCATTTGCCACGTCAATATAAACGGAGAATGAACAAGACTCAAAGTTTTACCTTTTTTCTTCCCTTCTTCTTGATCTTCTTCTTCTCCCCCTGCTACTTCTTGTTCTTGTTGTTCTCCGTGTTCTTGTTCTTCTACTGCTTCTTGCACTTCTTTTTCTTTTGGAGCATTTCGTCTACGAGCAACCTTCTTAAATTTCTTCCCTCCTTTCTCTTGTTTTCCAACAACTACTTCTTCTCCTTCTTCTCTAACTCGGTCTACATCCATTGCTGATGATTGCGACATTGTGATGGAGATTCGCTGGCGATTTCTTGTAAGAAATTTCTAAGCTTTTTGGAGGAGATGACCTAAAATCGCAAGCGAACAGAGTATGGAAGAGGAGGGAGCGATAGAAACACTTTTTTGAAGAGTCTCTTGGTTTTGTATCTTCTGGAATCGAACCGTTTTTCTGAAGAGTTGCTGGGTTTGTTGATATTCTTAATAAATTAGAAGGGCAAAAGGGTCATGCCGTGCCCTTTTATATATTTTTAAGTTAATGCTGGGCACGCGATGAAAGTTTATTTTGGGATGGGTTTTTCATAAAACTTTTTAAATTTTTGGGCATTTCATAAATTTTCCCGTTACTAAATATAGAGTGATACATCAAGTAAGGAATTGGGTTACATGTTAATGCAACATGGCAGAATCTTAGCATATGCCTCTCGTCACTTGAAGCACTATGAAAGAAATTATTTAACTCACGACTTAGAACTTGTTACGGTAGTATTTGCATTCAAACTATGGAGACATTACCTATATAGGAAAAGGATCAAGATCTATTCCGACCACAAGAACTTAAAACATGTTTTCACTCAAAAGGAATTAAATACGAGACAGAAGGTGGTTAAAACTACTCAAAGACTTTATATGGAAATGGAATACCAACCTATCAAAGCAAACAAGGTGACAGATGCTCTAAGCACGAAGCCACGGCATTTTTTATGAAAACACCAAAGGAAATCATAGATGATACCATATGGCTGAAGGTCTATGGGCTAATTTACAAGTGTAATCATACCTAGTAGAAAGAATTAAGATAGATATTAAATTGGAAAAAGTTTGGGAAAAAACAGAGACAGGACTTCAAACTGGGTTAAGAAAACACATGGATGGATCTTTAAGATTCGAAGACCGATTGTGCGTACCAAGTGGAGAGCTAAGAACGAAAGTGATGTCAGAAGCACACAACTTGCAATACTCTATTCGTCCAGGAAGTACAAAAATATACAAGGATTGAAACAAAAAATTTAGCGGCACCGAATGAAACGAGAAATAGCAAGGTTCATATCAAGATGCTTGGTGTGCCAGCAAGTGAAGGAAGAACACCAAAGAAGAGCATGACTTACTTCAACTTCTCTCGGTACCATAATGAAAGTAGGAACATATCACAATGAACTTCGTGTTAGGACTTCCAAGAACGCAGAAGGGCAACAATATTATCTCGGTAATCGTCGATAAACTCAAAAGGAGTTAAATATGAGACAAAGAAGGTGGTTAGAACTACTCAAAGACTTTATATGGAAATGGAATACCAACCTATCAAGGCAAACAAGGCAACAGATGCTCTAAGCACGAAGCCTACAACATTTTTATGAAAACATCAAAGGAAATCATAGATGATACCATATGGCTGAAGGTCTATGGGCTAATTTATAAGTGTAATCATACCTAGTAGAAAGAATTAAGATAGCTAACCAAGGGATGTTAAATTGGAAAAAGTTTGGGAAAAAATAGATGCATGACTTCAAACTGGGTTAAGAAAACACATGGATGGATCTTTAAGATTCGGAGATCGATTGCGCGTACCAAGTGGAGAGAGCTAAGTACAGAAGTGATATCAGAAGCACACAACTTGCAATACTCTATTCGTCCAGGAAGTACAAAAATGCACAAGGATTGAAACAAAAAATTTAGTGGCACGGAATGAAACAAGAAATAGCAATGTTCATATCAAGATGCTTGGTGTGCCAGCAAGTGAAGGAAGAACACCAAAGAAGAGCAGGTCTTACTTCAACTTCTCTCGGTACCATAATGAAAGTGGGAACATATCACAATGAACTTCGTGTTAGGACTTCCAAGAACGCAGAAAGGCAACAATATTATCTCGGTAATCGTCTATAGACTCACTAAGTCAGCACGATTCGTACTATTCCGAGTTGGACAGACAACAGAAATTTTTACATACATGTATATGAAGCAGATTGTCAGTCAACACATGGTACCGGTAAGCATAATACCATATTGAGATATCGTGTTTAGTTCACAATTTTGGAAGAATTTACAAGAGAACCTCGGTACTCGTTTGAAATTTAGTTCAACATATCACCCACAAACAAATGAATAGCCATAAAGGACAATTCAAACCCGAAAAGATATGCTAAGGGCTTGTCTACTGAATTTTGGAGGTTTGTGGATTATCAGTTACACTATGTTGTATTGGGCGCTAGGCGAGGCGAGACCATGTCCGCCTAGGTCTCGCCTCGCCTAGGCGGCGCTTAGACGCCCGTCCAGATTTCTGGGTCTCTAAACCTGTGTAAACATTATAGGCAGCAGCAGTAGCAAAAATCAGCAGCAACAGTAGCATAAGGCCGCAACAGTAGTAGCAGAAGGCTGCAGCAGCAGTAGCAGATTGCAATAAGAGGGAGAAGACAACGGTAGCAGTAGCAAAAGGCAACAATAGCAGTAGCAGAAGGCAGCAAACAGCAGCAATTTTTACAATAGCACATGTTTTAGCAACAATAATAACCCTAAAGCCCAAAAAAAAAATTAGTAAAAAGTCCATAGCCCATCCTGAGATCCACCGCCTAGGCGCCCGCAGTTGTCTCCCCTGGGCGAACCTGGGCGCCCGCCTAGGCAGCCCTCGCCTTACACTGCAGTAAAATATGCTGGTCGAGGCGACCTGTTCAACTCGGGCGCGCCTAGGATATGCTGGTCGAGGCGACCTGTTCAACTCGGGCGCGCTTAGGCCGCCTAGGCGCGCCTAGGCGTCGCCCGTAAAAACATAGCAGCTACATTTGATCGAATTCTCCTATAACAACAATTATCAGATGAATATCAAGATGGTACCATTTGAAGCTTTCTACAGAAGAAAATGTAGTCCGGGCAATGGATAAGGTCAAGATCATATGAAGTCATCTCCAAGCAGCTCAAGACGGACAGAAAATGTAGGCAGACAAGCACAAAAGGATCTTGGAATCCCAACCAAGCGACAACATATTCTTGAAGATTTTACCAACTCGGGAAACAATTAGATTCGGAACCTGAGAAAAGCTAGGTCCAAGATATATCGTACCATTCGATGTATTGGAACGAGTTGAAAATGTATCCTACAGATTTGCTCTACTACCGACATTAAAAGGAGTGCAGTCTCTCTTTTATGTACCAAACATTCAACGATATGTACCAGATCCGAGTCACATGTTTGATCATTCAAATATCACAATGGGGCTGACACTGCAAGTGGAGTAATAACCAGTAGGAATCTTGGATCATACAAAGAAGGTACTCAAGAACCGAATGTTATGTACTAGACACTAGTCCGAGTGTCATGGACCAAGGACTCACTTGAAGAATCCACATAGGAAAGATAGAGATGCGAAAGCAATATACCCATATTAGTTGTGCCCTAGATTCCAATTACTTTTTATCTGATTATGTGATGATTTAGTCTAAATTTCGAGGACGGAATTCAATTTAATAAGGGTTGGGTGTATTATTATTAATCATCATCAGCAGCGACATCATCTTCATTATTATTATTTTAAAAAAATCATTTGAGAAAGAGCGACCACTTCTCCTCTCCTCCAAACCCTCTCAATCTATGTTATTCTGGGCACTAGGCGAGACGAGACAACAGACCTCCCACCTCGCCTAGGAACGCCTAGCACCCAGGAACCTGTTGGTTATGTTGTCATGCAATCTTCCAGGAAACAATTAAACTACAGAATCAATTGTTGTTTTGACTCATTTGAGCAGCAAATAACTAATATTCAGTAGGAGAAGAAGAAATCTAGAAAAGTGAAGAATAAATGAAGAAGAAGACGAAGAAGAAGCAACAACAGCAAAAGAAAAGGGAAGTTTTTTACAAAAATACGTGAGAATTGGAGAAGAAATCAATAAAACCAGCAAGTTTTAAAAAAAAAGAAAAAAGAAAAACTTAGGCGAAGAAGAATTGAAGAAGAAGGAAAAAATATAAAAAACATAGGAAAAGAAGAACATACACGTTGGTCGTCTCTCTCACCCGAGCGGCGCAGCTAGACTAGAGTTCTTCTTCTCATGTTTTTTGCAAAGCAATAGCAAAACACTGGACCATGAACCTATTAAGCCATTCAAAAAAACTGAAATAGGAAAATTACATTTATACACATCAAAAAGTTATCGCCTAAATTCCACTTTTTCCTTGACGAACCTAGAAGGTTGCATAAGCACGCCTAGACTACAATCGCCTAAGCGAGGGAAACATGGCCCAAGTCGAGGCATTTTTTTCAACCTACACGCCTAGGCGCCGCCTGTGACAACATAGCTCTCAATCTCCCTCTCTAATTCTATTTCTCTCTCATTCTCTTGTTTATATATCTCTCATATACCTCTCTAACTTCTTCTCCATTTCTTGTACTATCGCAATATCATCTCTCCCTCACCCTCCCTCTCGGTCCGACTCCACGGCACCCCCTTCATGTGTGCACCACCACCGGTAGCCCGCACCCCTGCCCTACCCGCCGCTCCCGCCTGGTCGCCTGCACTTCCCTGCCCGACCACCCCACCTGGCCCCCCTCTGCCTCCCATTCTCTCGATCTCTCCCAACCACCTCTTCACCCCTCCACCACTTCCATCTCCACCTGTCCTCCTTCTCTTTATGTAAACTTCTTCCTCTCCATTTTCTCTCACCACTACCTCTACTTCAAAATAAAACAAAAAAAAGGAAGAAAAAGAAAATGAAGGATTAAAAAAGGAAGAAAAAGAAAATTAAGGATTGAAAAAGAGAATGAAGGAGAAGAAGAGGAGTGGGATTCCAATTTCAACCTCAAAAAAAAAAAAATATCAAAGGCAAGCCTCATCCGTTTGTCAATTAAATCTCAATTCATTCAATTTAATTCCACTTATTGTTTATTCCTAATGTTCCTTGAGTCTGAAAAAGATTATAAATTAAAAGCTATAGAATTCCTTTAAATTGCAAATAGAAGTTATGTAGGTATTGCAAGTTCATGAGGACACATCTATTTGTTATTGTTAATTCCTAAGGGTAGAACTACAAGATTGAGGTTTTTAAATCCTAACATAGAATCTTCCAGGTTTATTTGGAATCCTTCTATGAGTGTAGATATAAGATTCATTATTAGTAAGCTCGGTTGTACTATAATACTTAGTTATTTAAGGGTTTTACCCTACAATTTGTAGTAACTCATAATCAAGCCAAGATGATCTGAATGCAAGGATTGAAATTTTTTCAAGATAAATTGAATCACATACCAGCTATCCAAAAATTAAACTAAAATTATATGAGCACCAAAGGTACCTAAATAGAGGTACTTTATGTTAATTAGGATTACTGGCCTACTAGGTAGCCCCGGAAGAACTTGCGAGAGCATTTGAGGTCGTACCAGACCTCTAAAGAATTGTTTTATCCTATTTTATTCCAAGCAACATCAACATGTGGTAATACACAAATACGAGCTTACCGTAATTTTGGTAATGCTTAGTGCGGAGTGTAGGTCATGTCGCGACTAAGTTCTTAGTCTTTGACTACACCGAAACCTAGAATCGAATAAGGTGACCAAGAGTGGGGTTTAAGGTCGAAATTTGACATTTGCTAAGCATAGGTATCTTAATGTGATAACCAAAATTAGATTACTAGGCATATAGATGCATGTTGGACTAGAATGGTGAACTTTGACCATTTGGATTAAATTAAATCTTAATTTCAGCATAATTGTTTAATGATCGCAAAGAACTTCAAACCTAGGTTATGTTGAATTCATTTAACATATTCAATATAATTTATTTGTAAATTTCTTAGATTACTGATCATTTAGTCCTTGTATCCTCTGTAGGAAATGCATTCAAAAATGTGTATTTGGCCAATAAGATGAGTTGCTTTTGTAAGAAGTCTCAACATTTGCTTTAAATTCAATATATTTATATTTGTGTAGGTTTCGATATTGAGTTGGTCTACCGAAGGGGTTTTACCTATGAATGTGACGGAGGGTTGCTCCGGGTCTGAATTTTGAACTGTGAACAGTTTTTTGGATCAAGAAATACAAAGAAACTCTGTCGAAACTTTTAGAAATTTCCAAAGAAAATCATATTTCGATCCAAAAATGTCGAGCGGCGACGAAACCTAATTATAGGACTAGTCATCTAATCAAATAGAAATTAGATTAGAACTAAAGACTAACGACAACATTAAAAATCTTTAGGTATCGATTCTTGGACTCAGGTCGCGTAGGAAACTAACACGTAACCGGAACTAAATTATCAAGTCAGATTTTTCAGAGTTTGGAAGTACTTCGATATGACGAACAATCCCTTACGTCGTGTTGTCGTATCACGTGGTGCCTCGAGCACACGAATCGAGACACATTCTTGATTATGAAAAAGATAATAAGTAGAAAAAATGTAAGATAAGATTGTCTGTGATTGTAGACTGCATTATTGGGGAGGGAAAGAACACTTGGGTCACATTGGATGAAAACTTTGCAATATAATAACCAACAAAAGTCGATCAGTAAGTACCTTCTTTGCGAAAAGAGGATGTGAGGCTTAGCTCATTGCATGTACTGAAATATCTAATACTTAATTTCATTAAGTATCGATTAAGTCTAAATTAATTTATTTATTTTATCCACAACATATGTGGGACCGAACCCTATGCAACGTGCTAATCCAAAACAACCCGATCCCAGGGAAATGGAATTATTGTTGAGAAATTAATAGTGTTCTAAAATTCGTTATGCGGGTTCGGTGCGTAGGAGGGCGTCTAGGCCTCCGCCTAAGCGCCTAACAGGTATCAGGCAATTTTTTTCTCTTTTCCTACTCCCTTATAACAACTTATATAGTATTTTTTTAACTAATTTTGTTCTATTTACTATTTATATCATTTCTAAACGTCTCTTATTATCTGTTGTAGGGTTCAAACACTTCTACCAGGCTGTAACAATGAAAACATTGGATCAAACTATCATTTCGTATGAACAATAAAATAGTTTCTACAAGGGCGAATAGGCCGCACAAGCTGCACAAGGCGCCCAGGTGCCAAACAAGTCCGAACAGGATCGCACAAAGACACAACAGCATTATGCTACCGAGTAGGGAGTTTTCGCTTCGGCCTAGGGGCACGCCTAGCGTCTAGGCGGCCGAACAGGCCAATTTTTAGAACACCGAAAATTAGCCAAAGTGTGTGACGTGATATGTTCTCTAAAACTGCATACCATAAAGGTAAGGTATTTGTAGTTGTTTATGTGTCCTAATTTCAAGTAGGATATTAGGGTTAGTTGTAAGTGTAAGAATAGGAACCTAACTACAACTCTAACTATAATCTACCAAGTTGAACTAAATTTAGTTCAATCAATCATGTTTGATTCTTAATCATATTACTTTGTATTTTCAAAATGTCACCTTTCTTGAAATTGGGATTGCCCGTCTTTGATGGCCTAGTGTTTGTTCGCGAGGTGAGGAAAAAAATACCAAAAAAATACATGTCTTTGTACAATGTGGATGGATCTAAAGACCGAGTCCAAGGACGAAAACGGCAATCACATTTTGTTTAGACTATTTTACTTCATGTATAATGTATATTAATATTTTAGGAGATAAGACTATGGGTTGTGTATCTAGATGTCATTGTATAAATAGAAGTTATTCTAATACTTAGTTGTACTTCATTTCTCATCCTAGAATTACAGACGACAATCGCGGGTACAGATACCGGTGTATTTTAAAGCTGCATAGCCCAGATGCTTGTAACGTACTCGTCTCGCCATATTCCGAAAACAGACGTAACAAGAGAAGTCATGCAATTTAATCTAACTTTCTAGGTTAAAGCGTTAATTAATGATGTCAGAAAATACTATTCCCTAAATTCCAAAAGGATGAAACATCAAATAGTATAATAGGACTACAACTAAGAAGGCATTTCAGGAGTTAAAGACAGAAGTCTAACCTCTCTGTGGTCAGAAGAACCAAAAGAAGAAAAGGAAGATAGCAGCAAGCCAATAATTATTAAAGGAGTAATATAATTCTGGAACAGCTTCGTAAAATCCTGTTGATCATTTGTACTTGATTCCTCTGGAGATACCAAATAATCAAACACGGTTAAACTTATAAAGCATATAAAGCACTAACTAATTTGATTGTCATGAAATCTTGGAATTATTTTGCTCACTCATGAAACTTAACATGGCACTAAATAAAATGACAACGGTATAATGTAAAAATGTGCCCAAGCTTAATCTAGACAAGATGAACTCCATATATTTCAACAAATAACTTACAGCGATTGTTCGGCCAATTGAGTAATAACTGAAGTCCAATCTCCAACTACTTCAAACATCATTTCAACATTACTTCCTTTCTCAGTTCTACCAAATAGGACACTTACATATGGAGAAAATTATAGAACAATACGAACGCACGGGCGTGCTAAATATTTGTCTATATGTGTGCATGAAGGTGCTGGTGTCAATTAGCAGAGTTATTTGAGAACTAGTCTGGTGTCAACTCGCTGAAAAGCTCATCAACCTAGAATTGGCTAGTTTAGTAAAAGAGACCCCTGTATTTAGGGGTATTCAGCCCGTCAGATCCGTGAGAAGGCTTGTTTGTATAATTTTATTACTATTTAATGTACGGTAAGTCTAATCATCAATAATTTTTGGACAAGTGTGTGCCTAAGTTCAAACTCATCTAGGTTTCTAAGTTAAATGGGCAGCTTGGAAGCCGAGGTCGAGAATATTATTCTGAGATGTGTTTGAACTTAGACTATAGTCTCGTCCGAATTCAAGCCTAGACATTTTCATAACAAGCTCAGTAAGGGGTAAATGTCAAAGCTTTGGCTAGTTTACCCCCAATGTGAAAGAAGTGAAAAAGGCAGATCATATTCTAGTAGTGCAACTTGAAAACATACTAGAAGTGACTGGCTCATCTATCTTAAAATGAGAAACACAAACATAAAGTTCAAAGTGGGACGATGGATCTTTGGCATAATATATTTATGATAGTTTTCAATATATAGAAAAAATAGCTAAAGTGATAACTATCATTCAGAATTTATTTTTATCAAAATGGTTTACAACATTATAAAACCAGTGTCATTTACATGTCGCCATGTCCAAACTGTACCTAACTTATATAAGGATCTTTCAAACAGAAAAAATAAAGTGCATACCCTTAGATTCTGACTTATTATTCCCGGTCCCCTTCGGATTCTCCTTCTTATCCTTCGGATAATAGTTCTCGTAATCTGCAAAAAAGAAACAAAATTTAGTCCACCAAAAGAGCAAACCCCATTCAAACAACAAAAAAGATCGCAAATTTCGACATCCTCGGCTTACTTTTCTTATTCGGCGATTCGCTCGAGAAGAGCCTTCTAAAGCTAGGGTTTGCGAGCAGGAACCTCCAGCCCTGAGCCCTACCGGTCCCGACCGAGGTCAAATAACCCCTCAGAAACCCTAGTTTTGCGACGTCGTGACTTAGGCACGGCGAGTGATGGACTGCTCCGCTCGATCTAGCTCCATGACCACCGAGAACACCGCTCTGGACCAAAATAGCAACATAAATGATCGGTGATGAGAGGAAGAGGGAGATGGTGGCGTAGAATTTACGGGTTGGAATCTGGAGGGAGATGATCGAGAGATGGAGCGTCCGAGCCTGGAGAAAATCATAGCTTTTTCTAGGGTTTTCGCATGAATTTTTCTGTGGATTCTCAAGGGGAGCTCGATGATTTGATAGGGATTTTTCTTTTGACAAATTATAAGGGCACATATATTTTGATCGGGACTAGCTAAAAGTAAATTTTAATTTATTTACAAGTTTGTCATTGAAAAAATTATTCAGGACTAGCCAACATATGAGTATATAAGTCAACTTTTTATTTTATTTTTTTGCTCTCCTCTCTTTCCTCACAAGAAGAACAAGAACAACAAGAACATCAATTTTTTCAAACATAGTTTATTCTGGAAATTGCTGAGAAACCCAATTTCGGGGTGGGCTTTTATGAAATGCCCACCCGCTGGATGAGTTTTATAAAATACCCAGAATTAAGTATTTTTACGTTAAACATTCCAAGATTCCCTTTTAGATGCCACCCGCTCGAAACTGCTATTTTTATAATACCGAAACTACCCCTCCGCGCGAATTGGTCATCTATATGTATTTGAATTCAAAAAACTCAGATCTGGATTGCGATTTTCGTCTTCTTCTTCTTCACGGGAAATCTGAATTTCATTGCTCTCATCTTCAGCAGAGATCGCAAAAATCGTTCGTAATTCGGTGTGCTTTTCTTCAGTCGAACTCAGATCATCGCTCGTCATCATCATCACCATCATCATCATCTTCATCGTGGAGACATTTGAAGTTTTCCGACGATTAGGTCAATTGTGGAGAGAAGATCTTTCTTCTTCTTTTCCATAAGGATTATCATCGTTTTGAAAGAAGAACGAAACTCTTTATTTCTGACAAAATTTTTCTTAAAAAAAAATATTCTCCGTGTTAAAACCACGGAGAATGACCATTCTCCGTGCTAAAATGACGGAGAATGGCATTCTCCGTGTTAAAAACCACGGAGAATGACAATTTTTTATGGGTTTTAACACGGATAATGCCATTCTCCGTGGTAAAGTGACGGAGAATGGCCATTCTCCGTCATTTTAGTACGGAGAATAGCTATTCTCCGTGGTTTTAACACGGAGAATGGTCATTCTCCGTCTTTTTTAATACGGAGAATGACCATTCTCCTCCATGTTAACACGAGATTGGTCATTCTCCGTGTTAATATCACAGAGAATGATCATTCTCCGTGTCGAAAAAGACGGAGAATGACCATTCTCCGTTGTAAAAAATGACGGAGAATGTCCATTCTCCTGCGTTTTAACACTGGAATGACCATTCTCCGTGCTAAATTATACGGAGAATGGTCATTCTCCGTTTTATTTAACACGGAGAATGTCATTCTCCGTTTTATTTAACACGGAGAATGGCATTCTCCGTGTTTCTAACACGGAGAATGGTCATTCTTGACCATTTTCCGTGCTAAATTACACGGAGAATGGCATTCTCCGTGCTAAATTACACGGAGAATGGCATTCTCCGTATAAAATTAAGACGGAGAATGGCTATTCTCCGTCTAAATTATGACGGAGAATGGTCATTCTCCGTGTAATTTAGCACGGAGAATGACCATTCTCCGTGTAAATTAAGACGGAGAATGTCATTCTCCGTGTTACTAACACGGAGAATGGTCATTCTCCGTGTAAATTAAGACGGAGAATGCCATTCTCCGTGTTACTAACACGGAGAATGACCACCCTCATGCGAAATTAACATTTTTTGTGTTCTAACACGGAGAATGGCCATTCTCCTGCATTTTATGGTTAGCTGAAACTTTGGAGGGCCATAACTTTTGACTGGGAGGTCAAAACGAGGTCCCGTTTGTCTCAAAATGAGCGTATCGTCGAGGAGACTGAAAGTAACAATTTTTTTGTTAAACGGCCTTCCGAAATTTTAGAATCGCAAAAAAATGATGTTTGGACCTCCGTTTTAGCACTTTTGCCGTTTGTCTCGATCTTTTCGAAATTTTCCGACGAGTTTTTGAAGATTTTTGAGGAGAAAACCTATATTCGAAAGTGAGCAGCGTATGGAAGAAGATGAAGTATCGAAACATTTTGTTAAGAGCAGTTTCGTGGGTGTTTTCAATAAATTAAAAGGAAGGGCAAAAGGGTCATTTGGAACCCGCTTTGGATAAGTTTCTCTAATTCTGGGCACACGATGAAAGTTTTTTTAGCGGTGGGTTTTACATAAAACTTTTTTAGTTTTTGGGCATTCCATAAATTCTCCCTAGTTTATTTTAGTTTTTTGCTCTCTTCTAATTTCCCAGATTTCTTTCTCCAAACCCTAATTTATTTTTCTTCTTCTTGTTTGGGCATTATGGATGAAACCCTAGTTGTAGAAGAAATTGGGTTATCAAATCTATTAATCTATTAGTTTATCTTTATTAATAGAAGAATTATGCATGAAATCCTAGTTGTAGAAGAAAACTATGAAAGAAACCCTAGTTGTAGAAGAATTGGGTTCATATCAGGACTGCCACAATTTCTGACAGTCCTAGAAGTATTGAGGACTGCCAGAAATTGTGGCAATCTTGAAATAGACTCGATGTACAACAGGGCTGCCACAATTTCTGGTAGTCCTAGAAGTACTGAGGACTGTCAGGAATTGTGGCATTCCTGAAAGGGACATGCTCTACAGCAGGACCGTCACAATTTCTGGCAGTCCTAGACATATTGAGGACTGCCAAAAGTTGAGGTAGTCCTGAAAGGGACTTGCTGTACAGCAAGTTCCTTTCAGGACTTCCACAATTTCTGGCAGTCCTAAAGTCGAAATTTTCGAATAAAAAAGTTATATTATGGTTTATTTCAATCTTGATAATAGAGTGAAATATGCATTTTAGGATTTATTTCCATGCATTCTTTGTGAGAAAATAAGTATTTATGTTTTATTTCCATGCATTTGAGGGTTTATTTAATTTTTTTGGGTGCTATCAAAATTGGGAATGAGAAGGAAACTAGGGTTTTGATGGAGATGGTGATGATGGAAATGGTGGAGAAGAAGAAGAAGATGATGAGAAGAAAACTAGGGTTTTGATGGAGATGTGAGAATGGAAATGGTAGAGAAGAAGAAGAAGAAGAAGGGTTTTGGAAGAGAGAGAGTGAAATTTAGAAATGAGATTGATTTTTGGGGTTTGGGGGTGTGGTGTTTGGACAGCCCCCTGAGTAGAATATTTGGATAGCCCGAGTAAAATCTCCTCAAATCCTGGCTAGCCCTAATCCTGGCTAGTCCCGATCAAAATGTTATGTGCCCTTACAATTTGCCTTTCTTTTTCTTTTTTAATATCCGGTGATACGCACATGACTTTGTGCATAATGTATTACATGCTTGTTGGGTCCACTACCTCCTAAACTTTCACCAAATAAATGAAAGAATAATACGTCCGCGTGGCTCGATCCACTCATCTTCCATCTCACAGCCAAAGTTGTCACGCCCCGGAACCAGAATACTGGAGAGCGGGGGACAGACACAGCCAGCTACGTACATTGAAGTGAATCCCACATCGCAATACGGTCACGGCTGTCTAGATGCATGAGGATTTACTACAAGCCATTAGTCTCTTAGGGTCAAGAACAAGCCTAGTGCCTCAATCTCAAGCAAGCAAGTAAATGTAACAAGATGGTAGATCATCATACATACAAGGTAAGGCTTCCCAAACATTACATATTCAGATGATCATAAAGCTAGTCATACAAAATGCGAAGACTAGCAAGAGTTTAAGTCATACATGATCAACCCTAGGATTTGTCAATCATGTTACAGCCCTTAGGCAGACAGGAATGTAAATTCAATACGAGCTAACACATGCTCGGCGGCTAAACGTCTCAAAAGAATAATTTACAACAGAGTGGAAGAGCAAAATAAAACCCACTCGTTGCCAGGGTTGCACCTAGTGTTCACCATCTGGCTGGAAGGCTGGAAGATCCTTGGGTGCTACTCCGAAATTTGGCCATACAAAACCAGCTAGGTCAGACCCCAGAAAGAGCAAGTGCCACAAGGGAGGCTTCACTTAAGAACTAAAACCAGCATATTAGCACATGAGACATAAAGGATAATAAAAGACATGAGTTAAAGAAATTAGGATGATAAACGATAAGGTAACTAAGGAACTATTCCGGTAACCAAGTTACAACCCGTAAACCAGACAAGGACCGGGGTTGTAACCCTTCACCTGAACAGAACTTAGTCCCTGTCCGATTATCGATAAGGTAAAGCATAACAGTAAATGCACTGAAGTAACCATGTACTGGCATTGTCTAGACAAGACTAGACGGGACTCCATCCATCAATCACGGCCAAGCAATGAGTACAGCTTGATACTTTAGCTAACTAGGGTATCACAAGCCTAATTACTAACAAGATGCAATGAGATGTTCCAACAGCCATAAGCCCTGCAGACTTAATCCAGGTTATCCAGTAGCAAGTTGAAAGAGTTGGATTAGGTGACTTAGGGGTGCAACACATGACAGTGTGCTAGAAATGTGTCATACTCGACGGCAGGCTACAAGTCTAATTAGAGCGCCCAGATAATGGGACTGCCTGTAGCTGGAAAATCTCTTTATGAACTACTTGATCAATCTAGTCATTATCCTAGTCAAATTCAGTATGAATCCCTGACCATGGAAATCAAGACTTCATATCCTAGACATGATGCAAGACGAGACATGTAGCTTATACAAGCACAAACATCCACGGTGTTAAGATAAGAGTTATTTAGCAAGTCAAGATAGCCGTCACAACAGCATATCAAGATTATCATGTCAGGTTTATTTATCAAGAGTACACCACGACGGGCCACTATCATGTCATGTTACTTGTCAAGAGTGCACCACAACGGGTCACTATCAAGAATCATCATGTCAAGTTACTTGTTAAGAGTGCGCCTTAACGGGCCACTATCGTGTCATATCCTTACATTATCATGAATGAGAGAAACTTGCATAAAAATAACCAGTAACATATTCTTGAAGCCAAAGAAAAGATCTACAACTTTCATGTTGGGAGTTGGGAGAAATTCTGGCCACAATTCAGCCAAATATGACATAAAACAGCCAAAATAGGCACTATACGGCCTTCTACGGCACTATACGGCCTCCTACGGCACTATGCGGCCTCCTGTGGCACTATACAGCAGTCTGCATTATGCGGCAGGCTGCACTATGCGGCAGACTGCATTCCTGCGGCACTATTCATCATCTCTGCCAAATTCAGCACAGATGAACTAGAAAATGTTCAAATCTTATTTTGGTCATAACTTCCTCAAAATAAGTCGAAATCTAACTTTTCAAAGGTCCATTTTGGGTAAAATTGAATTCTCTATAGCATAAAATGATCAAAACTTGAAAATAATGAACTCTTGTAGATCAAAACCCAAGAAAACCGAAAATACAACCAACTTAGATCTACAAGAAATAAACCATGGAAATTAAAAATGCTAAGTACTAAAGTGTCTTAGAATCTCGTGAGGAAGAAAATGGAACAACAAAAATAGAGTTCCTCTATGAAGTAAGTTGCACTTGCCTAGGACTTGGTAGGTGAGAGGAGTAAATGAAGAAAATGAAGAAGTGAATGAGGAGAGAGCGAAAAGTAGTTGGGTTATATATCAACCCTCTCTATCTCAAACCAAGCCAAGCCAAGTCAAACCAAGTCAAATTGAACCAAACCAATCAAATAAACCAAGTCAAGATCAAACCAAGACTAGGCTAAGCAAGACAAGTCTAACTACGGTCTACCTGATAAATACCAGAAATCTCGTATACGCATACGAAAATAACGTATAACGGGAAACATGAGTGACAAGAGTCTTATGTAGGAACGAAGTCATAAAACAGAATACTCTAGAGGGGGGTGAATAGAGTAGGCAGCGGAATATTGCTAATTAAAAATTTGTTAGCAGTTAGATCACAAAAATAATATCAATAATCACAAAGTAATAACTGTAAAGAAGAGAGATCAGAAGGCAAACGCAAACACAACAATTTATACTGGTTTTTCTCTTGTGAGGACTAGTCCAGTCGGAAGAACTCTAGCTTCCAGTTGAATCTACTATTGAAAAATCTCGCAAGTTTTCATACGAAGTTCTTGCAACTTCTACAGACGCGAGCTTTGATACGGAGAACTCGACCAACTTCAGTTTTGAAGAGTCTTTCTTCAATCAAGCCTCTGATTACAATTTTTCTGAAATCTTCTAGACCTCATCGTACCGGCAAATTGACTAGAGAATTGTAACTAGTTTGGGATTTGAAAATGAAAGCTTTTTAGAAAACTCTTTAGAAGAAACGTAAGATTTAGAAGAGAAGAGATGAAAGTGAATGAGTGATTTTAAATGATCAGAATTCTTTTCTATTTATAGTTTTTCCAAATGCAGAACTCTGGCAGAATTCAGTCAGAATTCGGACAGAACTATATGTAACAATCCACAACTGAAGGGAGACCAAGTTCAAAAATCCAATGTTCACATAACGTTCACTATGGCCGAACTCTGGCCGAGTTCTGTCAGGGTTTGGTCAGGAATATTTTAAGAAAATATTTTTGGGCTTTTTGAAATCCTTTTGAAGCTTTTGTAAATAAGAGATATTTTTCAAAACAAAGGTCATTTTTGAAAACGATTTTGGATAGCCTATTTGCCAGTACGACTTGGTGTACAATGTATTCCTAGACTCAATAAAAATAAAAATTACATTGTATAAAGAAATACAGTCTCGAGTGGCAAATATAGCTTCGGTCTTGAACGAGTAGATATCCAATCTTGATTAGTGTCCAAGTGTCCAAAACGTCTTGAGTAAACATTGAGTTGTTCCGTATATTGAGATAGAGTTTGATCAATTATTAAAATCAGGTTTGATCATGACCAATGGGCCAACAATCTCCCCCATTTTGATAATTGACAAACCTTGACCGATATAACATCTTTGGTCTTTATCAAAATAAATTGTACCGATATAATGTACCAAAAAAATTGTTTATGTTGATTGTTCATATCCTGTATTCTTACAGATCGAAGATGTTAGATCTTATTTCTCCCCCGTTGTCACTTAGCAAAATAATTGCAAAAGAGAAAGCCCCCCGCAATATATGCAGAAGTAACAATCAGTGAAGAAACACAAAATATAGATATTAAAAAAAATTATCACATGCATGGTATAAATGTCACAGACAGTGTAAATGGAAGCATAATAAAAGATAAATGCTATAAAAAAAATGCTAAACTGAATAAAATATGCTGAAGAAAACATATAACTTGTTCATCAGACAAAAGTAACACAAGAAATCACAACCAAATACGAGTACTGAAACTAGCTTGGAATGTCGGAGCATTTCCAAGTAAATAAAGACAATAAAATCAATCTCAATAGTATGACAAATCATATATCATCCTCATCGTCATCATCATCATATACAGTGCCAGCATGTCCACCATGTCCAGATGGACCAGCTCCAGATGTGTTAGCTCCAGAGGTGTGTGGAGTAGCACCAGAAATACGGTACCAATCATAAGCGTTCCCTGGCTAAAAAAGAGAATTGACCGCCTCATCCTTAATGCGGTAACCAGATACAGTAGGGTCTCTAGGAAGAGAGCTAGCCGAATGACCTGTCTGAGAAAATCGGAGATCGGCAAACGAGTTGGCAATAGCCTGGAACTGAGTCACGTCACGGAACTCATGTTCTCTAGAAGTGTCAACAAAGAAAGTCTGCAAATCCGAGAGGTGCTGATGGATACCCTCAAAAGTCATAGGGTAGGTCTGAGGAGGAGCAGATACAGTAGGAGGAGGTGGAGGAGTAGTGGCAAGCTACGACGAGAAAGCTTGAGAAACTTGGGCTCAGGGTCCAGAGCGCAAGTGGATAAGTCTATATCAAAACGCTGAAAGATGCGAGGGATAAGCATCGCATAAGAGAGATTTCGTTCTCTTCCACGACATCTTCTCATCATCTGGATGATAGTCTTAGGGACAGAAAAAGGAATCCCATTAAGAATGTGATAGAGGGCATAGAGTTCTAGTGCAGTGACATCATCTTTTGAAGTGGATTTCAGAAGAATAGTGGAATAGATGATGCGATGTAACTCGTAGTTAAACAAATTCAAGTTATTGGCCTTGAACTTTCCAGGACGAGCACGTGCTGGCGCACAAAGCTCATTCTTGAAACTAACAAGAGTCGTGCCCTCGAGAAAGTCGAAGTCGGTGATGTCATCGAACGAGGCACCTTTGTTTGGAATACCAAGGATTTTTACTAGCAACACATCATCGAACTCGATATCGATCCCGCCAACACGAGTTCTTACGGTAAAAGTGTCTAACACGAAGTTACAATAGAATAGTCTAAGGGTATTAGTAGCTATAGAGAATTGTTGGATAATGAGATGATGTAACCCTAATGCCTCAAACAAAGGACAGTGATATGGAAATACAGTCCATTTAATCGGAGCGCATGTGCATATTGTACGCATAGCAAAGTCGGCATACCAAAGCAAAGCTTGGTCATGAGTTTTGAAGTAAAACTCATCCGACACACCGTTACCTGATTGGACCGGGGAAAAGAGTGAATCCATGTTTGGATCGAAAGACGATGCCTCTTCACTGGCATTGGTCTTCTTTCTCTTGAAAGGATTGAATCCCTTATGCATTCTTTTCCAAAACTAGGTAACCCTAAGAATTTGAAAGTGGAGGAGAGAAGGATTTATACCTTTCGAGAATCAAGTATGTTGTAAAGGACGCGATTCTCCGCACGAATCCAAATTTTGGATGGAACTCTCCACGTAGATTGGAAGAAAAGGAGTGGAGAAAAGCTAGAGTTTGGGGGTTCTTCGGCTGCTGCTGCTGCTGTGATGAAATAATTTGGAAGAGATGAAGAGAAGAAGGCCTCGGGTTCTGACTTAAAAACTTATATCACCAACCGAACTCTGGCCGAATTTGGACCGAACTCGGGCCGAATTCGCCTAGGGTTCTCCTAGATTTAAAAAAAAATTGTGGGCCATATCCTTTTCATCAACTCATTTCAAATATTTAATTCAAAGTTTAGTAATTTTAAACTTCAAATAATATAATTAATATTATTTTATAAATTAATTTTCTTTACTCAGCATTTGTTTCAGATTAGCTGTAGGAGTATTGTCCCAACTAACGGGAGTTCACCGGGGAATAATTAAGTACCGCTTCGCTTCGACCGTAGTCGTGGTGACACACAGACTCTTTGTAGGCTTGTCTCAAAAACAGTTATTAAGTATTGAATAAATTAATTGATAAAACAAATTTAATTAATATTATTGACATATAAAATTCCTAATTCGTGACGTAAATGATTGAAACGATCTTCCGCTAGAGGTTTTGTGAAAATGTCAGCCAATTGATTATGTGTGTCTATGTATACAAGGTCTATATCTCTATTTTGTTGATGATCTCTAAGAAAATGATGTCGAATCTCGATATGCTTAGTATGAGAGTGACATACTGGATTCTTAGTTAAATTAATAGAACTAGTGTTATCACAGAAAATGGGTATGTGTGTGAAATGTAATCCAAAGTCTTCTAAAGTTTGCTTCCTCCACAAAATTTGTGCACAATAACGTCCTGCGGCGATATACTCAGCCCCAGTTGTTGATAATGCGACAAAATTTTGCTTCTTGCTAAACCAAGAGACTAGGACTTTTCCTAGGAAATGACATGTGCCGTTGGTACTTTTTCTATCTACTTTGCATCCGGTAAAATCAGCATCAGAATAACCGGTTAGGTCAAATGACGTGGTTTTAGGATACCATAAGCCGAAAGAAGAAGTGCCTTTAAGGTATCGGAAGATACGCTTAACCGCGCACAGATGGGATTCCTTAGGATTGGCTTGAAAACGTGCACACAAGAAAACACTAAACATAATGTCTGGTCGACTAGCAGTTAAGTACAGTAAGCTACCGATCATACCTTGATACTTACGTATGTCGACGGGTTTACCTTGTTCATCAATATCAAGCTTGGTTGAAGTCGCCATTGGAGTGCTAAATGGTTTGACTGCTTTCAGGTCGAACTTCTTTAATAAATCTTTTGTGTACTTTGCTTGATTTATGAACGTCCCATTGTTGGTTTGTTTGATTTGCAAACCGAGAAAATTTTTTAGCTCTCCCATCATGCTCTTTTCAAACTTATTCTGCATACACTTTGAAATTTTTTGACAAGGCGATTCATTAGTGGATCCAAAAATAATATCATCTACATAGATTTGAATCAAAAGGAGATTGTTATTCAAAGATTTTATAAACAGTGTAGTGTCAACATTTTCTTTTGAAAAACCGTTGTCAAGTAGAAAATAGCTTAGACGATCGTACCAAGCACGAGGGGCTTGTTTCAAACCGTATAAGGCTTTCTTCAACTTGAAAACATAATCAGGATTTTTAAAATCAGTAAAACCTGGAGGTTGAGCTACATAAACTTTTTCTTTTATAAAACTATTCAAAAATGCGCTTTTAACATCCATTTGAAATAACTTGAAATTATGAAAACATGCAAATGCTCATAACATGCGAATAAATTCTAATCTCGTAACTGGGACATAAGTCTCATCATAGTCGATACCTTCTTCTTGATTGTATCCTTGAGCTACGAGTCGAGCCTTATTACGAGTCACTAAACCATTCTCGTTCAGTTTGTTTCGGAATACCCACCGGATGATCAATGGGCTTGGGAACAAGTTTCCAAACTTGATTCTGTTCGAATTGGTTTAATTCCTCTTGCATAGCATCTAACCAAAAATTATCACTACATGCTTCTTCAATATTTTTGGGTTTAAGCTGTGAAATAAAAGCAACACAAGAAGCTATATCTTTATTAGAGGAATGAGTACTTACACCCTTGGTAATCTCACCAATTACCAAGTCCTTTGGATGATCTGCCAAGAATCTTATCTCTTTTGGCATATCCTCAGGATTGCTGGTTTCGACTTCTTTGCTTGAAGACTCAGCTGGTGTTTGGTGTGAAGGTTCTGCATCTTTGTGGGAAGGTTTTGCAGTAGCTGTACTTGGTGTATTCACGTCTTCATTATCGCCATTGTCTAAATGTTGATTTAGTTTATCAAACTTGACATTAATTGATTCTTCGATGATCATAGTTCTCTTGTTGAAGTCTCTGTACCCTTTGCCCTTTGTCGCATAACCTAAAAAGATACCTTCATCGACCTTTTCATCAAATTTACTCAAGTTGTCTTTAGTATTAAGAATAAAGTATTTACAACCAAATATCTTGAAATATGAAACAGTGGGTGTTCTATCAAACCATAACTCATAGGGAGTCTTCTTCGATATAGGTCGAATTAGAACCCTATTGAGAATATAGCATGCTGTGTTGACAGCTTCAGCCCAAAAGTATCTAGGTAGACTAAATTGGTTCAACATTACTCTAGCCATTTCAGATAGAGTCCTGTTCTTACGCTCCACAACTCCATTTTGTTGTGGAGTCCTAGGGCAGAAAAACTCATGCAAATAACCGTGTGTGTCACAGAATTATTTGAACTCTGCATTCTCAAATTTGCCGCCATGATCACTACGAATGCGAGTAATCATGAAACATTTTTCATTCTGTACTTTCTTGCAAAAGGTGACGAATTCTGACAAAGCATCGTTCTTGCGTGCAAGAAAATATACCCATGTGTATCTAGAGAAATCATCTACAATGACAAATGCATATAACTTACCACCTAGACTAGCAATTCTACTAGGTCCAAATAAGTTCATATGCAACAATTGTAGAGGTCTAGTGGTACTTACATCGTTCTTGGATTTAAAGACGGATCGAGTAGCTTTGTTCTTTTTACATTCGCTACATACCGTATCCTTCTTGAAAGATATGTCCGGTAAGCCGCGTACCAACTTCTTTGTGGATAGTTTTGAAATTGTGTTCATGTTTGCATGACCGAGTTTCATATGCCATAGTTGACTCTCAATGCTCTTGGCCATCAAGCATCTACCTGCTTTGTTAGCATCTTCTAACAGATAGAAAACATATATGTTGTCTTCCCTGATACCTTCAAAGATAGTACTACCAGTTGAGCTATCAACTATAGTATATTTGTCTTTGACGAAGTTAATGCCATAACCGTGATCAGCTAAATGGCTTATGCTGAGCAGATTATGTTTTAACTCGGTAACTAGACAGACATCTTTAATTACATAATATGGAGCCTTACCAATGTCACCGATACCGATTATGTACCTTCTTAAATTATTACCGAAGGAGACGTATTCTTTTTTATTCTTCTTCGACAGTGTTACGAATAATGATGCGTCACCGGTCATATACCGTGAGCAATCGCTGTCGAGGATCCATTTGCTTCTAGTATGTGAAGGACGTTCCACCTACAAAATAGTTTGCAGATAAAACTCTTGGTACCCATTTCTTGTAGGTTCCTGACATGTTAGTTTTTGGTATCCATGCATAAATATTTAGATCTACTAACTTTCTGATTCTACATGCAGAGGATATATAATCAATGAGGCCACAATAATGACATTTTGCATGTTGAGTGTTGAAAGTAGTGTGAGGTGCATGATTGGTAGGTTTTGGTTTTCTAGTATAGAAAAATGCATGCCTATTAGTCTTCTTGGGCATAGGTTTGGTATGGTTTGGTCTGACAGTGTTTGGTTTGGGTGTGTTCCGGTGATTCGGTAATTGATACGTGTTAGAATATGAAGCAGCAACTTCATGCCCTTTTTCTAAACTAATTTCTAACTTTTTGGAGGTGTTATATAATCTAGTATAGACAGATGTAAGTGTTTCCATTATGACTTGTGCACACTGGAGATTCTTTCTCTCCTTAGATAGGTCTTTCTTTAGTTGGATGATAGTTTGGTCTTTTTCTTTGGATAACTTGATAGTCTCGTGTAACAACAGCTTAATAGAGCAAAGCTCACCAGACTCAATAGAAGAATCATTATTTCTAACATCAGCTAGTTGGTCGGTAAGTCTTCCTATCTCACCTTTGTACTCTTTAAGTACCTTCTTAGAGGTTTCATATTTACTACGCAGTTTCCTGTAGTCATTTAACAGGTCGCTGAAAGCCTCTCATAATTGCTCAAAGGTGAAATCATCATAAGGATCAAATAGTGGATTAGTAGTTACCTGATCGTAAACCATCAAGCATATATTTGTAGCGTCATCCGATTGTTCGTCCTCTGATTCGTTGGCTTCGCTCTCATGCCATATGCTTGTATTGGCGTACTTCCTTGATGTAGATCTCTTTAGGTAGCCTTTTTCATATTTGCTGCTTTTTCTTGTTGATGATGATGCTGTTGGACAATCTTTCTTCATATGTCCTTTCTTCTTACATCCGTAGTAAATAGGATCTTCCTCGTTGTTGATGTTGCTGTCTTTTGTTCTTCTGTTGAATCTCATGAACTTCTTGAATTTTCTTACCAGAAGAGCTTGATCTTTAGAGTCAGAGTCGCTGTTGTCAGAATCATCTTTGACAGTTCTTCTATGTTGAGCTTTGAAAGCGATAGACTTCTCTGACTTCTCCTTTGGTGTAGCATCTTCAAAGTCTTGAAGTTCCAACTCGTGAGTGAGTAGCTTACCCATGAGTGTTTTCAGAGACATTGTTGAGAGGTCGTTTCCTTCAATGATTGTTGTAGCCTTTGGAATCCAGTTCTTCGTGAGAGCTCGTAGAAGTTTGTGAATCTTCTCATGGTTACTGTATTCCTTGCCTAATGAAGACAAATGATTTACAATATCCAAGAATCTCGTAAACATCTGAGTGACAGATTCATTTGACTTCATCTTGAATGCCTCGTACTCTTGAGTAAGTCTGCCGATCTTTGACTCCTTGACTTATGTTGTTCCTTCGTGGGTTACTTCGAGAAGTTTCCACACTTCATTTGATGTTGTACAATCGACACCCTGTTAAATTCAGTTCTTTCTAAAGCACAAAATAAAGTGTTAATAGCACCTGCGTCAAGACTGTCCTTTTTTTCATCCCCAGTATATTTATCATGGGATTTATCAACTAAAACTCCCTCAACAGTAATACGAGGAGGCTTTTTGTAGCCGTCAATAACTATAGACCATAAGTCAAAATCAAAAGATTTTAAGAAGAAACTCGTTCGTGTTTTCAATAAGTATAGTTTGTGCCGTCAAACAATGGATGTTTGTTTGTGGCTTGGCCTTCACTTGTGAATTTCACAGTTGCCATGTGTAATGCTGTGATCTATATAACAATTAAATATAACTACAGTTTTACCTTGTTTAACCTGTATAACCCGTTCTGATACCAATTGTAGGAACGAAGTCGTAAAGCAGAATACTCTAGAGGTGGGGGGGGTGAATAGAGTAGGCAGCGGAATATTGCTAATTAAAAACTTGTTAGCAGTTAGATCACAAAAATAATATCAACAATCACAAAGTAATAACTGTAAAGAAGAGAGATCAGAAGGCAAATGCAAACACAACAATTTATACTGGTTTTCCTCTTGTGAGGACTAGTCCAGTCGGAAGAACTCTAGCTTCAAGTTGAATCCACTATTGGAAAATCCTGCAAGTTTTCATACGAACTCCTTACAACTTCTACAAACGCGAGCTTTGATATAAAGAACTCGACCAACTTCAGTTTTGAAGAGTCTTTCTTCAATCAAGCCTCTGATTATAATTTCTCTGAAATCTTCTGGACCGCACTGTACCGGCAAATTGATTAAAGAATTGTAACTGGCTTGGGATTTGAAAATGAAAGCTTTTTAGAAAACTCTTTGGAAGAAACATAAGCTTTAGAAAAGAAGAGATGAAAGTGAATCAATGATTTTAAATGATCAGAATTCCTCTCTATTTATAGTTTTTCCAAAGGCAGAACTCTGGCAGAATTCGGACAGAATTCGGACAGAACTCTATGTAACAATTCGCAACTGAAAGGAGACCAAGTTCAAAAATCCAACGTTCATATAATGTTTACTATGGCCGAACTCTGGCCGAGTTCTGTCAGGGTTTGGTCAGAAATATTTTAAGAAAATATTTTTGGGCTTTTTGAAATCCTTCAGAAGCTTTTGTAAATAAGAGATGTTTTTCAAAACAAAGGTCATTTTTTAAAACGATTTTGGATAGCCTATTTGCCAGTACGACTTGGTGTACAATGTATTCCTAGACTCAATAAAAATAAAAATTACATTGCATAAAGAAATACAGTCTCAAGTGGCAAACATAGCTTCGGTCTTGAACGAGTAGATATCCAATCTTGATCAGTGTCCAAGTGTCCAAAACGTCTTGAGTAAATATCTGAGTTGTTCCGTATATCGAGACAAAGTTTGAACAATTATTAAAATCAGGTTTGACCAAGACCAATGGGCCAACATCTTATACCTCTTCTCGGTAATCACATGAGTCACTCGAGTTCGGTCTTTGCTTTCCTCTTGTTACGAAGGAATGGAGATGGGAATATTAACTATAGACCCTCTATCCATCTCCAACAACATTTTTTTCTCCCCTATTTCTAGGATAGAAATGCATTTTAGAAAAAAAAAATCTATCAACCAAGATTTTTACCCCAATTTATATCTTAATGATAGTGGTATAGGATGAAAAAAAATATACGTAGAAACCCTCATAAAAATGTAGAACCCTAGAGGGGATGAATATGGTAATAAAATAATTACTAACAATAATTAGCAAAGTAAATAGTAATTTAAAAGATAGAGAGAATCAAACACTCGATGTATCCTGGTATCCTCCCGTGGGGCACTCCAGTCCCGAAACTTTCTCCGGCTTTAATCCACTATTTGAGTAAATAGTACAACACGAGCTTGTTGGCACACTGATTTTGGTATATTGACTATAATTAACATTCGTATTGTTTTAGCTCTATTATTCTACAGGAACAAACAAGTCATTCAAAGCTAGAAGAAAAGACGATTCCAACACTTACAAAAGCAAACATTTATCACAATCAAAGAAGACATATGATAGCAAATAGAATCCAAGATCAAAAGCTCCTATGTCTCTCAAAGTGTTTGTAAGTGTCTAGAAAATTATGTACACACTTTAGTATGGATGACAAACTAAAAAGCTATAGTAATCAAATTAGTTTTTGTGAAGAAAAGGAAAATTCGTCAGCCTTCTGGATTTTTTTGTCGGATAATTCGAACAAAGACAACAACTATTTGTTGGCTCTTTCGGATCATCAGACTGATTTTCGTAGATCTTTCGGATAATCTGAACCGGGACAGTATTTATTGGCTCATTCAGATCATCTGGCGGATCTCCGCTATAATCAGACGGATAATTCGATCTAAGACAAAAACTATTTTGTTGTCTCATTCGGATCATCTAGCGGATCTCCGGTATAATCTGTCGAATAATCTGAATGTCTTGTTGGCTATAATTCGAATTCAAATCCAACGGCCATCTATCAGAGCAATTAATGCATCCAGAGGCTCTATTTCTAGCCGTTACTGTTCAGTCGGATAACCCGTCGGATTTTCGCGGATCTCCTTCGGATAATCCGACTGGCTGCAAAATGCTCTTTATGGTTTTGGATTTGTAGAAATAGATTTTCTCTTTCTTCATAAAGACTTATCCACTCGAGCCTTAAATTTCTCATCTATCAAAGAGCTCCAATATTATTCTACAAAGCTTTAAGTCGTCATCCATTAAAGTATAGAGTATTCAAGAGTTGTAACTTAGACCTTCCAAGTGTTTAAGAAGATCAAAATATTTTTTTCTCAAGTTTGAAGTTGACGAGCCTTCGGAGGAAAACTCGTGTGTTTGAAGTTGACGAGCCTTCGGAGAAAAACTCGTGTGTAAGAAGTTGACGAGTCTTCAAATCAAAGCTCATGTTGTAACTATTTACTCAAATAGTGGATTAAAGCCGAAGAGAGTTTCGGGACTAGAGTGCCCCTTGGGAGGATATCAGGATACATCGAGTGTTTAATTCTCTCTTCTTTAAATTATCTTTTAATTTGCTTATTATTGTTGGTAATTATTTTATAACCCTATTCACCCCCTCTAGGGTTCTACAATTGGTATCAGAGCCTAGTCTCTTGATTTGGACTTATATTCTTAGAGTGATCAATAGTCACTAACCCTAGTCTCAACTCATTCCGTAATGAGGGACACTCTACAAATAAACCTCCTCTATTTGATGGAACCAACTATAACTACTGGAAGATTAGGATGAGCATTTACTTAAAATTTCTAGATTTTGATCTACGAGATTGTGTCGTAAATGGTATTTCTAAATCTTCCATAGTTATTGAGAAAGTAGTTTCGGAAACTCTTAGGGAGAAAATTTTCAAAAACGGCAAGAAGGTCTTTAGTCGGGATGCAAAGGCTATGAATGCACTCTATTGTGCTCTCGATAGCAACGAATTTAATAGAATCTCCACTTGCAAAACTTTTAGTGAAATATGGAAACTTTTGGAAGTCACACATGAGGGTACATCACAAGTAAAAGAATCAAAGATTAGTAGATTCACTCAAGAGTATGAATCCTTCAAAATGAAACAAGATACATTTATTACTTTTATATTTACTCGATTCTTTGATATTATTAACCCTCTCTCTTCTCTTGGTAAGGAATACCCCACTCATGAAAAGATTCGAAAAATCCTTAAAGGATTGACTAAATGATGGAATCCCAAAGCTACCGCCATCATCGAAGGGAATAACCTTACAACGATGAACCTTGAGACTCTCATGGGAAAGCTGATGACCCATGAGCTAGATATGAAGGACCAGAGGAAGCCTCCATACAAGAAAAAGAGAAAGAAAAGACGAAGGAAAAGGAAAAAAGGCTTTCAAGTCCATCAAGCTCTCCTCAAACGATGACTCCGATGATGATGATTCAGATGATGAAGAAATCGCTCCTATCGCTAGACACTTCAGAAAGTTCTTCAAGTTTAATAAAGCAAATCGGTCAAGAAGGGACACTGACGAAGAACCTGCTTGCTACAACTGTAAAAAATTCAGACACATCAAGAGGGACTATCCAATGGGAAGCAAAAATCTAGCAAATACGAAAAGAAAAACAAAAGAAGCTCATCCTCAAGGAAGTACGACAACACTAGCATCTGGTGCAAAAAGTGATGCTAGTGACTCGGACAATGACAAAGAATGCAAATATAATACAAATGTTTGTCTTATGGCAACAGAATCAAATCAGGTACTTGATGACTTCTTTGTGAACGCTCTTTCTTATACTGAATTAGAAAATGTCATTCTTGAACTACACGTTGAACACAAAGTTTTGAGAAGTAAGCGCATAAAATCTCTCAAAGAGATTGATACTCTCAAGCAAGAAATAGAAATATTTTCTAATATAAATTTTCATATATAAAAGGGAAATCTCCTGCTTCTAACACTGATGAGATTGAGTCTCTTCGACTAAAGCTCCAAGAAGCTCTAGATATCATAAAGAAAAAGGACGTTGAATATCAATCCCTCAAAGAAGGATATGGCATTGCTAAGAACAAGACACTTGTTGCTAACCAAAGGTAATATGCAACTTACATTAAATACAAGGATCTTCTTGCAAAAAGCAAGAAACAAGATAATAGAGATATGGCCTACACAAATGTACGACGTCATAATCAAAGACATACCAACACACATCACAACACTAGCTACAAGAGTCACACTCACATAAACACACCACATAGGCCCTATCCCCAACAAATGCACACACAAAGAGGATCCTTTATAAAGAAAAACACGAACACGTCACATCATGCTTTCTAGTATCGTCACCATAACAATTATGCTAGAACTCTTCGTCACGCTAGAACTCCTCATACTCTAAACACTCACTCATCTTCTCCTATAACACCCATCATGGACCACTATTGTGGGTTACTTGGACACACATCTCATTACTGTCAAATGAAAAAGCATGTTGACATGAGAATGCTAAAATGGGTTTCTAAAACTAACAGTCAAAGACCCAAACATTTATGGATACCAAAGTCTTCATCTTCAACTTGTGTTGTAGGTGAACCCTCCATCGCATGTTAGAAGCAAGTGGATCCTCGATAGCGGTTGCTCACGACATATGACCGGTGATGCTTCACTTTTTGTAATGCTATCGATGAAGAAGGAAGGACACGTATCCTTCGGCAATAACTTAAGAGGTTACATCATCGGACATGGTAATATCGGCTCCCCTCCTTACCTTAGTATTAAAAATGTTTGCCTTGTTACAAATATGAAGCACAACCTTCTTAGCATTAGTTATCTCACGAATAATGGCTATGGAGTTAACTTTGTTAAACCCAAATGTTTCATTTATGATAGCACTAATGGCTCCACTGTATATGAAAGGATTAGAGAAGACAACATTTATATGTTTTATCTCCTTGAAAGTACTAACAATGACATGTGCCTAGTAGTAAAGAATAATGAGACTTGGATTTAGCGCATGCGCCAACATGGATACTATCTCCCGATTGGCCACTAAGAAGCTAGTCAGAGGACTCCCAAACATTCCTTTCAAGAAGGACATGATATGTGAGGAATGCGAGAAGAGTAAGTTAACGAAATCTTCTTTCAAATCTATCAATTCAGTGAGCACTACTAGACCCCTCCCACTCATTCATATGGATTTATTTGGTCATAATAGAGTAGCTAGTCTTGGTGGTAAACTCTATGTTTTTGTTTTAGTAGATGATTTTTTAAGATTTACTTGGGTTATTTTTCTTGCAAATAAAAGTGACACTTTTCGTGAATTTGTTGCCTTTTATAAACTTGTTCAAAAGGAGAAATGCATTATGATCAACAAAATTAGAAGTGATCATGGAGGTGAATTTGACAATGCCGATTTTAAAATTTTTTGTATTAAAAATGGTTTTGGTCATGATTTTGCTAGTCCTAGAACTCCACAACAAAATAGTGTAGTAGAAAGAAAGAACAGAACCCTTAGTGATATGGCTAGGGTCATGTTAAACCAATATAAGTTCCATCAATACTTTTGGGCGGAAGCCATTAACACGGCATGTTATTTATAAATAGAGTCTTGATTAGACCTATTTCTAAGAAAACTCCTTATGAGCTTTGGTTTGACAAAATTCCTTCAATTGAATATTTTAAAGTTTTTGGATGCAAATATTTTATTTTGAACACCAAAGATAACCTAGGCAAATTTGAAAAAAACCCTATGAAGGTATCTTTCTTGGATATTCAATGCATAGTAAGGGGTTACATGTCTTTAACAAAAGAAGTCTTGTAGTCGAAGAGTCAATCAATGTCTCTTTTGACGAGCTGTACACTTTCACATCTAACTCCTTGAACGATGTTGATGACATCTCTTTTGGTTTGAAAAATTCTTATTTTGGAGATACAAGTGCTCCTTCATCTAGTAATGAATTTGAGACTCCTCCACCTAAAAATTCATCAACTATAGAGACTCCTCAAGAGGATCTCCCTAGAGAATAGAGATTTGGCCCCCATCATCCCAAGTAACTTATCATTGGTGACCCCTCTTCATGAGTTAGCACTAGATTCTTTACACGAGTTCACTGTGCAAATATGGCTTTTATTTCTCAAATAGAGCCTAAAAATATCAATGATGCTTTTAATGGTGAATTTTGGATGATTGCAATGCAAGAAGAGCTTAATCAATTCGAGAGAAACAACGTTTGTGAATTCGTTCCTAAGCTCCATAACTATCCTATTATTGGAACGAAGTGGGTGTTTCTAAATAAGCTTAAAGAGGAAGGAATCGTCACTCGTAACAAAGCCCGATTGGTTGCTCAAGGCTATAACCAAGATGAAGGCATTGATTATGAGAAAACCTATGTACCTGTTGCTCGTCTTGAATCCATCTGAATGCTTGTGCTTTTCCTTGCTTTAATGATTTTAAACTTTTTCAAATGGATGTCAAAAGTGCCTTTTTGAATGGTGTTATTAAAGAAGAGGTGTATGTCAAGCAACATCCTGGCTTTGAAGATTTTTAATTTCCTGATCATATTTTTAAACTACACAATGCCCTCTATGGCCTCAAGCAAGCTCCTCGTGCTTGGTATGAGCGTCTTAGCTCCTTTCTCATTTCTTACAACTTCTCCAAGGTCAAAGTTGACACCACACTGTTTATTAAAACTCACAATGGTACACTCCTATTAGTTCAAATTTATGTTGATGATATCCCTTTTGGTTCCACTAACAAACCACTATATATAGAGTTTGCCAAAGTTATGCAGGAAGAGTTTGAAAAGAGCATGATGAGAGAATTATCATTCTTTCTTGGATTACAAATCAAGCAAGGACCTCAAGACACGTCCATCAATCAAGCCAAATACACCAAGGATCTTCTTAAGCACTTTGAACTAGATACATCCAAATCAATGAGAACTCCTATGGCCACTACTACTAAGCTTGATCAAGATGAACATGGTGTATCAGTCGACATTCTTAAGTATCGATGTATGATTGGTAGCTTACTTTATTTAACTGCTAGTCATCTAGACATCATGTTTAGTATTTGCTTATGTGCACGATACCAAGCTAATCTCAAAGAATCATGCTTCTGTGCTGTTAAGCGCATTTTTCGGTATCTCAAAGGCACCATTAACATGGGACTTTGGTATCCAAAATCTTCATTCTTTAAGCTTATCGGCTACTCAGATGCAGATTTTACCGGATGCAAGATTGACCGAAAAAGCACTAGCAGCACATGTTAATTCCTTGCAAAACCTTAGTGTCATGGTTTAGTAAGAAACAAAACTCGGTTACACTTTCCACAACTGAGGCCGAATATATTGTAGCTGGATGTTGTTGTGCACAAATCCTTTGGATGACACAAATACTTGTAGATTACAAAATTTCATCAAATAGCATCTCTATCAAATGTGACAATAATAGCTCCATCAATCGCACTAAAAATTCTATTTGTCACTCACGCACCAAACATATTAAGATTCGACACCATTTTTTGCGTGATCGTCAACTAAAAGGCGATATTCTCCTTGAATTCATTAACACTGAGCATCAACTTGCTGATATGTTCACCAAATCTCTCACCGAAGATCAGTTCTCTTTCATTTGTCGCGAGATCGGGCTCCTTGAAAAATCTTTTTGAACTTTTGTCTTTTTTAAATCTTCGGATAATCTAAAGGATTTTCGAAGTAATCTGTTGGATATTCCGAACTCACACAACACATATTTTTTTAGGTTGAAACGGATCATCTCCCGAATTTCTCCGAAAAACTTCAAGATTTTTTGTCATTAATTACTCGCCACAGACTGCCACGAGTTGACTGCTCATCTTCCAATTTTTTTACTTTTCATCTACCCTCATTAATATGGTCCTATTTTTACCCAGATTTTTCGTCGGCATTCCGGCATATTTTGTCAGATTTTTTGAACCGTGCTAAGAGCACAGAATCCGAACGACTACAACCCTTTCCTTTTTTTCCAAAATTTGTTCCATAATTAACTCCTTCCCACTAACCGGTTTTAACCTTTCATCTACCCTACCCCACCAATTCACTCCTATTTAAACTCCTCTTCTTCCTTCTCTCTCCCTACTACTTCACAACAACTTCTCAAACTCCTCTCTCTTACTCCCCATGGCCTCCCACAGCAAGCGAACTCGCCACGATGGCTTCTCTTCCTCCGCTACTCCGTCTTCCGCCGCCTTGATTTCTCCTTCAACCACACAAGGGTAAAATACCACTATCTTCAAGTCTGCACAGCATTTTCGTGACTGGTTCTTTGTATACCACAAAGCCCCCATCTGTCAAGGGAAGCCTATTTCCTGGCTCACCTTCCCTAAACATCGTGAATATCTAGAGTTTGCCAGGATTATCGACCTCCTAGAGCGGCAAGTAGATATCTACCCACCTGCCATCAAGATGTTCTCCTGTAACTTGGTTCCTGCCAAGGAAGGGCCATAGTTTGAAACTAAAGTTGACGGGTCTAAAATCACCATCGCTGCCTCCTCTCTGGCCAGTATTCTTGGCCCAAATGAACGGAAATCCTACCACTCTCTCCCAGTGGCGCTTGACGACATGACTATTTCCAGTGATCTTACCTACGCAGAATTTCTCTTCAACATCTGCGGTCGCCCTGCTGTCTTGAAATCAGACGAGAAGGACCTTAATCCGTTCTTTTACAACTTCCATCATATCCTTTGCCACACCGTCACTCCAAAACTTAGGAATATGGATAGTCTGACCGTTGAGGAGTTAGTTGACATGTACTACCTTGTATCCAAGCAACCCTTCTCACTCGCCAAAACCATCATCTTCACCATGATCCAAATCCATAAATCTACCCATCGCTTTCTTCTTTTTGGAATGTACATCACTATGATCCTAGAAGCTAATGGGTCAACCTGACTAACTGCCCCATGGGAGATCGGCCTACCCTGCTTGCAAAATCCTAGACGCGTGCCCGCACCATTCAAATGGCTGCTACTGACCCCTCTGCTCAGCCTTCTACGATCCTCACTCCCGAGGTTCACCGCTATATAGATCGCAAGTTTGACTCTTTCTCCCACTCCATCATAGAGCGTATTCAGGTAACAACCCATGGCCTTGGAACCCTTATTCATTATAGCTTCATGGATCAGGCCCATAACTTCCAACGCATGCTTGAGGAGCGCAACTTACACGTCAACGCTCCTCATCTTGGCTACCCGGGCCATGCTTTATCGATCCTAACCTCTATGGCTTCATGTATCTTGGAGGCATAGATTCTTATGGTGCTTTTACCCCAGCCCTGGGTGATGATGAGGATCCCTCGGCTGATGTCGGCCCTCAAGTTGCTTTTGATAGTTAATGGATTATGGCAGTTTGTGGTGTTGTGTCTCAATGCTTCTTTTTGGGTTTTTGTATAGTTCTTCAGGAACTTTCTAGTTGTGGGCACACACAAAAAAGAAGAAGAAATGCTATTTTTTCTTTATTGGCACAAGGCACCACAAATCGAGTACGCCTGAGAGATCCTACGCTGAGGATCCCCGAGTACAAAAAAGAATTCTGGGGAATGGTACGATGGAGATCGAGCGGCAGTTGCTCCTTTACTCCGTTGACACTCCGATTACAAAAGTGGGAGAAAACCTAAGTAATCTCGGCTCACTGGTAAGAAGTACAACAATTTGGCTCTTAAAAATGCTCTCCGTTCTGTCTCTTGAAGAGGGACGAGGCCCCCCTTTTATAGTCGTTCTTGGGCTGGAATGATGTTATACGCCCACATGGAGAAACACGCTGGTTCCTATATGGGCGTATAGTCCTGCTTTGGGCACATAGGATGTAGGTGCATACAGGCTGCAAGATCGTGGGTTGGTCGTGGTGTTGACGTGGCCGCATGCTTTGGTGCACGACTGCTCGTGGAGACTGACGTGGACGTGCGCTTCGGTGCACGTTTTGATCATGGCTTTGACTGAGTCAGGCTTGGGCGCATAGCCATGTCTCAGGCTATGCACCCTCCTTTCGGGAGAGCTAGTCTTGGGCGCATGAAACTTCATTGGCTGGGCGCATGAAGCTTTACTGATTGGGCGCATGAAGCTTTACTGACTGGGTGCATGAAGCTTTACTGACTGGGTGCATGGAGCTTCATTGACTGGGCGCATGGAGCTCCACTGACTGGGCGCATGGGGCTTTACTGACTTGGGCACATGGGACTTCATTTGCTGAAAATTTTTTATGCTTCTACAAGACCCTCTTTAAAGTTTTCGATACTTGAACAAGTTCGAAATACTTTAAAAGAAGCATGAACCGTCTTCTCGTGATGCAATGGGTGCATAGCATGGCTCTCTCCTTTGGGCACATAGTATTTGGCAAGCCTGTTAGAGAGATACGATTGTTGAGATCTTTCTCGAATTCCGAACTGACAGATTCATCGGAGCGAAATTTGAAGCGGTCTATCCTTCATGCGTCGTCCATGTCAGAAAGTGACAGTCGCATAGTATGCAGGAAGCTGATTCTTCACGTGGGCACATAGGCCATTGTGGGCGCATACAACACAATAGACGCATACAACAAGTGGGCACATAGGAAGTAGCCCGTACCTATAAATAGGCCCTGAAGGAGAGAGAAAGTTCATTATTCCATTCTCTTTGAAATTTTCAGAAAACTCTTCGTCTTCTTTCTTTGTGAACCATGTCTCCCAAGGTCGCCAAGAGATTCGCGAAGGGCAAGGGGGCTGCACCGAATGACTCTCCTCCTACGGCAGCGTCCTGGGCAGTCCAGGACCCAATTTTGGGTGAGGGTATGCTTCAAAAAACAAAGTCTCGAGCGTTAATTTGTAATGCTGGGATTTTTCTTCTGCCCGGGCGCTTGCGCCTAAGGCAACATACTTCTGTGAGCATCATTATGCGCCCACAGAAGTCATGCACCAACACTGTGGTGTGCTATACGCCCATGTGTTGTCATGTTATGTGCCCTCTAAGCAGTGGCATGTTATGTGCCCACGCACTGTTCGTATGTTATGCGCCCGTATGTCTTGTTTTGGGCGCATATCCCTTTGGGCGCATATGAGTCTTCAGGACTTAGTTTTTTCTACAGTTTTCTGAGTCTGACTTTCTTTCTGCCTGTTTTGTAGGGATCTGGCTAGCAAATTTTCAGCATTTGGTTAGAAGCACTAATTGAACTTGATATATATATTTTGGCATTTTAAAAATATAGCTTATTAATAAAAATGTTATTTTTACAAGATATGGTTTTTAATCTTAAATGATTTTTCTAATATTATTTTTTGCCTAAAATATTTTGATTGATAAGGCATGGGTTCTAGCCTAAAAATATTATTTGACAAAACTTACAGTTTTGCCTTGAAACAACTTTTGATCTTTCGTATATTTAGTTGAAAGCACATTTTGATTAACAAATTATATTTCAAGTATTATAAATTAGTTTTTCAAAAATCATATATCTATTATTCGTCAAAATTTTCTTTATTCTTCCTACCGTGACTCAACCCCCCATTCGATCGCCAATTCTAGACTACCTTATGACCTTCCTAACTAACTTGACCCTTCTGGACCCAAAGAAACCGTCTGTGCCACTATCCGAGGTCCCCTTGTGTAGTTGTTACACCAAAGTCGCAGTTCATGCCACCATGATATTCGCAGCACACCAGGCGTACTACCAGGCAAGATACCATGCCATTTGTTGTTTAATTATTTTAGCTCATATTTCATGCATGTTCATTATTTTCTTTATGCAAAATAAACTGTGATACATGGCATAACTGTTAGAACTTACTATTCATTTAATTTTCCTGCTATGTATTATTTTTCTCATATAAAACCTAGATTTAAGGGACCATCTTGTGTATTGCATTCATTGGCCTTGACACGTTGTAACACGAGGTTGTGTGTCGCATGTAGAACATGGAAGTGCGTGATTGGCTGGCCACCAGTACGTACAAGCCGTACGATAGGAATAACCGCTAATAGAGGTTGCATGCTAGTTTGACTTAGCGGTTATAGAGTTAGCATTGGGCGGAAAGAACATGAGTGGAAGTTGACTACCACCCTATCTATCGTAGACTCGCTCGCTACTGAGGAACGATAGGTAGACTATATGCTATAGACTCGCTCGATACTGAGGAATAGTATATGGTGTTGTGACTCGCTACTGAGTACTGTGTTGGTATTTTCTCGACTTGACTAGGTAGTCATGCGACCATTAACCGTTCTTAAAACTGCATTCACCTAGAGTTGGTTAGGCGCCCTTATCCGTTAGGTACGAGTACTTTTGGTTTGGGTACTTATATCTGACCGTAGCTTGGAACAATAACTTGTCGCGGATTAGTTCGTCACATCTTGTCCTTGTTTGGTTGTAGGTGTGACTTACTACTTCGATGAGAAGGTATTGAACCTTGTTGGGGTCCGGATACCATATTGGATTCATGGCATGGAAAGATACGTCGCCGTGAATTAGTTTACCATCTCCTGTCCTTGTTTCGTTGGAGGGATGGTACGCTCGTTCAGTAGGTGCGTATTGGACTATGTTATAAATTTGATTGACTTATTTATTTGAGCAATATTTATTCAGTTTATATGGCATGCTATTATGTGTCTTGTTACGTCCCTCTGAGGACCTGGTTGTCTTGCCAGGTGTGTGCTATTGTCTTTCGCAGGTGCTTTCGCTCTAGTCGTGTTCATTGCTATTTCTCGAGGATGATTGCATTTGGATTGTCTTCGCTTCGCTCGCCACTCATTTCATTTCTATGTACTTTTCCTTATTTTGTTGGTAGTGGATTTGTCTCCGTCCAACATATTGTATCAAGACAAAGTTATTCTTATTATATGACATCTTTATTCCATTTATTTTGTGTGGATGAGATTAGTTATGGTTTTACTGTATTTTACAGCTTATGTATTTATACGAGGCTTCCATATATTGGAGTATACTTCGTATGAATACAGCTGGCATGTCTATGTTTCTAGTCCTACGTATTTTGGGACTGGGGCGTTACATATTTTTGTGGTGGCCCATGCAGGTCAAGATAAATTGTTTGGTTACCTTACCGTACCAAGCAAGCCTGCATATAGGATTAGAAGTCTAGGATCTCATCCACATACTTGACCTCTTTCCTTGATTTTATCTACCATTTGACTCATCAATTGCATCTTGCTTGCTTCCTTCCATCCCTATTCTCATCTTCCCTTCGTGTTTGCTAGAGATTGACCCTACTAGTTAGTTGTCCCAAAACACCATTAGTTTAATTCTTTAAGTTGGGTAGAATACCTTATGAACTAGCAACCCCTTTGACCTAGTGACTTATATAGCAAGCTTATTTAGATCCTAGAATCTAGAGGACCTAACCCGTCTAGCCAACCAAGGACTTGGACAAGAAGACTATAGGACGACTGTATGACCTAGAATCATTCTACCTTCCTTAAATCTTAAACTCTCGTGCCTATGTATTTACCATTTTGACTAATGATGCAAATGTAGCCTAGTTTTTGCAAGCTTATTCCTTATCGAGCTTGTCCAAGGCATATGTTAATTGGGTCGCTCCCACTAACATATTGTCTATCAGAACCGGTGCATAATGGTCTGATCAACCAAGTGCACTTTGGTTCGCTTTTGTTTATTATTCCGCGTGGATGGACCATAATTAAACTTGGCCTTTAGAATTCCATCCACGACTGCTTTGAAAATTCTTTGAAATTATTCGATCGTCTTTGAGGCACGTATTCGTATTCGATAACGCCTTCTTCGAACTCTATATTGCTTTCGCCTTCACCCATTTTCGAAAGACGAAGGCGTTATACTAGCACTCCCTCTCGCCTTCCTATCGGCTATGACCATTCTCCCTCGATATTGCTATATCTTCATCCTAAACTCCTCGCCCTCCTTCTCGGCCCTATAATTACTGTCATGACCTTCTAATCGAGTAAATCTAATTCATTCTCTAATCGTGCCCTTAACCTACTCTCAAGAGACCATAACTTTAAGGTCTCTAAATTATTTTATTTTACTTAAACCCATACTATTCCTTATTGCGCGTCATCCTAAACATTTCTTGCGTTAATCTATGACTATCGTCGCCTTATTGAAATCACGACGCTAATGCAAGTTTTCATTAAACGTCGTTCCCTTGTCTTGATTTGACTATGCTTTCTTATCGATACCCCCTTGTGCCTTTCACCCCCCTACAAATCCTTAATTTCGAGGACGAAATTCTTTTAAGTTGGGTAGGATGTAAAACCCCTAAATTTCTACTTATTTTTTTATTATTAAATTTACATGGATTTAAAATTTTGTATTGTACGCCACGTAGTCGTATTATACGTCGCGCGCGAAATTTTATTTTTCGTAGTTGCTCGTCGAGTGCGAATATGTGCGAGCGTACATATTTTAGAGATTTTTTTCTCTATTTTATTATTTCAAAATATTATATAAATATTCTTGCTATAAAAAGCCTTTGCTTCTAAAAGTTATTAATAGTAAATAATATTCCTGTATACTAGAAAAGCCTAATATTTTTGCATACATACAAATATTTCATAATTGTTTATTGGTCTATTTTAAATAAAAGTATAATTTCCAAAATTTATTATTAGTAATATTTTATTGTTCAAAAAGATATTTAAAAATATTTATTATTTTCGAAATTATTATTATTGGTATTTTGAAAAATATTTTTGGAAGTTATTTTGGCCAATTAAATCTTGATTTAATGTTTGAAATTATTTGAATAGATTAAACTAGTATCTATATTTGGAATTGGATTATTTGATTTGATTTTAAACTAAAGGGATTTAATTTAAATAGGATTTGTATTTGGATTTGGATTTGAATTAAATAGGTTGAATTATCTAAATTGGGTTTTAAATATCCTAGTCCACATCTAATTGGGAATTCCCACATCCTATAAATATAGGCAGGTACTCCTCCAATTTCCATCATCCATTATTCTCCACAAATTTCCACCACAAAGTGAGTGTCTCGTGTCTGTGTCCAACCTCTCCCGTGTCAGCCGTGACGGCCTCGGGTCCGACCCCGGGTGTCTTCCCAAAATTCTTATTCCATGTTTTATTTACATATACAGCTTTATCTTTTTCGTGTCGGACACCCCCACACAAATCAAATCCTAATCCTAATTCTACCCGCTGGCCGTACCAGCCTCCTCCTGTCTCGCCGAGCCCATCCACGACAACAACCACCACTGCCACCATCTCCCATTGCCACCGCGGCCCGCACACCACCAGAAAATCCGAAACCAACACCCAAAACCCCGACCACGGCCACTGGCCGGAACCCGACCACGACCGCCACCCGCTGCCAACAACCACCACCACCGTCGGCCCAGCCCCGACAACACCACCACCACAGCAGAAACAACAACCAGCGCCGTCCTCCCCATCAACCATGCCAAAGCCTCGCCACCACCGTCTCCCGTGACCTTGGCCAACTCCGGCCAACTCCTCCACCTAACCCTTCGTCGCCACCATCGAAATAAGAAGGAAAAAGAAAACAAAACCCTAACCCTAAGCGCACCTGTCCACCGTGTCCGCCGCCGTGACCTCCGCCCAGCCACCCTCTCCTCAAGACCACGCCTCTCCGATCTCCCAGCTCCGCCTCCGCACGAACGCCGCAACCCCTCTCTCCCAGACCCGACTTTCCCTTCCTCTCTGCGCGCCTAACCCTCTGCCGCCGAAGCCCAGGTCCGACGCTCGCCTCCCGACACCTCCGTCCTTCTTCCTTCCGCCTGAGCCACGACCGCCTCCACCTGAGACCTCCGCCACCGGGCCTCTACTCCTCCACCGCGCCTGGATCGGCGACCAACTCGCGGGAGCCCGCCTCCTTGATCGTCTCCCCCTCGCCGAACACCCGCTCCTCTCGCCGCGATAGTGCGCCTCCGCCGATGACCGGAGCCGAGCCGCTCTCGATTTCCCTCTCCCGCTCCGATCGCCCCTCTCTCACATCCCTCTCGAATTTTGTTCCGACTTCATTTCCTTCTTTAACAAAGTCCCTTTGTTACTGACGAGAAATACTATTTCTTTGATGGGAACTGACGAGAACCATTTCCACCGTTTGTTCCCTTTCTTTTTCTTACTTTTTCTCATTTTCCCTTCCATAGTATTTTTACTAATAACTATAGTTTACAGCTAACAGCATAAAAAGAATAAAGAATTTTGGTATTTTAAATTATTATTATTATTATTATTATTTCTTTTCAATTAAAGAGTATTAAGTAAGTATATATATTTGGTATTATATTTGATTTAAGAATTTTATTATTAGTATTATTACTAAGTATATTGTTATTATAAATAAATATTTTCAGCATTTGGTTAGAAGCACTAGTTGAACTTGATATATATATTTTGGCATTTTAAAAATATAGCTTATTAATAAAAATGTTATTTTTACAAGATATGGTTTTTAATCTTAAATGATTTTTCTAATATTATTTTTTGCCTAAAATATTTTGATTGATAAGGCATGGGTTCTAGCCTAAAAATATTATTTGACAAAACTTACAGTTTTGCCTTGAAACGACTTTTGATCTTTCGTATATTTAGTTGAAAGCACATTTTGATTAACAAATTATATTTCAAGTATTATAAATTAATTTTTCAAAAATCATATATCTATTATTCGTCATAATTTTCTTTATTCTTCCTACCGTGACTCAACCCCCCATTCGATCGCCAATTCTAGACTACCTTATGACCTTCCTAACTAACTTGACCCTTCTGACCCAAAGAAATCGTCCGTGCCACTATCCGAGGTCCCCTTGTGTAGTTGTTACACCAAAGTCGCAGTTCATGCCACCATGATATTCGCAGCACACCAGGCGTACTACCAGGCAAGACACCATGCCATTTGCTGTTTAATTATTTTAGCTCATATTTCATGCATGTTTATTATTTTCTTTATGCAAAATAAACTGTGATACATGGCATAACTGTTAGAACTTACTGTTCATTTAATTTTCCTGCTATGTATTATTTTTCTCATATAAAACCTAGATTTAAGGGACCACCTTGTGTGTTGCATTCATTGGCCTTGACACGTTGTAACACGAGGTTGTGTGTCGCATGTAGAACATGGAAGTACGTGATTGGCTGGCCACCAGTACGTACAAGCCGTGCGATAGGAATAACCGCTAATAGAGGTTGCATGCTAGTTTGACTTAGCGGTTATAGAGTTAGCATTGGGCGGGAAGAACATGAGTGGAAGTTGACTACCACCCTATCTATCGTAGACTCGCTCGCTACTGAGGAACAATAGGTAGACTATATGCTATAGACTCGCTCGATACTGAGGAATAGTATATGGTGTTGTGACTCGCTACTGAGTACTGTGTTAGTATTTTCTCGACTTGACTAGGTAGTCATGCGACCATGAACCGTTCTTAAAACTGCATTCACCTAGAGTTGGTTAGGCGCCCTTATCCGTTAGGTACGAGTACTTTTGGTTTGGGTACTTGTATCTGACCGTGGCTTGGAACAATAACTTGTCGCGGATTAGTTCGTCACATCTTGTCCTTGTTTGGTTGTAGGTGTGACTTACTACTTCGATGAGAAGGTATTGAACCTTGTTGGGGTCCGGATACCATATTGGATTCATGGCATGGAAAGATACGTCGCCGTGAATTAGTTTACCATCTCCTGTCCTTGTTTGGTTGGGGGGATGGTACGCTCGTTCAGTAGGTGCGTATTGGACTATGTTATAAATTTGATTGACTTATTTATTTGAGCAATATTTATTCAGTTTATATGGCATGCTATTATGTGTCTTGTTACGTCCCTCTGAGGACCTGGTTGTCTTGCCAGGTGTGTGCTATTGTCTTTCGCAGGTGCTTTCGCTCTAGTCGTGTTCATTGCTATTTCTCGAGGATGATTGCATTTGGATTGTCTTCGCTTCGCTCGCCACTCATTTCATTTTTATGTACTTTTCCTTATTTTGTTGGTAGTGGATTTGTCTCCGCCCAACATATTGTATCAAGACAAACTTATTCTCATTATATGACATCTTTATTCCATTTATTTTGTGTGGATGAGATTAGTTATGGTTCTACTGCATTTTACAGCTTATGTATTTATATGAGGCTTCCATATATTGGAGTATACTTCGTATGAATACAGCTGGCATGTCTACGTTCCTAGTCCTACGTATTTTGGGACTGGGGCGTTACATTATCCATGAAGAGCAGCACCCAGAGTGGGTAGCCAATATAGTACCAGTCATTAAGAAGAACGGAAAGATCCAAATTTGCATCGACTTTCGTAACCTGAATACGATATGCCCTAAGGATGAATTCCCTCTTCCGATCACCGACATAATGATCGATAATATGTGCGGCTTCGAGCGCATGTCCTTCATGGATGGCTTTTCAGGATATAATCAAATCAAAATGTCTCCTGATGACGAGAAGCATACGTCATTTCGAACACCGATCGGCGTGTATTGTTATACGGTCATGCCCTTCGGACTGAAGAACGCCGGTGCTACATATCAACGGACTATGAGTGTCATCTTCAGAGATCATTTGCGCAAGACGGTGGAGTGTTACGTTGACGACATCGCCGTTAAAAGCCGCTCCAAAAATGATCACTTACATAATTTGAGAACAGTGTTCGACCTCATGCGAGCGCACAACCTGAAGATGAATCCCACCAAGTCTTTCCTGGGCGTGTCCAGCAGAAAGTTCTTGGGTTTTGTTATTACTTCGCGAGGCATTCACATAGATCCCGCTAAAACAAAAGCAATCCTGGAGATGAGTCCACCGAGGAACCTCCGTGAACTCCATGGCCTTCAGGGAAGACTAGCCTATATCAGGAGGTTTATATCTAATCTCTCAGGGCGATGTCAACCCTTCACTCAACTCATGAGGAAAGGTGTTTCTTTCGTATCGAACGAGGAATGTCAGTGTCTTTGATGATATTAAGGAGTACCTGACGAATCTGCTAGTTCTGGTATTCTCGATCGTCAGAAAGCCCTTCCAGCTTTATATACGGGCGATGGAACACTCCTTCGGTGCTTTGCTAGCACAGAATAATGACGTAGGACATGAACAAGCCATTTACTACCTCAGCCGGATGATGGTTGGTCTGAAACATAAGTACACCGCCATGGAGAAGGAGTGCCTTGCCCCAGTGTTCGCCATTCAGAAAACACGATACTATATGACCGGGCAGACCATCCATGTTGTTTCACGAGTTAATCCTCTCAGTGTTCTCATGACCAAGCTGGGCGCACTCAGTTCTTGTCTAGCCACCTGGGCGATACTATTGTCCCCATACGACATGATTTTTGTTCCACAGAAGGCTGTCAAAGGTCAAGCCCTGGCTGACTTCTTAGCAGCCCATCCAGGCTCAGAAACAGCCAGAATCTATGAAGAAATTCCCAACGAAGTCGTCGCCACAAATATAACTTCGCATGACGCCATTTGGCGAATGTTCTTTGACGGTGCTCCAAGAACAGGGCCACAAGGTGATATCGTCGCTGAAGTAGGGGTAGTATTAATTTCTCCCTCTGGGTTGGTGGTCAATCGGGCATATTCTCTTATAGAACCCTGTTCAAACAATGTAGCCAAATATAACGCTCTAGTCATCGGACTCCAACTCGCAAAAAAAGTGGAGATCAAGTACCTGGAAGCATATCATGACTCACAATTGGTTGTTAACCAGATCTGAGGTTCATACGAGGTTCACAATGAGGACCTGATTCCCTACTATCAGACAGCAATTGCCATCATTGCAACCTTAGAAGGATTCTTTATAGAGCATGTTCCTAGGCTCTAAAATATCGAAGCCGATGCCCTAGCAGGTCTTGCCGCTTCCTTGGCACTTCTAAATGATACTCATCATCTAGTCGACATAATAGGCCATGAGCTGGTCTGCCCCAAGAATAATCTTCTACTAGATACGAGTCACTCCGCCCAGATGACCAACGACATATAAGACTGGAGACGCCCGCTCATCGACTTTGTAGTCTATGGAATTCTGCCCGAGAATGTGAAGGAAGCAACTTCAATCAGAAGACGCTCCGCAGATTCTTCTATGATACGGAGGCAAAAATGTTATATCGACGATCCTACGATGGGCTACTGTTAAGATGCCTGTCAAATACAGAAGCCAAAGAAGCCTTACGCGAAGCTCATGACGGCGCTTGCAGGGCTCACCAACCTGGCCCGAAATTATAAGATCATCTCCGCCGGATGGGTTATTACTGGCCCACAATGGTTGTAGATGCGGTTGATTATATAAAGAAGTGTAAGGCTTGTTAGATCCATACAAATTTTATACATCTGCCATCTAAATTCTTGCACCCGACAGTGGCCTCTTGGCCATTTAAAGCATGGAAAATGGACATCATTGGGCCAATCACCCTACCGCATCTAGAGGACATCGGTTCATACTTGCAATCATCGATTACTTCTCCAAATGGGCGGAAGCTGTCCCGCTTGCAGAGGTAAAGACATCGAACTTGATCGACTTCATAAAATATCACGTCATTGACCGTTTTGGACTGCCCCGGAGGATTATTCACGACAATGGTCTGCAGTTCGCAAGCCACACTTTCTATCGATTTTGTGACAAGAATCAGATTCAGAATATGGCCTCGACAGCATATAAATCGTCGGCTAACGGTCTGGCTGAAGCTTTCAACAAAACCATAATCAAGATCCTCAAATAGTTTGTGTCTTCAAACAAACACGATTGGAATAAAAAGCTTGGCGAGTGCTTATGGGCGTATCGCACCACGATTCGGACGGATACAAGAAATACACCGTTCTCTTTGGTTTACGGGAGCGAGGCAGTCCTCCCATTGGAGACTCAGATCCCCTCACTTCGAGTGGCCCTTACTTACCGGTTAACGTCGGACGATAACAACCGTCGACGACTACAAGAGTTGGAAGCATTAGATGAGAAGCGTTTACGAGCTCAACAAAGCAGCTCTACCAAGCGCGCATCTCCCAGGCTTTTAACAAGAAAGTCAAACAGAGAATATTCCAAGTCGGCGATCTTGTCTTGGCTATTCGCAAACCAATGGTCATGACTCACAAGACCCCTGACAAATTCTAGCCTAAATAGGAGGGTCCGTTCATCATCTAGACCGTATTCTCCAACGGTGTGTACCGTCTTGCAAAACAAAATGGAGACTTGCTCATGATGCCCATCAACAAAAAGTTCTTCAAGGAATATTATGTCTAAATGACATCTTCCAACTATCTCTCAGATTGTGAGTTATGTACCCTCTGGTATCACTGAACTTACACTCTGACCGTAAATCTCTCAGATTGTTGAGTTATGTACCTTCACGTACCACTAAACTTACTCTCTGACTACTACGAGTGGATTCACAACTCATCTTCTGGTCATGAACTTCCACACTAAATGTTTTTTCTTTCTTCTACCAGAGTTTGCCTCAAAATCTATTACCCGTACCACCAGTGCGCAGAAGGGTAATAGGTCCATAAAAGTTATCCTAATCTATTACGTGCACCATGGGTGCATAAAAAGGGTTAGGTCTACAAAATTCCCCAACGGAGAAAAACAATAATGTCCATATTACCTCTGAGTTGTTTTCCCGTCCATTACAAACAAATCACCCAATACATAGAACTTCCACGTTGATAGCACCTCTGAGTTGTTCTGTGTATCCCCATTTGGCCCACTCCTACCACGTTCTCATTACCTCTGAGTAGGAAGGCTCTACTTTAGACCCATATTTACCACGTCCTCATTACCTCTAAGTAAGTATGTTGGTTTTCTCTCCACTTATTATCAGTACTCGCATCGCCAGTACACAAAAGGGTAATAAGTCCATAAAAGTTATCCTAATCTATTACTCGCAACATTGGTGTACCAAAGAGTAGTAGGTCCACAAAATACCATTCAAATCTATTTGCTCGCATTTTCAGATACACAAAAGGGCAATAGGTCCACAAAAATCCCCCAGTGGGATGTCCTTTATCAAACATAAATGCTGTATTAGGCCCTCTAGTACAAGCACCACAAAATACCATAAATAAGAAATGGAGTGAACATATTCTGTTTATTCAAAAACAATTACATTCATAGGACTACATCGACAGCAGAAAACAAAAAAAGGGAAATCTAGCAATACATAGTTTGGTCAGTTTGACAACGCTTCGTTTTCATCAAAAAGCAGTTTCGTGGCCCTCGAAAGAAGTCATGTTTTACTGCTGAGAAGCAAACAAGGCTGTTGAATCTCCAAGGAGCTGTCCGGAGGAGGGCAAATATAGCATGCTATCCTCCCCTCCATATTGCGGATACTTTAGCCCCGCTCCTCCGAAGGACCAATGCCTTCAAAATATCATCCCTGATGGTGGTTTTGCCTACTTGGAGAGCCGTGAAGGCAGAACGTTCATAATGATGCTTGACCACCGTCCAACTCTTCGATGTATACAGGCTCTTCCTACCACCTTGGGAAAACTCTTCCAAAGCATGAAGAGTTCTGAGTTGTTTGATGTGTATGCTGAAATGGCGCAAGAAAAACTCTTCCGAAGCATGAGGAGTTTTGAGCTGTCTAATATATGTGTTAGAATGGTATATTTTCACTCTATCGTCGACACCGGTCCTGGAGAAGTTTGCTAGCCAGATCCCTACAAAAATATAGAAAAACGTGCTTAACACCGAAAAGAAAACAAAGAACTCTGTTTTTCAGTTATGTATGCGGCCTAGCCAGTTATATGGCCTAGCCAAACAAAACTCATGCGGCCCAAAGTCATGAGGCCAGCTTCATGAAGTACTCATGCAGCTCAGTCATGAAGCACTTATGTGGCCCAGTCATAAAGTACTCATGTGGCTCAGTCATGAGGCAATTATGCGGCCCAGCCATACAGTATTCATGCGGCCCAATCATAAAGTGCTCATGCGGTTCAGTCATGAGGCACTTATACGGCTCAGTCATGAAGTGCTCATGCAGATCAGTCTTGGGGCACTTATGCGGTTCCAGTTTGAATGAGCAGTGGTTATGCGGCCCAGCCCATGCATACATAACACATGCGGTCCAAATGAGATAGGGCATGCATCGACCGGGTTTAAAGCACAGAGGCAGTATATGACAGGTCCGCGCATGAAATATGCGATATGGCAATTCAAAATTTCAGTCGTCGTCGTTCTACCGTCCTTACTCTTGAGAGGGGGTTGTACATCGTGATGAATGGAAGGAGCGTCTGCCGCTCTCGATGGAAAGGCAAGTCCCCTCCCTTTAGCCGTCGCACCGGTCGACTTAGAAGCTTTTGGAGCCATAGCAGAAAGTATGATGAAGTCGAAGGAGAAGAAGGTGAAAGAGGAAAATCTCTCTCCGAATGACCCCTATTTATAGAGTTGCTGAAAAGTGCCTCTTCGATTTTCGAGATCATTAAGGATAATGATGATGTTTGGGGACCTTATCCCTAATAACTGTCAAGCGCCTCTTCGGTTCTCGAGATCATTAAAGATAATGACGACGTTTGGGGACTTTATCCCTAGTAAGCGTCGGCTTTATCTCGAAAAGAGATCCACAACCGAGTCAAGAAAATTAAATGCAGTAGTGACAACTGGCAGACTGATGGGGTCTCTCTGCGGCTCGATATTTCCCTGCGGCTCGAGATTTTCATGCGGCTCGAGATCTCTCTGCAGCTTGAAAAATTCCCTACGACTCGAAGACTCCCTGCGGCTTGACATATCTCCATGCTTCTTATTCAAAGTATTCCAAATTTGTAATTTAAAAACTTTGAAGGGGTCTTGTAGAAGCATAGAAAATATGGGGTTCATGCGGATCACAATTTGTTGCATATATACTTTGGGCCAAACAGGTCCGCATAAAGGAGAGCCGTATGAACAGATTCAATACCTTATGCGGCCCGTCGGTAACCAGCTGCAGAAGAAAGATATGCGGCCAAGAGGATCAGTTCGTATGATAAAGCTGACAAGTTCTGTCAAAATTGACAAAAATGACAGCTCTGACACTTTGACAAAAAGATAAGACGTGAGACGTCACCAAAAGCAGGGTTCATACGCTTTCATGCAGCCAGAAGGAGTGTTACCCAAGCCGTATAAACTTGTGCGGCTCAAATACATATGGCCCCAAAGTCTTTGAACTTCATGCGACCAAGGGTGACTGTGACCCAAGCCGCATGAGCTTTATACAGCCAAAATACAGAATCTATACGGCTTAAAAGTCCTTAAGCTATATGCGGGCTAAGGAAGATTATGAATTAAGTCGCATGAGTCTCATGCGGCCCCACATGGTCGAAAACTGAGAGACTCATGTGGCTCAAAATGATTCCTATCCTGCGATAGGACACGTGGCAGGCTGACCAAGTCTTAACCACCCAGATTTGCTGCAACAAAATCCCACAAATCGACAGCTGGCGGCCAAAGAGCGGGTCTTCACGTGCTGATTAGCCACATGGCCACAGGCCATCTATACGGCTCAACATACATACCACTATAAATAGCAGGGTGCCACACCCCTGTAAAAGGCTGGCAACCTTCGAAAGACAATTTCTTCAAGAGCTAAAGACTGCGTCAGATAGTCCACAGAGTAAGACAGAGTTGATAGTACTTTCCCGAGCCTCCACCGTCGTCCTCCAGAATAAAAAAACTAAACAATTGTACTTAGATTGTTTCCTAGGATTTCTTTCTAGGCTTTTCTTTGTACAAGCGAGTTTGCAATAGTGTTTTTGTAATACATGTCTTTGATTTTTAAAGACAAACAGGGCCGTAGATAGATCTTGTGTCACAGGGAGATCTTGTGCCAGCTGTCACTGCTGTATTTAATACCTTGATTTGGTTTTTGATTTAGGCTCTTTTTTCGAGATAAAGCTGACGGTTAATAAGGATAAAATCCCCAAACGTCATCATTATCCTTAATGGATATGGGAATCGAAGTGGTGATGATGGTTATTTAAGGATAAAATCCCCCAAACGTCATCATTATCTTTAATGGATACAAGAATCGAAGCGGCTGTCATGACCCGCACCCAGTATAGGGGCACGAGAAGTGGGTACGTCCAGCCTACGCCGCAGTATCGACGGTAGAACGCTGTCCTAGTTTACAACACCTAACACAGCATAAGTATAACTGCACAAGATATACTCTCCGCATGGAGGAACAATAAGATGGTACAATCTCAATCATAATCTAAGATGGATAACAACACGATAAGATAGATATGATAATCTCAAAGAAAAATACAAACAGAAGGGAAATGAGTCTAAGTGTCTAAACGACACAATAACAAAACATAATACAATACAACTCAAGTCTCAAATGACAACACAAAGTAAGATAAAGCCTAACTAAACTAGTCTAGGCAGTAGGGGTGATAACATCAGCTAGAACTGGGTCCTCCTGAGAGTCCAGCTCGTAAGTGTCGTCTAGGGCTGCTCCATAATAGGTGGTACAGAAAGCCTCATCCTCATCCTCTATAATATATCAACAGGTCCAGTCAGGATAGAAACGAGCACAATACATCTCATGCAGTTGATATCATGTCAAAAGATAATAAACATGCAATAGAGTAAGATACATGAATAACTGAAAGAATGTACATGAAGTAAAAGAGATAACTGTAATGGAAATATCTACTATAAGTAAGGAACTGTAAGTGACTAGTGAATCAGAGTACAAGATAAACATGTGAATGGCTGGAGACTGATTCATGATTACACTACAGAATTGATTCATGATTACACTACTTGGAATTATTCATATGACTATTTCTACTCCCCCATCTCCAATCAATACACAAGGATCTATACAAGTTATGTTAAGATTCATGATCTCACTGCCTCATAAATGAGAGCATATGAAATTGATTCATGAGGGCTCTATGAACATGAGAGTACATGAATCACAAGAGTATACATGAATAGTGAAGCATGGAGATACATGATATAAGTGAAACACACATGACATGAAGTATCTGATGCTCCCGAGGAGGGATAACATCTCATGAAAAGATCCATATAGTACAAATTCGTGTTACCAACGTGACAGCATCAAATAAAGTAATCTAGAGCAGGAATATAAGTTCTAGTAAGTATGAAACAGTCAGAGAATGTACTCGTCTGATATCCGAGTATCTGGTAAGTATAGATGTCCAGATAGAGTAGACGAGTCCTAATTAGAGCAACACAGGTCACAATGTGTTTAATATAAGGTAAATGAAATTTGTAATGCAATCTACATGATTTCTAGGTCAATCTAGGTTAAAGTCAAACTTGGTCGACTCTGGGTCAATCCAAGTCAACATCTAGTCAAACTGAGTCAACCTTAGGGTTTGGTCAACTGTAAGTCAAACTAAGTCAAGTCTACTATTCTAGGTTTAGTCAACTTAAGTCAATACTCTACCTCTAGGCCTATACACCATATTACCACTACAACCCTACTTATACAATACCTATTATAATATATACACACACTATATTGCATTCCTCTTCTTGTATTATACTATATATGTATACACACATTACATGTATCACATTCATGCGTACACATATTGCATTCTACATTCATACATACATGTATTCATACTTGTATACATACTTGGGTATATGCATTCATTCATACTTTGGTGTGTGTGTGGGCATAGGGGCTATAGAATACAAGTAAAGGCTAATGAAACAATTGGCTAATGAATTAAGCATTCACAGGTTCAATAGTAAACTATTTTCAGGTTCACATAAGTTATGGTTCATTGAATCTCAAGAAATTCATATGTAAACTCATGTTAACACATGGGTTCAGTTTCCATTTGAAACCCCCATTCAGTTTCACTGCTATGCATATTTCAGGTTAACATTTCATTTCTCAGGTTACAGTTAAAATCTCAGTTTAACAACATTAACAATCAACAACAACCCAGTTTTTATTTCTAAATTCAAAACCCATCTCAGTTTTCATGTTAACTCAGTTATATCATTGCAAACTCATGTTAACAAGTTCACCAGAATTCTCAGGTTTTCACTCCTTCAAACCCCCAACCCAGTTTACTTATTTAAAACTAACTACAGTTAAACTCACCCTATTGCAACATGGTTATGAACATGTACTGCATTTGAATTCTCAGAAAACTTATTTACCTATCAACTGTCAGTTTCATTTAAAACATAAACTGGAAATGATGACTGATACATGTAGAGTCCAAATTCGAAAACCAAAAACCCAAAGAAACCCACAATCAGGAATATAGAAGTGTTCCCCACATGTACACGTGTCTAGGATGTTATTTCGTGTCCATATGAGTGGACACGAAGTGTCCAATACAGTAAAAACACGGTTCAGGGTCCTGCCTATGTACAGGCTCGTGCGGCCATTCCCTGGGGAATTAGATACGACACAGGACCAAGGACACCTCATGCACACTAACTTAGGTAGCCTAGCTATATGACTACATGGTCGGCTAGGTAACACGTGTCCATATTGTGTCTAAAATCGATACGAACAGTGAATCAGTAAAGAAAACCCACACGCACAGTAACAGTGTAAAACCCGTACACGTGTGATTACGTGTCCAATATGACACGAGGCGACTCGAGACTCAAGGGGTGATATGTCAGATACTGCCCTTTGGTCTGTGCTAAGTGGCAAGCCGCCACATGGCATGTCGTGTCCACAGTGACACTCGGGTAGCAGGGGACAGTACGGTGTCTGCGCGTGTGTGTGCGTATCCATTTTGGACACAAAAAACTACTAAACTTTGACTCAGTCCATACGATTATTGATATACACATATTAGCCTACTTTTTTGTTCAATTAGATTTTAAAATTAATAAAATTCATTTCTTACAAACATTTTATCGAACACTCTATTAAGGACACTGATACGTGTCCGATACGGACACGAAATGGACACTACCTAGCACCAAACTAACTCTACAGCTAGGGTATACCTATATGCATGCATCAATTAAAAGAAAACATGATTTTATATAGGTTTCATGGTATTTACCTATTGAGAGTAAATCTCAATGCAAAGGTGAAAATGAATGGTTTCCCTTGAACTTCAATTGCCCAAAGCACTCGAAATCCTAGCTAGCAAGCCTCTACTAGCTTCCACTATGATAGAGGGTGATGATACAATTGATTAGACTCAAATTGAACTTAATTGGATATTAGGGGAAAGAATTTGGGAAAGAACAATTAGGGCTCTATGTAGAGGTAAAAAGAGGCAATGGTTTTCTTAAGTATTCTTTATAGGAAGGGGGGCACTTGATGGTTGGTCATTAGATGAATTAGGGTTAGTTTTTCATATAGATGAGTGGCTAGGGCTTGTCCACCCAATTCCAAGCCTTCCTATTGGTTTAGTTAGTCATAAGGCTTTCTTTTTTACAAATATCCTAAGGGATAAATATCCTACTATAAAATATCTAGATATTATTAATCTTGTCATTTACTAGGTTACCCTAATCAAGACTCTAAGCTCAAGGCTAATCTAGATTAGGCTAAGATTCTAGGTCAAGTCTTAACCTAACAATTAGCACATATTTAATTAATAAATTTCAAAATCACAAAAAGTCAAAATGACCAAAATACCCTCAAGCAAAAAATGTGGTAGTGACAGCGACATTCATCTGTTTCCATTTTGAAGAGCTATAAATATGGGCCATACGGAGAGAACTTTTTTCAACTTTTTCCCCTTTGTCTTCATCATCTTCGTCCTCTTTTTGTCCCGGTTAGCCATGGATCCGAAAACTTCCAAGTCGACTGATGCCACGGCCAAAGAAAAGGGGCTCGCCTCTCCGTCGAGTGCTGCGGACTCTCCTCCCGTTCATTCTGATGTGCATCCCCCTGTTACGGGTAAGAACATGGAAAAGTGGTGACTTAAACTTGAACGGCCATATCGCATATTTTATGCGCGGGCTTGTCATAAATTGCCTCTGCGCTTTGGGTATGATTGATATATCCCCCATCTCATGGGACTGCATGTGTTCTATATGATGGGGCCAGTTGGGCCGTATAAGCGCCAATGTCCTTCATAAATGCCTTATGACGAAGCCGCATATATATCTCATAACTGCTCCGCATAACTGCTTCATGGCTTAGCTGCACGAACATTTGCATAACAGAGCCGTATAAGTGCTTTTTAAGACTGAGCTCATGCGTCTCATTCCTCATAACTGGGCCGCATAGGGTCTATTTGGCTGAATGTTGTTTTCTTCTATCTGCTAACCCCCTTCAATTTTTTCTTTTTTTTCAGGGATCCGGCTAGCGAATTTCTCCAGGACCGGTATTGGCGATAGAGTGAAAATGCACCATTCTGACACACACATCAGACAGCTCAAAACTTTCCATGCTTCGAAAGAGTTTTCCCTACACCATTTTGGCATACACATCAGACAACTCAGAACTCTTCATGCTTCGGAAGATTTTTTCCCAGGTGGTAGGAAGAACCTTTATACCTCGGAGAGTTGGACGGTGGTCAGGCGTCATTATGAACGTCCTATTTTCACTGCTCTCCAAATAGGCAAAACCACAATTAGAGATGTTGTTTTGAAGGTATGGTCTTTTGGAGGAGCGGGGCTAAGGTATCCACAATACGGAGGGAAAAAAGCATGCTATATTTGCCCTCCTCCGTGCAGCTCTTTGGAGATTCAACAGCCTTGTTTGCTTCTCTGTAGTAAAATATGACTTCTTTCGAGGGCCATGAAACTGCTTTTTGACGGAGGCGAAGTGCTGTCAAACCAACCAAACTATGTATTGCTAGATTTTTCTTTTCTTTTCTTTCTGCTACTGATGTAGTCCTATGAATGTAACTAATTTTGAATAAGCAGAATACATTCACTCCATTCTTTATTTGTAATATCTGTGGTGCTTGTACTAGAAGGCCTAATACAGTATTTATATTTGATAAAGGACATTCCACTGGAGGACTTTTTGTGGATGTATTATCCTTTTGTGCATCTGGAAATACGAGAAAATAGATTTGAATGATATTTTGTGGACCTACTACTCTTTGGTACACCGATGGTACGAGTAATAGATTAGGATAACTTTTGTGGACCTATTACCCTTTTTGTGTACTGGCGGTACGAGTACTGATAATAAAACCAACATATTTACTCAGAGGTAATGAGGACGTGGTAAATATGGGTCTAAAGTAGAGCCTTCCTACTCAGAGGTAATGAGGACGTGGTAGGAGTGGACCTAATGGGGATACACAGAACAACTCAGAAGTGTTATCAACGTGGAAGTTCTATATATTGGGTGGTTTATTTGTGATGGACGGGAAAACAACTCAGAGGTTATATGGACGTGGTTGTTTTTTCGTTGGAGAATTTTATGGACCTATTACCCTTTTTGTGCACTGATGGTGCGAGTAATAGATTTTGAGGCAAACTTCGGTGGGGAAAGCATTTAGTGTAGAAGTTCAGAGGAATGATCATACATGACTTGTTTCCCAGAAGATGCGATATGAATCCACTCAGAGCGGTCAGAGTGTAAGTTCAGCGGCACCTGAGGGTACATAACTCAACAATCTGGGAGATATATAGTCAAAGTGTAAGTTCAGCGGTACCATAGGGTACATAACTCACAATCTGAGAGATAGTTAGAAGATATCATTTGGACATAATATTTCTTGAGAAACTTGCCGTTGACGGGCATCATGAGCAAGTCTCCATTTTGTTTTGCAAGACGGTATACGCCGTTGGAGAATACGGTCTCGATGACAAATGGGCCCTCCCACTTGGGTTGGAACTTGTCGGTAGTTTATGAGTCATAACCATCGGCCTGCGAACTGCCAAGACGAGGTCACCTACTTGGAATGTCCTCTGCTTGACTTTCTTATTGAAGGCTCGAGAGATGCGTGCTTGATAGAGCTCGATGCTTTGTTGAGCTTGCAAACGTTTTTCGTCTAACGCTTCCAGTTCTTATAGCCGTCGGCGGTAATTATCGTCCGACATTAACCGGTAAGTAAGGGCCATACGAAGTGAGGGGATCTGAGTCTCCAATGGAATAACTGCCTCGCTCCCGTACACTAGAGAGAACGACGTATTTCCTGTGGCCGTTATGGTGCGCTATGCCCATAAGCACTCATCCAGCTTTTTATTCCAGTCGTGCTTGTTTGAAGACACAAACTTTTTGAGAAGCTTGATTATGGTCTTGTTAAAAGCCTCAGCCAGACCATTAGCTGCTGGGTTGTAAGCCGTTGAAGCTACATTCTGAATTCGATTCTTGTCGCAGAATCGATAGAAGGCATGACTTGCGAACTACGGACCGTTGTCATGAATGATCCTCCTTGGCAGTCCAAAATGGTAAATAACGTGATGTTTTATAAAACTGATCACGTTTGATGTCTTTACCTTTGCCAACGGAATAGCTTTTGCCCATTTGGAGAAGTAGTCGGTGATTACGAGAGTAAATCGGTACCCCTTGGACGACGACGGGGTAATTAGGCCAATAATGTCCATTCCCCATGCTTCAAATGGCCAAGAAGCCACTGTTGGGTGCAAGAACTTAGATGGCAGATGTATAAAACCTATGTCGATCTGACAAGCCTTGCGCTTCTTTGCGTAATCGACTGCGTCTGCTACCATCGTAGGCCAGTAGTAACCCATTCGACGAAGACGGTCCTGCAACTTCGAGCCCGGTTGGTGAGCCCTGCAAACGCCATCGTGAGCCTCGCATATGGCTTCTTTGGCTTCTGCATTTGACAGACATCTTAGCAGTAGTCTATCCTAAGATCGTTGGTATAATATTTTTGTTTCCGTATCATAAAAGAATCTGAGAGAACGCCTTCTGATTGAAGTTGCTTCTTTCACATTCTCGGGCAGAATTCTGTAGACTGCAAAATCGATGAACGGGAGTCTCCAGTCTTGCATGTTATTTGTTATCTGGGCAGAGTAGCTCATATCGGGTTGAACGTTGATTTTGGGACAGACCAGCTCATGGCCTATGACGTCAATTGGATGATGAGCATAATTTGGAATCGCCAAAGAAGCGGCGAGGCCTGCTAGGGCGTCGGCTTCAATATTCTGGAGCCTAGGAACATGTTCTATAAAGAACCCCTCTGAGGTTGCTATGATATCAATTGCTGTCTGATGATAAGGAATCAGATCTGCGTTGTGAACTTCGTACGAGCCACGAATTTGATTGACAACCAACTGCGAGTCACCATATGCTTCTAGGTATTTGACTCCTACTTCTTTTGCAAGTCGGAGCCTGATGAACAAAGCGTTGTATTCGGCTACATTGTTTGAACAGAGTTTTGTGAGAGAATATGCTCGGTTGACCACCAATCCAGAGGGAGAAATCAACACTATCCCGACTCCAGCAATGATATCACCTTGGGGCCCCGTTCTTGAGGCACCATCGAAGAACATTCGCCAAACGTCTTCATGTAAAGTCATGTTTGAGTCAATGACTTCATCAGGGATTTCTTCATAGATTTTGGCTGTTTCTGAGCCTAGATGGGCCGCCAAAAAGTCGGCTAAGGCTTGACCTTTGACAGCCTTTTGTGGAACGAAAATTATGTCGTAGGAAGATAACAGTATCGCCCACATGGCTAGACGAGAACTGAGTGCGCCTGACTTGGTCATGAGAACCCTGAGGGGATTGACTCACGAGATAACATGGATGGTCTGTCCTGACACATAGTGTCATATTTTCTGAATAGCGAACACCAAGGCAAGGCATTCCTTTTCTACGGTGGTGTACGTGTGCTCCGGCCCCACCATCATTCGACTGAGGTAATAGATGGCTTGTTCGTGCCCCGTATCATTGTTTTCTGCTAGCAGGGCGCTGAGGGAGTGTTCTATTGATCGTACATATAGTAGAAAAGGCTTTCCGGCAACCGGAGCTACCAGAACTGGCGGATTCGTCAAGTATTCTTTAATGTCATCAAAGGCGTGTTGACGTTCCTCATTTCATACGAAAGAGATGCCTTTCTTTATCAGTTGTGTGAAGGGTTGACATCGCCCTGAGAGGTTGGATATGAACCTCCTAATGTAAGCTAGTCTTCCCTGAAGGCCGCGGAGTTCATAGAGGTTCTTCAGCGGACTCATCTCTAGGATTACCTTTGTCTTATCGGGGTCTATGTGAATGCCCGTGGAAGTAATGACAAAGCCCAAGAACTTCCCATTGGACACGTCCAGGAAAGACTTGGTAGAATTCATCTTCAGATTGTGTGCTCGCATAAGGTCGAATACTGTCCTCAAATCGCGTAGGTGGTCATCCTTGGAGCAGCTTTTGACAACGATGTCATCAACATAACACTCCACCGTCTTACACAAGTGATCTCTGAAGATGACGCTCATAGCTCGTTAATATGTGGCATCGGCATTCATCAGGCCGAAGGGCATGACTGTGTAACAGTAGACACCGATCGGTGTTCGGAATGACGTATGCTTCTCATCGTTAGGAGACATTTTGATTTGATTGTATCCTGAGAAGCCATCCATAAAGGACATGCGTTCGAAGCCATACGTATTATCGATTATTATGTCAGTGATGGGAAGAGGGAATTCATCTTTAGGACATGTCGCATTCAAATTATGAAAGTCGATGCAGATTCGGATCTTTCCGTTCTTTTTGACAATTGGTACTATATTAGCTATCCAGTCTGGGTGCTGCTCCTCGCGGATGAAACCGCTAGCTATAAGGTTGTTTACTTCTGCTTCGATGGAGTTCATGATGTTTGGACGGAACTGCCATCGCTGTTGCTTGACTGGTTTCGCGTCCGGATGAATATTGAGCTTATGAAGTACGATCTCGGGGTTTAGCCCTGGCATGTCTTCATAGCTCCAGGCAAAAATGTTAATATACTCTCCGATGAGTTACAACAACGACTCCCGCTCGCCGTCTTTCAGGCTTTTACTGACAAAGATTGGCTTTGGAGAGGATTCATCACCGAGGTTAACTTATATGACCTCATCTTCAGTGGAAGGGTCACATAATTCAAAGCGCTTCTTCCATTGTGCATCCAATTGTTGGACCCATTGCTCTAATTCAAGAGTTTCGAGTAGATCCTCGTCTTCCTCTTCAATGTCAGCGAATGCCATGTTGACAGATAATGTCTGCCTGAATATATCTCCAATGCTGTCATTGGAATCGTATATAAGTGATTTGGATGAGTGAGAATGCCACTCGCATTCCTTATCGGAGCTCTCGGGCGTTGTTGCTGGTGTAACATATCCGAGGCCGCATTTGGACTTGCCGTAGTAATCCTAAGATTTCCCAAACGGAGTTGACAGCTGCAGAGGCGATCGCCGACCGCTGCTGTAATTCAAACCTAGGGTAGCCTCCATGTCGTACCCCTATTTTTGTATGAAGTACTTGGCCTGAGGACTATACAGGTAGAGCGGTAATCTTCCAGTATCGAGTTCGAGATCAATCTCTTAAGGCATGAAGGGTTGAGGACCTTCTTTTCGGCCAAAGATGATCGTGTGATCCCCTTCTCTTCTGCCTGGGACTATGAAGTAGGCATCTTTAATGGGAGCAAGTCAGTTTATGGTATGGACGGTTGTCACCTGTGTGTGCAGGTTAGTGTCCTAACCGAGTCTAGCACTATACATAAGATTGAGTTTATTACACTCAGGATAGTTCAATGGCAGCCTCTTATTGATGAAGTAAAGAATTTTGTCCACAGGGATTACATCATCAGGAGAGGGACTATCCACCTTTGTAACCAGATACTTTGCGAGTTTTGCATCCCCTTCAGCTACCCCCTGTGTGACCGGAGGTTGGGGCACTGTCTTGGGCAACTTGACCACTAAGGGTTCAGCTTGTGGTATTGGCTTGCCTGAGGGTGTCGGATCGACACTTTGTTGCCGGCTTATTTTGGGAAGACGGATGACAATTGGTTCGACAGGGGACTTTGTGTCTTCCAATTGACTGGATCTTGGCACTCGGATAACCATCGGCCCTATGATAGGTTCTTGGCTGGTCCTTGAGCGTCGGATGACCATCGGCTCCAACTGTGCAGCTGGGGTGGGGGAACCGGGCACCTCTTTATGTAAAGTTGCGACAAGGGGTACGGCTCTGCCCGGTTTACGGGCCTGGAGATAAATTCTCAAGGGTTCCTCTGGCCCTGTGATGGCCTCCAGTTCGTCAGTTATGTGTTTCTTAGATTCGTCATATAGACAAGCCTCCGAAGAGTAATAAGATTCAACCCCTTTGAAGGGATCGATGTTGGCGAATTCAGTCTTCACGAAGCCATGCTTACTGACATACTTGAAGCACTGGTGAAGGGTGGATGGCACGATCTTATAGTCATCTATCCACGGATGCCCCAGGTAGATGTTGTAGGACGTGTCTGCATCTATGACGTAGCAGGTAACCTCTGTCTTCAGGTCGCCGATATGACATTTCAATCGAATCTTTCCTAAGGGATAGCTCCTTCCTGAGTTGAAATCGCTAATGGCGGTGTTGGTCGCTGCTAGCCGGTGTATAGGGATGCCGAGGACTTGAAGCAAGCTTTTGGGGATGATGCTTATCGACGAGCCAGGATCGATGTGCATCCGATCCACCTTGATGTCGCCTATGTATCCAGTGCAGTACAAGGGGCGATCATGAATGTTGGTCCTGATCAGCATGTCCTGTGGGGTGAATATAATGTTGGGCATTGTATCCATACTGTTGCTGCCCTGGAGATCTGTCGACGAGTCTTTCCCTGTATGTTTGACCTGGGCTAAGTAAGCATCAGCATTCTGGAGTGCTTCGCTCAGTGCGACACGAAGATTTTTGGAGAGCCTTAGGAGCTCATATAACGACAATTTTGTCGGCGTATTAGCCAGTTGTGCTAATATATCAAAGTTGTAAGATTTCTCCAGCCCTTGAGGTGCATCTTTACGGAGCGGCCTGTCGAAGCAGATTTCCTTCGGCTTGGACCTGTCTGCCGATGGGGTCTACGATGGCCCCAGAACATCAGTGGCGGGCAGCGTTGCCGGTTGAGGATCTTCAACTGAACCACCCAGAGTGGGCTGGACTTATGCCCCAGACCGGGTAACAACGACTTCCGCTTCCTCAGCTTCAGTTGAAATTGTGTGGCAGGATCTGGACTTCCTGCCCTTCTTTTTGTTGGCTGGAGATGACACTGCCTGGGTAACTTTGGGCACTAAGTCGGGGTGCACCCACATGATCTCTCCTCGTAACGTGGTGAGTGGCACCAAGCCAGTCGTCTGGTCCTGGATAGGAGAAAGATTTGTAACCTCCATCGTTGCCCGGGGGATAGGTATTATCCAGTCTTGAGTGCTTGTTGGAGAGAAGTCGCCGAACAGTATTGATACTATATTCGTCGCCACGGTAACCTCTTCAAAGTCTAGCGACAGGGCTTTGGAGTCGATAAGATTTTGGATGTACCGCATTAATTGAAAGTAGTCTTGAGTGGCATGATGAACATAGTGGTGGAAATGGCGGTATTTTGGGTCCTCCATCTCTGTCGCTCGGGGCTCGCGTCTTGGTGGAGGGAGTTGGATCCTGTCCCCTTGTAAGAGCATGTCGAAGATAGGCTTGACGTGACTATCTTCGAATGAGTAATTGACCTGGGGCCAGTGAGCTTCTGCCTCCTTTTGTTCAGGCTTCTTAGTTGTACCAGCGACTAGGTCCTGTTTGCCTTTGTTGTCCTGGTTATTGGCGGGGGCATCAGTACTGTTGTTATTGGAGGTGGTACCAGGTCGTTTGCTTTTGAACTCTCCGTCTGGGATGTGTAATCCCAGCTGGCGAGCCTTCTTTAACTTTGCCTCCGTATTAGTGGCGCTTATGATGAAGGTCTTCCAATCCCTGAACTGATCTTCACCTATCCCGAGGCTGATTACGGGGAGCAACTTCTTCTGGCAGATTTCAATCAAGGAGCTTTCGGGATTGCCTTGGGCCAATCTCATTGCAGTTTGGCAAAACCGCTCGATATAGTTCCTTGTCAGCTTCCTCTCTCCCTGAACAACATCCATGAGGGATGACATTGTCACATCATGTCCTACCTCGTAGAATTGTTCTAGGACCATATGCTTGAAGCCGTCAAAAGAGTAGATGCAGTTTTTAGGAAGATTGCGATACCAGTCGAACGCTATCCCTTCCAATGCTCCAATGAATAATCGTGTGAGGATGGCGTCACTATGCGGCAAGTGGTCGGTTGTGACCTCAAAATAAGTCATGTATCGACTAGTAGAGGTCTTTCTGTTATATGAATCGATATGAAACGGCTTGTACCGTGGTGGAAAAGGGACATCTCACCATGCAATGGGATACGACTGCTGTATTCTGAGGTCCCGGGAGGAATTTCGGGCATTGAACATTGCCCGAAGCTCCTAGACTTTCCTTCTTGCTTCCCTAGCTTCATCTGCAGATGAAGGAACGGAGGCTCCTAGAGGATTGTCATCCAAAGGAGGAGCAGTCGTGTTGGAGTCCGCGTTGACTGCGAGTCCCAAGCTTGTTTGTCCAGGTGTCCTTGCTGGTTGAGTCGACAAGGCAGCTTTGATTTTGTCTACTGACTTGACCAAGGACAAAAGCATGGCTTCAAGTACTTCTAGGCGTTGTCGATCAGTAGGTACTTCATGATCCTCGTTGGCCATAAAGACTGTCCGCACATATGTAGAGGTAGAAGGAATCGTAGCAGAGGTGCTCTCTGTGTCGTACCCCGTATCGAGAAATCATCAGAAAATGTCAAAATATCTTCTTCTTCGGACTCGAAAGGGGTGCTACCCCCTGTGCAGGAAGCCACATCGTCTTGGCAAGGGCGGTCATCCTTAGGGCCGTCCACGTTCGTTGCATAATTCCAGTAGATTGCTACCTCCTGTGTATGCTCTTGGAACACCGGGATGTCGCATACTTTGAGGGGACAACTACCTCCGGCCTCATCTACCCCCAGGGAGGTCAAAGATGCACCCCCAGGTGTTGGAAGCTTCTTTTTGGATCGAGTTCCTAGGTAGACACCCCCTGTGGTTGTCGGTGGTAATCCTCCAAACGAGAATTTCCTTGCAATGCTGGCGGAGATTGCCGGGCTGGAAGAGCCTGTCTTATTCCCTCCCTTGTCGGAAAGAACCTTCCGTGTTGAATTATAAGAGGCGAAAGGAAATTCCTTGTCTCCTAGAATTTGTATATGTTTTTGAAGTTGTTGTTGGACAGGTGCTGGCTGCTGCAGTCATTAGAAAATGGACTGCCGATCTTCAGGTGCTGCCGACTTGTCGCAACAGCATTTGATAATGACTTGGGTGCAATAACGTCCCAAGAGTGGCTCATCGCACGCCAAGGTTGCTTCTTTCTCCTTGCGTTTGTGAGTAGTCATCTCTCGTAAGTCGGTAGCGGATTGATCTACCTTTATGTAACGCCCCAGTCCCAAAATACGTAGGACTAGGAACGCAGACATGCCAGCCGTATAATAAATATACGTAAGCTGTAAAATGCAGTAGAACCATAACTAACTAATCTCATCCACAAAATTTAAGAAATAAAAGATATCATATAACCAACTATGAATTGTCATTGGTACATGTAGTTGGACGGAGACAAATCCACTACCAACTATGAAAATAAATACATAACAAAAGAAGGAGTTTGGCGAGCGAAGCAAAAACGATCAATGTGCAATCATCCTTGAAGAGATAGAGATGATCGTGGCCACGGCTAGAACACCTGCGAAAGACAAGAGCACACACCTGGCGAGATAAGTAGGTCCTCAGAGGGACGTAATAGGATACAATAAACATGCCATATAAATACTGAATATAAAATATGCCACAATCAAAGAAAGTGACAAGACATAAATAAGGTAACCTAACCGTACTAAAGTGAACATGCAGTGAGAAAAAACCTTTCGTCGCATGAGCCCTGGCTGTAAATGGGATCTGGTATAGTCCCCACTTGGGCACCAGTGACCTAAGAGCATGACGTTCAAAAACGTTAGTGGCCAACCTGAGAGGCTCATACCCGTATCTCTAATGGAGCTTCCGAGTTACAAGAAAAGTGCAATCAAACCCTATACGACAAGGAAATGTTCTCCCCACCCAATGTACCTGTCATGTCGCATCTACGACCATGTAACACTACTAACCGTCAAGTCTTCTAACATACAACTATTGACAGTTAGACCTAACGCATGCGTACGGGTGATCAGCCAACACGCAAGGACCTCTACATGCCAGTCATCTCATACATCCTCGTGGTACAACTGTGTCAAGGTATATACGATACACTATAATTGGTAGTCCCTTAACTCTATGGCCATATGCAATCAAAGGATAATAACAAGTAGGCTAATATCACTGAGCAGGTAGTAAATCAAGAACTGTAAGAACTGGAAATAAATGAACAGTGATATAAAATAAAATGCAAACTAACAATAAAACAGTATAATGGTAAGGTATCTTGCCTGGCGTGTCGCCTGGTATGGTGCAATGATCTGACAAGTCCAGTTTGCCCGATAGCCATGCTTGATGTGTAAGGGTCCGAATTCACAAAAAAATAGGAGGCAAGATTTAGTCATGATTAATGGTGGTAGTCAAGAAGAATTTTTGGAAATAATTACATATACTAATTTTAGAAAATAATTCTAATAATTAAAAATTCTATTTAGTCAAAATATGTTTCTTTTTTTTTATAAATACTTTTTAGGCTAAAAATGCTCTAAGTTTGTTGAAACAAATTTTTGGGGTAAAAGCTGTATTTTTAGTAGGCAAAATACTTTTAGATAAATATACGAGATTATTTTGGACTAATAACCTATCATATATTTGAGGGTAAATTCTGAAATTTCTTATAAGGCCTAGGCCAACTATAATTTGCTAAAAAATATTTACTAGGAAAAATATACACTTTGTTTTCCATGAAATATAAAAGAACAGAACAATTATCGGAGGACTGGACTTTTACTTCACAATACAAACTCGCTTATACAAAGAAAGCCTAGGGACGAAAGCCTAGGTACATCAATCTAAGTACAATTATTTATTTTAGATTCTGGGGGGTGACGATAGAGGCTCGGAAAAGTGACGGCCGCTCTGTCTTACTCCTTGGACGATCGGGTGCAGCCTTGGCTCTGTAGAAGAACTGCTGGCGTTGATGAAGAAATGCTCTCCTTTCGAACTCTGTGTATTCTCTCTCTGGCTCTCTGGATCTCTGTGTCTTCTTTTTGCAGAAATAAGAGAATCTCCTCTCTTCGTAAGGGAATGACACCTTACTATTTATAAGAATAGGAGGCATAACTTAGGGTTTGCAATGATTGCCCATTCTCAAAAGTCGGCAGCTAAGGATCAATGAATCTGGGCTGTTCATCTTGAATATAATAGATTTGGGCAATTAATATAATTGCATCAAATCTTTTATGGGTAATTAATGATGATTGACATAAATCCTCATGATTTGTCATGCTAATCTCGGATTTCTCGCCACGTGTTATTGATTTGCTTGATTGCAAATGATCTGATTTGATCCCAATATTTTATTGGGATTTGTTGATAGATTTTGATCGATTTGATGCCACGTGTCCCCCTATCATGCCACGTGTCTTAACTGCGAGCCACTGAGGAAATCGGAGCCGCATGAGGATTGCTCCCCATTGAGCCGTATAAGGCTGGCCACGTGTCAAGGCTGCTTGGGAGTGGCCCCTGAACATTTGAGCCGCATGGGGATGATCTGAGCCGCATGAGCGTAGGTGACCGCATGATGGGTGCCTTCTTCATGAGCCGCATGGAGATAGTCCTTGTGAGCGGCATGAGGTAGCCTCTGCTTGAGCCGTATAGGATAGCTTCGGCCTGAGCCGTATGGGATAGCGTCGGCCTGAGCCGCATGGAGTGGTCTCTGCCTGAGCCGCATGCGACTGTCCATGTGTCAAGGCCGTATAAAGGTTTCTGGATTTCGGGGGATCGTGTCAGAGATTTCCTTCGTTTTCCTAGGAGTCTGCCATTATGACGGAGTCATTATTGTTTCTTTGTATCAGAGCTATCATTTGTCAGAGCTGTCAGCCGTCAAGACATTAAATGCAGTAAAGGACAACGGGAAGAGCTGTTTGCAGGCTACGTGGCTCCTCTCTGAGCCGCATGGAACTTATTCGAGCCGCATAGACGCTTGAGTCGCATGGATCCCTGAGCCGCATGAGCTCTCTGAGCCGCATAGGGCTCCCTGGCCGCATGGATCTTTCTTTATTCTTTTCCATGCTTCTACAAGACCCCCTTCAAAGTTTTTAATTTGCAAAATTGAAATACTTTGAATAAGAAGCATGGCTATGTATAAACTCTTTCGGCCGTATATGGTGTCCTGGCCGCATAGATGTCTCGGCCGCATGGATGTCTCGACCGCATGGATGTCTCAGCCGCATTAAGTCAATCAGCCGCAGGGACTTTCGGGCCGCAAAGCTCCTTGTCACGTGTGCGTGTCTTTAATTGCCTCAAATTCATTTTAGTGTCGTCTTTTGGAGAAATCCCAAGGGTCGGCCCATTAAATCTTTGGATTTTATGCCCTGGGTGAATCTCCTTTACGGGAGAGGGGACAAAATTCGAGGAGTCAGTTTCGTCTTTTCCGAGGCGGTTATTAGTCTACGTGTCCCCCTTCTCTTGTCCTCCTATAAATAAGAGGAGTTTAAGAGAGAAAACTTCTTTACTTTTTCCTTTACTTCGAACATTCCCTACCCCGATTGTCATCTTCTTCTTCGATCACCAATGGCTCCCAAGAAGACCGTTGCGGCGAAGGGTAAGAAGGCGGCGTCTTCGTCGACTACGGCGGCGAAGGACAAGAAGACTGCTTCCACTTCGACTGCGGCCGCTCCCCCGCCGGCCAACGTGCCCGTATCTCACCCTGACGTCCATTCCCCTATTGCTGGTAAGGATATTATGTGAGTTGAAAGAACCCTAACTGCTATGGCTACGTCGCATAATTTATGCACGAGCTTTTATCTTCATGTGAGCCGCATGTTCGTCCTATGGCCGAGCCGCGAGCCGCATAAGAATAACCACTGTGACCGCATACGCGCTTCGCCAACGAAGCTGCATAAGCTACGCTGAGCCGCATAGATTCGCACAAATTTGTCTGTCACGTGGTCTGTGCGAACTTATCCGAACCCTGAGGGTCCTGTGAGAGCACTGCCATATGAACCTTCACTGAACGGAGCCGCATAAGTGTTCTTCTGAACTTGAGCCGCATGAGGCTTCATTAAGTTGGAGCCGCATAAGTGTTCTCTTGAATCGCATGAGGCTTCGTTAAGTTGGAGCCGCATAAGCTCGAAAAACACCCATCAGTTCTTTTTGTCCATCTTTTTAACTTATCTTTTTCTGTCTTCTTTTCAGTGAATTTGTCGGTTAATGCTGTTGGAGAACTCGTGGTAGGTCGTGTCCAAGCTGCTCTGGGCTATAGGTACGACCATATAGTTAGGCATGTGGTGGACCAATTTCCTAGTGACGAGCCTCCGGCGAGATTGAATGCCCTCAAGAACCAACCTTTCTATTTTTTCAACGCTATGATGAACTCGGGGAAATTAAAAAGGAAATACTTGAAGCCTGCGTTCTTCTTTGGAGACACCTTGACTGTGAAGAACAGTCAGGTTCTGGAGGTGTCAGAGAACTGGAGTTTTGTTTCTAACGGGATGGCGATCCGTATCCCCCAAATGGAGCGTCACTTCCTGCTATCTTGGTTCAATATGCTCCCATTGGACCGGAAGATGGAAGAGTCTTTAACTCCTACCCGAAGTGGGCTGTTTGTGGGAGACATCCATTATAACAACAACATGAAGTCAGTGTGTGCGGGCAAGGTGCACACCAGCCGTTCTGTAATGGGGTTGGCCCCGGGTACTTTCTTGAATGTGCCGGGTCCTAATTTCACGTTTTCTACAGCCGACACTTTTGTGAACCAACTTGCTCGGAAGGGCTCCTATCTCATTAGCCGGTTGACGCTCCCTAGTTGGATACAGCCCATTCCCTCGTGGACCAATCTGTCTATGTGGATCTTGCGGAAGTATGAGGCCTTTCTGTGTGAGATTGGTCTTTACCATGCTATTCGGGGCACCAGCCATGGCTTGCTCATAAACAAGAGATTATTTATATCTCTGCTGGAGATGTATAACCGCCGTACGGGAACCTTCTATACACCCGTAGGGAAAATAGGGCTTGCGCTCCACGAAATGCACGTGGTCTCCAAGCTTCCTTGGGGAAACAAAGCTTTTGAGGCGTATACTCCCACGAATGAGGAGTTCGAAGAGTTGGAAGGACGATATCCAGGCTTCGTGGCTCTTTATCAAGAGATATTGTGCCACTATAGCACATGTCATCAGATAGCCAAAAAGGATAGCAGCTCGGAAGGGAATGCTCCCCACACCAAGGACTGGGTGTGCTATCTCTTTACGATGGGTGCCTCAGGTCGAGTTACTTCCCGACGTCCTCAATCTCGGGAGGCGGTTAAAGCCTTAGTGTCGCCGGCTAAGAGGGTGGCCACCACTAGTGACAGATTCGGGAGTAAAATCGACTCTTTTGGTTATTTTTATCAGGATACCCAAGAGCTGTCAGAGAAGGCGCTCATGGCGGGATTCTTGATGATATGGCTGTAAAATTATGTAGTCTCGGGAGGAGCTGGTTCTATCGAGAGGATCAGTTGTAATTTTATCCTTCCGACTGTGAAGTTAGTTTTGCGAGTCAGGCTAGCTCTCCTCCCGGCCATGGTGTGCAGCATGAATCGTGGCCTTCGCACTTTCACATCCAAGGTCATTGCTCGCGATGTAACAAAAGATTTTGAACGGACTGAGCTGCCCTATCATTATCTGATAGGGTGGCTGTTGATGCATTATCCGTCTTTGATGAGACCGGGCTCTGAAGATGGCGTAACTGATGACGACGCTTTTATCTTCTGCTATCGTAATGAGTCTTAGGAGTTCGAGACCATGCGTGCTTGTCGGATGGCACTAGCGAGGGCAGATATGTACAATATTTTCGTATCTGTCCTTCGTTTTACTGCTGAAGAAATAGCGGCTGTACATCTCGACGATATTGGGTCCCCTCAACTTCTGGACGGCCAGATGCTTCTGTGGCTGCGTAACATCTGCCCCGCTCATCTGGTGTATCGTAACCGTAATACTGTCTTTCTGGAGCCTTATCTGCCTAGCAGGTTTGCCCGACAGTTTGGATACAACCAGCTTTTTCTAGACAGTCCCAGCTCTTGTCTGGGTTTTGAAGGTAGCCTTCTTGACGGCATCAGGGCCTGGCACTACTATGATACATTCCATACCCGTACCATTTTCTCAGTCCCTGCTATTAAGGCTTCAGTAGAGATCTTGTATATGGCGGCTCTGTACCATGTCATGGCGAACAAGCCCCCTGTCGGTTTTAACCCGTGTGTCAGTTTTATTGTTGGTACCGGCCTGGAAGAGAGGTCCCACGGGGCCAAGATGAGGACGAGGAAGAATAGAGTCGAAGTGCCAGATTCGGACTCCGCTACTGCGGATGATGAAAGCGACGAGTATGATGGAGATGACTCTTCCCTTCCGGTGGCAGATGTAGGGGCGGATCAGCCGCCTGTTTTGCCAGATGAGATGGTGGTAGATCAGCCATCCGCTGCGCTCGGCCCTGCACAAAAGTGTAGCAGGCAAATTTCTCCTGTTGGCGGTATTCCTCGCTCCCAGAAACTGGCTGTGACCAGACACCGCAAGCTAACTATAAGGGAAAGAGACGAGGAAGTTGACCCCGCATCAGAGGTAAATAAGTCAATACTGGTTTTTCCTTTCTTCTAGCTTTGATTTTAATCATCTTCCTTCCCTCTTGTAGGTGTCAGAAGAAGAAGAATCTCAAATTGCCGAGGTCGTGACTCGGGATGACGGGGGCTTCGGTGAGCCTGCCCCTGAAATTGCTGAATTCCATCAAGATGATGTTGATCGAGTTGCCTTTCCCTTCGAGGTGGCTGGGACAGAGGAGCTGGCCGAATTTAACTTAAAGATTGCGGGTGAGGAGACCATGCCAGCTGCGAACGAGCTGCAGCCTCCATGCTCCTCCCCTGGTAAGATAAGCCGAATCTTAACTTGCGAGAAGGCCTATCTGCTCTATCATCACATCCTTCGGGTCACGTCGATTAATTGTTGTCATGGACATGCAGGTCCTGCCTCTCCAGTGCCGAGGATGGACATTGTTGAGACAGACTCTACCGAAGGGGCACTGCGCGGAGAGGAGCGTACCCCCTCCCCTTCTGGCTCGTCTTGATGGGCCTCCCGCGGGCTCGAGTTCGGCAAGTCTGGTGATGGGACAGCCGGGGCAGGGGGCGATGGTCCTTGCATCTTCCTCTGCTCGGGCGGCTCCGAGAGTCGACCTCTCTGCCCTGCCAAGTGTCCAGGCTCTTCGGGTGACAGAGGAAGAGTTAGCCGCTATCCGTGCATCGTTCTGCTCGGAATTTGTCCCCTTGGTGGCAAGTTCTAGCACAACTCCTTCGATGTTGCCGGCCACGCTTTCTCTGACGTCGTCCTCTACAGAGGTCCTGGACGAAGCGTTACAGGATGTGGTCGACAGCTTTTATCATCACTTGAAAAGAGGGATAGAGGCTGCTGTGGAAAGAGGGACCTCTTTCGTCTTGGCCCGACAATGCGCCCAGGGTCAAATTGATATCCTTAAGGCCCTTCCTAGTGGGGCAGGGGTGGCTGCACTTCTGGAGGTGAAATTGCTGGAGACTGATCAGCTGGTGGCCCGGCTTCAGGTACTACGGCAGGCTGATCTGCCTGCTGCTATAGATCAGGAGCGCGGATCCCTCACAACTGCTATAGAGAAGGCGAGGGCTGCTCGGGATAAAACCAGGCCGGCCATACTGAAGGATCTCCGTGCTCTGTCTGATCGATATGATCATTGAGCCATGAGAGTGAAGATGTTATGGCTCGAGAAGCGACTGCCTCCTGCGGGATCACTGACACGCGGGAGCAGATCTTTGAGCTTCAGAGGAAGTTAGCTTTTTTCGAGTCTGAGCTTGAGGCTGCCCGTATCGACAGGGGGCTAATTATCCAGGAGGCTGGTAGAGTTAATCAAGCTTCGGCTGACCTGGAAATGGCCCTAAAGAAGTTGGAAGACGACTGGCAGGCACTCATGGACCTGGATAATGGAGAGCGGTTGTCCCAGGAGGCTGAGCGCCAAGCTAGACATCGACTTGAGCGGGGGACTACCTTGGTGAGAAACCGTCTCTTGGAATTGTGTAATGCCGAACTATAGTCGGCCTTTCCTTCTTTTGTTTCTGTTTTCTTTTTCCTTTTTTGAAAGGGACGTGGTCCCAAAATATGTAATGCTTTTTCGTCTTTCAAATAAAGAGTACTTTCTATTCTACCCTTTATTTGTATTACTTGTTGTGCCTGTGGTATTATGGTGGCGTTTGCCCTGCATGGGGGACTTATCTGTGGACCTGTTACCCCTGGCATACCTTGGTTTTAGGTACGGGTAATAAGTTTGATTGGGGATACCTAGAATGGTTCCACAATAAGGTTGTCGTGGACGTTCCGAGTATCGAGAAAAAGAATGCCATGGAGGAGCTGGGCTCCCGGGGCATGATGAGAAATGATGGGCCTGTGCTGAGAAGTTTAGCACAGTACATTTTATGGGCCTATTATCCTTGGCGTACCCTGGGTTAGGATACGGATAATAGGATGAAATAGAACCAACATACTTACTCAGAGGTAATGAGGACATGGCAAGCATGAGGGTTTTTTTACCGCGGAATCTTCCTACTCAGAGGTGATGAGGGCATGGCAGGAGTGGACTCAACGGAGGATATTTGTGGACCCACTATCCTTGGCGTACTCCGGTTGTGGGTACAGATAATAAGTCGAAAGGAAATTAACATACTTACTCAGAGGTAATGAGGACATGGCAAGCATGAGAGTTTCTTCGACGGAGCCTTCCCACTCAGAGGTAATGAGGACATGGCAGGAGTGGGCTCAATGAAGGGGGGTACATAGGACGACTCAGAGGTAATGAGGACATGGAAGTTCTATGTAGAGGGATGATTTGTTTTTGGCAGAATTGAGACGACTCAGAGGTAACATCGACATGGTCGTTTTGGAAATTTGTGTATCCGTTACCCTTTTTGTGCACTGGGAGTGTGGGTAGTAGATCATGAGGAAGGAGCTCCTTCAGGAAGAAAGTTCAGAGGTATGGTCATACATAACTTTCCCCCGAAAGAGTGACTGGGATGTAAGTTCAGGGGTACCAGCGGGTACATAACTCGACAATCCGGGAATTTTGGAATCAAAGTGTAAGTTCAGAGGTACCAGCGGGTACATGACTCGATAATCTGGGATTTTTGTGGAAGAAGGACGTGGGTTCAGTGGTACGAGAGGGTACATGACTCAGCAATCTAGGATTTCTATGAATGTAAGTTCAGCGGTACCAGCGGGTACATGGCTCGATGATCTGGAATATTGTGAAAGTGAGTTCAACGGTACCAGTGGGTACATGACTCGATGATCTGGAATATTGTGAAAGTGAGTTCAGCGGTACCAGCGGGTACATGACTCAATCATCTGGAATATGTTATTTAGACATAGTATTTCTTCAGGAACTTATCGTTGACGGGCAATATGAGCAAGTCTCCGTTTTGTTTTGCGAGGTGGTAAGCACCGTTGGAGAATATGGCCTCAATGATAAACGGCCCTTCCCATTTTGGCTGGAATTTTTCGGCGGTTTTGTGAGTCATGACCATCGGCCTCCGGACTGCCAGAACGAGATCGCCCACTTGGAATATTCTGATTTTAACCTTCTTGTTGAAGGCTCCAGAGATGCGTGCTTGGTATAGCTCGATTCGCTGCTGAGCCAAGAGGCGTCTTTCATCTAAGGCCTCCAACTCTTGTAGCCGACGACGGTAGTTATCGTCCGTCGTCAATTGGTAAGTAAGGGCGACGCAGAGTGAGGGTATTTGAGTCTCCAATGGAAGGACTGCCTCACTCCCATACACCAGGAAAAATAGCGTATTTTCAGTGGCCGTTCGGACTGTAGTACGGTACGCCCATAAGCATTCACCAAGCTTCTCGTTCCAGTCGCGTTTGTTGGAAGACACAAACTTCTTGAGAAGTTTGATGATTGTTTTGTTGAATGCCTCTGCCAACCTATTTGCTGTCGGATTGTATGGTGTCGAAGCAATATTCTGGATGCGATGCTTGTCGCAGAACCGATAGAAGGCATGGCTTGAAAATTGCGGACCATTATCGTGGATGATCCTTCGGGGCAGTCCAAAGCGATAGATGACATGATGCTTGAGAAAGCTAACCATGTTTGAAGTCTTTACTTCTGCGAGTGGAACAACTTCCGCCCATTTGGAGAAGTATCTGTGATCACGAGTATGAAGCGATGTCCTCGGGAGAAAGGTGGAGTAATCGGACCGATGATGTCCATTCCCCATGCTTCGAATGGCCAGGACGCCACTATCGGATATAGAAACTCGGATGGTTGGTGGATGAAGTCCGCGTGGACTTGGCAGGCTTTGCATTTTCTTGCATAGTCTATCGTATCTGTTACCATCGTGGGCCAGTAGTAGCCCATTCGACGAAGACGGTCTTGCAATTTAGGACCAGGCTGATGGACCCCGCAGACACCATCATGAGCTTCGCGTACGGCTTCTTTGGCTTCTGCGTTTGACAAACACCAAAGTAATAGCCCATCGAAGGATCGGCGATACAGCATTTTTGTCTCTGTATCATAGAAGAATCTAAGAGAACGCCTTCTGATGGATGTAGCTTCCTTTGGGTTCTCGGGCAGGATGTCGTAGACCACGAAGTCTATGAATGGTTGTCTCCAGTCTGGTGCTTCGTCGATCGTTTGGGCAGAATAACTCGCCATGACTTGAACGTTGTTCTTGGGACAGACCAGTTCGTGGCCTATCACGTCAACCGAATAATGAGTATGGTTCGGCACTGCTAGGGAAGAGGCAAGGCCTGCTAGGGCATCGTCTTTGATGTCTGTAGTCTGGAAAAATGTTCGATGAAGAATTCCTCAAATGATGAGATAATGTTGATCGCTATTTGGTGATAGGGGATCATGTCTTCGTGGCGGACTTCGTACGAACCCCGGATCTGATTGACGATTAACTGCGAATCGCCGTATGCTTCAAGATATTCTATCCCCAGCTCTCTTGCAAGTTGGAGGCCGATGACCAAAGCGTTGTACAGGGCCACATTGTTAGAGCAAGGTTCCGTGAGGGAGTAAGCGCGATTGATTACTAATCCGGAAGGAGAAATCAACATCACCCCGACTCCAACGACTATGTTGCCCTTGGGTCCAGTTCTCGAAGCACCGTCGAAGAACATTCGCCATATATCATCATGGAAGGTCACATGTGAGTCGACGACCTCATTTGGGATTCCTTCATATAATCTGGACGACTCCGAGCCTGGGTGAGCTGCTAAAAAGTCTGCCAGAGCTTGACCTTTAACAGCCTTTTGCGGGACAAAGACCATATGATAAGGAGACAACAATATTGCCCATGTGGCGAGGCGGGAGCTGAGTGCCCCTGGTTTAGTCATGAGGACCCTGAGAGGGTTGACGCATGAGATCACATGTATGGTTTGTCCTGTGACATAGTACCGCGTCTTTTGAATGGCAAACACCCGGACGAGGCATTCTTTCCCCACAGCGGTGTATCGGTGCTCTGGCCCAATCATCATTCGGTTGAGGTAATATATAGCTTGTTCATGGCCTGTATCGTTGTTTTGTGCCAGCAGAGCACCAAGGGAATGCTCTATTGCTCGTACATATAGCAAGAATAGTTTTCCAGCAACCGGGGCCACTAGGACTGGAGGGTTCGACAAATATTATTTGATACTGTCGAAGGCACGTTGGCATTCTTCATCCCATACGAACGAGACGCCTTTCTTCATGAGGTGGGTGAATGGCCGACATCGCCCGGAGAGGTTAGAGATGAACCTCCTGATGTAAGCCAGCCTCCCTTGAAGGCCTCTGAGTTCGCGGAGATTTTTCAGGGGACCCATCTCCATAATTGCCTTCGTCTTCTGTGGGTCTACATGAATTCCCTGTACAGTAATAATAAAACCCAGGAATTTTCTGCTGGACGCCCAAGAAGGATTTTGTGGGATTCATCTTCAGGTTGTGTGCTCGCATCAGGTCGAACACTGTCCTCAGATCATGCAGGTGGTCTCCCTTATAGCGTCTCTTGACGGCGATGTCATCAACATAGCACTCTACAGGCTTGTGCAAGTGGTCTCTGAAGATGATACTCATGGCTCTTTGATATGTGGCGCCAGCATTCTTTAAACCAAAAGGCATGACTGTGTAGCAATATGTGCCAATTGGTGTTCGAAATAAGGTATGCTTTTTGTCGTCAGGAGACATCTTGATTTGGTTGTACCCCAAAAAACCATCCATGAATGACATGCGTTCGAATCCGCATGTGTTGTCAATCATGATGTCTGTGATAGGGAGGGAGAATTTATCTTTGGGACATGCCTCGTTCAGATTGTGAAAGTCGATGCAGATTCGAATCTTCCTATTCTTTTTGAGGACCGATACTATATTGGCGACCCAATCTGCATATTGTTCTTCACGAATGAAGCCGCTGGCTATCAGCTTGTTGACTTCGGCTTCGATCGCATCCATGATGCCCGGGCGGAAGCGTCGTTGCTGTTGTTTGACCGGCTTCGTATCTGGCCGAATGTTGAGCTTGTGAATGGCAACTTTGGGGTTTAGTCCTGGCATGTCTTCATAGGTCCAGACGAACACATCAATATATTCTTTGACAAGTTCCGGTAGCGATTCTCGCTCTTCGTCTGTTAGGCTTTTACTGACGAAGATTGGTTTTGGAGAAGATTCGCTGCCGAGGTCGACCTGTATAACCTCGTCTTCGGTGGGAGGTTCTCTATGTTCGAACCGCTTTTTCCATTGTGCATCCAGCTGTTGGGCCCACGGCTCTAACTCGAGGATTTCAGGATTGTCTTCATCTTCTTCGTAGGCGTCGGCGAATGCCATATTGACTGACATGACTTGTCTGAATACGTCTCCGATGCTGGTATCCGAATCAGAAGTTGGTGACCCGGTTGAATGTGAATGCTAGTCGCATTTCTTATCTGAACTTTCAGGGGTCGTTGCGGGCGTAACATACCCTAGTCTACATCGAGTCTTGCTGTAGTAGTCCCGTGGTTTGCCAGCTGGGACTGGTGGCTTCAAAGGTAATCGTCGACCGGTGCCGTAGTTTAAGCCTGGCGTAGTCTCCAGATCATATCCCTATTTTTTCATGAGGTATTTGGATTAGGGGCTATAAAGATACAGATGCAGCCTCCCGACATCTGATTTGGGATCGGCCTCTTCTATGGTGAAGGGCTGTGGGTCGTCTTTCCGGCCGAAGATGATTGGATGGTCCCCTCCCTCGATTATGCGATAAGCGTCTTCCACTAGAGTAAGCTGGTTTGCGGTGTAAACATTTGTCACCTGTGTGTGTAGGTGAGTGCCTATACCGTGTTCCATAGCATACATTGTACAAAGCTTGTTAAGCTCGAGGTAGTTCAAAGATAGCCCTTTATTGATGAACTAAGGTATCTTTTCTAGTGGGATTACATCATCTGCGGAGGGAACATCAGTGTAGGCAGCCACATACTTGGCCAGCTCCGGTTCTTCTTCTGTCATCCCCTGTATAAATGAAGACTGAGAGAATGACCTGGGCAGCTTGATCATCAGGGGTTCTGTTGGTGGAGCCGAGCGTGGAGTTGTTGGCAAACTAGCGACCCCCAGTTTCGTACTCGATGCTGGGCGGGGAGTAGTTGGCTCGCTAGCGACCCCCAGTTTGGTACTTGATGCTGGGCGGGGAGTTGTCGGCTCGCTAGAAGCCCCAGACCTTGCATCGGGGTGACGATTCTTCTTGGGAAGACGCATCATCATTGGTTTGTCAGAGGGATTGAACTTCTCTGCTTGTGGATGGCTGACTCTTGGTAGCCTGATTGTTAGTGGCTCCGTTGTGGGTCTCGGCGCTTGGCCGGACTTTGGCAGCCGAATTATCATTTGCCCTTCTTGTGCCGAGAGGCTGATCGTATCCTTACGCAGAGCGGCCGTAAGGGTGCAAATTTGTCAGGTTTGCGAGCTTGAAGGTGGATCGTCAGAGGTTCTTCTGATCCTGAGGCCATTTCAGTTCGAGCCTGTACATCTTCATCCAGGTGCCTCTTCGACTTCTCGTATAGGCAGGAATCCGAGTAGTAGGATTCGACTCCTTTGAAGGGATCGATGTCGGCAAATTCTGTCCTCACAAAGCCGTATTTGTCGACATACTTGAAGCACTGGTGCAGCGTGGATGGCACGATCATATAATCATGTATCCAAGGGTGCCCCAAGAGGATGTTGTAGGAAGTGTCCGTATCTATGACGTAACAAGTTACTTCTGACTGGAGATCGCCAATTTGGCACTTCAAGCGAATCTTCCCAATTGGGTAGCTCCTGCCCGAATTGAAACCGCTGATGGCGGTGCTTGTTGGCGTCAGGCGATGCATCGAAATACGGAGATGATGTAGCAGACCCCTTCGGAATGATGCTTATGGAAGAACCAGGATCAATGTGCATTCGGTCTACCTTTACGTTCTCGATGTATCCGGTGTAGTATAGTGGACGATCATGGAGATTGGTTTTGATGAACATATTCTACGGAGTGAAGACAATATTGGGCATTGCTCCTGTGCAAGCGCTGTCTTGGAGATTTGCAGGCGGGCTCTCTCCTGTGAGGTTAACCTGAGCCAGATACTCGTCGGCCTTTTAGAGTGCATCGCTCAAAGCTGCACGAACCTCCTTTGAGAGCCTCAGGAGCTCATATAATGACAATTTGGCCGGTGTATTGGCCAACTACGCCAAGATGTCAAAGTTGTAGGGCCTTTCCAACCCTTGAGGTGTCTCTTTTCGGAGGGATTTGTCAAAGCGAGTCTCCTTCGGCCTAGGCTTGTCGGTCGTCGGAGGCTGAGAAGGTCCTGGAGCGTCGGCAGTTGCTAGCTGATGATCTTCAGTTGAGTTCTCAGCCACGGGTTGGGCCTGTGTCCCAGATCGGGTAACGACAGCCGTGACTTCTTCGACATCTGGCGAGATTGTGCGGCATGATCTAACTTTTTTACCCTTCTTCTTACGAATGGGAGGTGGTATGGATTGAGTCACTTCAAGTACCAGGTTCGTATGGACCCACATGATCTCCCCCCGTGATGTGGTGAGGGGCACTAGACCAGCAACCCGCTTCCGAAGAGGTAGGAGATTAGCAATCTCCATTGTCGCCAGAGGGATGGGTACCACCCCGTCTTGAGTCTCTATTGGAGGGAAGCTACCGAATTGTATGGACACCATATTGGCCGCCACGGTTACCTCCTCGAAATCGATGGCCAGAGTGTTCGAATCGATAAGATGTTGGATGTATCGCTTCAGTTGGTAGCAGTCGTGCGTAGCATGGTAGACGTAGCGGTGGTAATGACAGTACTTCGGGCTCTCTATTTCTATCGGCCGAGGTTCCCGTCTTGGTAGAGGGAGCTGAATTCTGTCTCCTTGTATGAGCATGTCCAAGATGGGCTTGACGTGGCCGTCCTCGAAGGAGTAGGTTATTTGCGGCCATTGTTTGTCTGCCGGTTTTGACTCAGGTTTCTAGGCTGTGTCGGCCACCATAGCCTGCTTACCCCTGTTGTCCCGATTGTTGGAGGGGCTACCCCCATTGTCGTTGTTGGTATTAGGACGCTTGCCCTTGTTCTCTCCGTCCGAGATGTACAATCCCAGTTGGCGAGCCTTCTTCAACCGTTCTTCGGCACTAGTGGCACTGATGATGAATGTCTTCCAGTCCTTAAATTGACTTTCACCCATCCAGAGACTGATTGTTGGGAGCAATCTCTTTTGGCAAATTTCAATCAAGGAGGAATTCGGGTTACCAGACGGCAACTTCGTTGTGGTTTGGCGAAACCGCTCGATATAGTTCCTTGTCAGCTCTTTCTTTCCTTAGACGACGTCCATGAGGGCGGACATTGTGATGTCCTGCCCTACTTCGTAGAATCTCTCCAGAACATGCGCTTGAAGCTGGCGAAGGAGTGGATGCAGTTGTCTGGCAGGTTGCGATACCAGTCGAAGGCGACTCCTTCCAATGCCCTAATGAATAATCGTGTGAGGATGGCATCGTCATGGGGCAGATGGTCGGTAGTGACCTTGAAGTAAGTGATGTATCGACTTACGGAGGTCTTGCCATCATAAGGGTTGATGTTGAATGGCTTATATCTTGGCGGGAAGGGGACATCCCTCCATGCAGCAGGGTACGGTTGCCGTATTCCGAGGTCTTGAGAGTTTTCTCGAGCGTGAAACAGGGCCCGGAGCTCCTGGACCTCTCTCCTCGCTTCTCGGGCCTCATCCACAGCGGTGGGGGTCATCATTTCAGGAGGATTGTTGCCCGAATTCGGTGTCGCTGAGTTCGAGTCTGCATTGACTGCAGGACCCGCGCTTGTTTGGCCAGGCGTCCCTCCTTGCAGAGTTGGAAGGGCCGCTTTGATCTCGTCTACGGACTTGACCAAGGCATGCAATATGGCTTCCAGAGTGTCGATGCGTTGGCGATCACTGGAACCACCTTGGTTGCTGTCCGTCATGAATACCGTCCTTACATGAGGAGAGATGGATGGAACGGTGGAGGACGTGTCCTCCGAGTCATACCCATGTACCAAGAAGTCATCGGGATACGTGGGAATGTTCTTCTCTGGTTCGGACTCAGAAGGAATAGTACCCCTAACTTTAGAGCTTGCTTCATCTTGAGAGTCTCGGAGACGTCGGTATGTGCTGTGTCTGACGGGAGAGTTGCTTCCTCGGACTCGTCCCCTTGGAACATCGGATTATCGTGGATGCTCTGAGGAGTGCTACCCCTTATTTCAGTAACCCCCAGCGGTGTGGATGACGAATCTCCGGTTGTAGCAGATTTTGTCTTCGAACGGGTACCTTGGAATACTCCGGTGGTGGACAGCCGTTTAGACGACAGTTTCTTAGCCGCAGTGGTTGAAATTTTTGGGCTGGAAATATTTGTCTTCTTTCCTCTCCCATTAGCGAAAATTTTCTGAGTGGAGTTGCAAGAGGCGAAGAAAGGCACTTCGTCCTCTGAGCTGGGTCGTTACAGCCTTTGGAAAATAGATTGCCGGTCTTCTCTTGCTGTCGCGTTGTTGCAACAGCAGTTGACAATGATTTGGGTGCAGTGATGTCCGTGGAAGGACTCTTTGCATACCGGGGCCTCTTCTCTTTCATTGCGTTTGTGGAGGATAACCTCGTACAAGTCAGACGGGTCTGGAACGACCATGTTTGCTCTCTGGGTTTTGGGAGACTTTTGGGAACCACTCTGTCCGTTTGACGCCGGGGGCTGGACTCGAGTGGTTCTGTACAACTTCCCATCGGAGGCCCGCATAACAGTATGTGGAGCGCTCGGATGGTCAAAGGTTGGGACAGCCGACTGAGCTCGTCGAGCTCGCGCTGCCCTTGACTTCTTCACTTGAGCGCCTGAAGGCGTATAGTAGGAAGAGTCAGAGTGATGCTGCAGAGAGTCAGATATATTCTCTTGGGCACATAAGAGATCAGAACCATAGGAGAGGCGATTGAAGACTGAGCTTGAGCTGCGTGGAGCAGGCAGTATGCGACTGGAGTCAACAGTCTTCATGCGGCTGGCGATTGTGGCCGCATAGGCTTTCTTCCTGCGGCTGGAAGTCTCGGCCGCATGAGTTTTCTTCATGCGGCTGGAGGTTCTGGCCGCATAGATATTCTTCATGCGGCTGGCAGTTTCAGCCCCATAAGCATCATGCATGCGGCTGGCAGTCATGGCCGCATGGGCGTTTGGCTTCTTCTTGGAGCACAAAGAATCACTCTTTGTCCCTGCAAGTCCAGCATCGTAGTGCTTTCCTCTGCCGGACTTGGGGACAACAGAGTCCTCTATGGCTTGAAGTGGGGCCGTATGAGAATCGCCTTCGCCGTCTTGGGTAGCAGAGAGTACTCTGTCCAAGGCTTGGGGAGGAGCAAATGATTTTGGACTCCACTCCCTGTAAGCCTTCTTTGTGCGGGTTTGCTTCTGGACCGGGCCAGCACTCCCGTCGGAGAGCATTTCTTCAAACGCCTGTTGGTTAAAGCGGACGACCATCTTGTGTTGCGTGGAGCCAAGTTTGGCTGCATCCGATTGCGTCACCAACTCCTCAGCCGTGGAGAAGTTTGTCCCCAGCAAAGTCGCCATCGTGTTTGCCATAAAATATAAAAGAACAGAACAATTATCGGAGGACTGGACTTTTACTTCACAATACAAACTCGCATGTACAAAGAAAGCCTATGGACGAAAGCCTAGGTACAACAATCTAAGTACAATTGTTTATTTTAGATTCTGGGGGGTGACGATAGAGGCTCGGGAAAGCGACGGCCGCTCTGCCTTACTCCTTGGACTATCGGGTGCAGCCTTGGCTCTGTAGAAGAACTGCTTGGCGTTGATGAAGAAATGCTCTCCTTTCGATCTCTGTGTATTCTCTTTCTGGCTTTCTGGATCTCTGTGTCTTCTTTTTGTAGAAATAAGAGAATCTTCTCTCTTCGCAAGGGAATGACACCTTGCTATTTAGAAGAATGGGGGGCATCACTTAAGGTTTGGAATGATTGCCCATTCTCAAAAGTCGGCGGCTAAGGATCAATGAATCTGGGCCGTTCATCTTGAATAAAATAGATTTGAGCAATTAATGTGATTACATCAAATCTTTTATGGGTAATTAATGATGATTGACATAAATCCTCATGATTTGCCATGCCAATCTCGGATTTCCCGCCACGTGTCATTGATTTGCTTGATTACAAATGATCTGATTTGATCCCAATATTTTATTAGGATTTATTGATCGATTTCGATCAATTTGATGCCACGTGCCCCCCTATCATGCCACGTGTCTTAAGCGCGAGCCACTGAGGAAATCGGAGCCGCATGAGGATTGCTCCCCATTGAGCCGCATAAGGCTGGCCACGTGTCAAGGCTGCTTGGGAGTTGCCCCTGAACATTTGAGCCGCATGGGGATGATCTGAGCCGCATGAGCGTAGGTGACCGCATGATGGGTGCCTTCTTCGTGAGCCGCATGAAGATAGTCCTCGTGAGCCGCATGAGGTAGCCTCTGCTTGAGCCGCATAGGATAGCTTCGGCCTGAGCCACATGGGATAGCGTCGACCTGAGCCGCATGGAGGGGTCTCTGCCTGAGCCGCATGCGACTGTCCACGTGTCAAGGCCGCATGAAGGTTTCTGGATTTCGGGGGATCGTGTCAGAGATTTCCTTCGTTTCCCTAGGAGTCTGCCATTATGACGGAGTCATTATTGTTTCTTTGTGTCAGAGCTGTCATTTGTCATAGCTGTCAGCCGTCAAGACATTTAATACAGTAAAGGACAACGGGAAGAGCTGTTTGCAGGCCACATGGCTCCTCTTTGAGCTGCATGGAACTTATTCGAGCCGTATAGACGCTTGAGCCGCATGGATCCCTGAGCCGCATGAGCTCTCTGAGCCGCATGGGGCTCCCTGGCCGCATGGATCTTTCTTTATTCTTTTTCATACTTCTACACACTTATTTAATATAACAATATAAATAAATAAAATAAAATTTAATGATAAAAGTCCGTCTTAGTTAAGAGTACATATGATAATAATAAAAGTTATAATAAGTTATATTATTTATATATATCTATACCAGGAAAATAAATAATAAGAAATTATTAATATTGTATACTAGTCCTTTCTGCTATTGTTATACAAGCAAATAATATAATAATAATAATAATAATAATAATAATAATAATAATAATAATAATAATAATAATAATAATAACTAATAATAATGATATAACAGAGCAGTAACATCTGCCCGTAAAGTCTTATTTTTTTGTTAGAAAGAGAATGAGAATGGAAGAGGAACAGAAGGAGAGGAAGAGGGTTTTCTCACCAGAGGGGCGGTTCCGGCGCTGATGGCCGGCGGCGAAGCACGGCGGTTGTGCGAGGGGGAAAGGAGGAGCTGGAGAGGAGCGGGAAGTCGGAGGCGCGGGTTTCTGGAGAACTCTGGCACGACGGGCAGATCCACGACGGAGAACGCCGGATCTGGAGCGGAGTCGGGCGCTCCTACGCGGAGGCGGCGCAGCTCCGTGGACGGGCGAGGCGGCGCGGTGGAGCGTGCTCACCGGTGCGATTACGGTACTGGGACGGTAGGGCCAGGCGGTGGCCGTCAAGTGACGCGGCTGAGAGGCACGACGGCGATGATGGCCGGGCGAGGTCAGCCCTGAGCGTGGGGTTTGGCAAAGTCGGGCGCATGGCCGACGGCAAACAGTGCCGAAGACAGGCGAGACGGGGTTTGTCGGGATCGGTGCTGGATGCGCGGCTCACGGCTGTGGCAGCGCGCGTTCGGCGAAGTCCGGGCGGCGCCGCGGCAATAATGGCGGAGGCGATGGAGGTAATTTGGGGTTTTGGTTTCTTTTTTTTTGATGTCCATGGTGGTAATGGTGATAGTGACAGTGGTCGCCAGGGGGTGGTAGTGAAGATGCTGATGGCGGGAAAGGAGAAGTCGAGGGGTCGGCCGGGGTTGTTGGAGCAGCAATGGTGGTGTTGTCCGGGTGCGGTGGTGGTGTTGTCCTGGTGCAGGGAGGGAAGAGCAGTGGTGGTGGCTGTGATTGTGATGTGGAACGGTGACATGGGTTGTCGGGTGGACGGGAAGTCGGGTTGTGGCGGAAGGGTAGGCGGGGCTGTCGGTCATGCCGTGGAGGTGCTGTGAGGGGAGCGGCCACGGTGGCGAGGCAGAACAGGGGGCATGGTTAGGTTTTTAGGATTAGCTAGAAATTGAGCCTTGTCGGGTGTGTCCGACACGATGATGGTATTGTATTTGTACAAGGAAAATAATAGTGGATGGGGAAGGGGACACAGACACGATGCACGATGCTTGGGTCGTGGTGGTAAATATTTGTGGAGGAGTTGGATGGTGAAATTTTGGATGAGTACCTCTCCTTATATAGGAGGTGGGAATTCCCAGTTGGATAAGGATTAGTATTCATTTAAACCCCGATGGATAATTCCATCTTTTATTTAAATCGATTTAAATCCAAATCAATCTAGATAAACTTCCTTTAATTTAAATGCCTATTTAAAATAAAATCTTTTCCCATTTAAATTATCAAAATAATTCAAATATTAAATAAAACAAAACCTTAAATATCATTTTCATAAATATTAAAATATAATATTTATTAATTTCGAAAATCGAGGTAATTACTTAAATATTAAATCATAAAGTAGCTTTTTATAAATAACAAAATATGTTACTATACAAATTTCAATTCTGCAAATATCTAGAATATATTTTATATAAACTAAAAATTTTCAAATCACTATCCATTTTTAAATGACGAATAAAATAACCTTTTTTTTGAAATTAAAATATTTATCATATTTATTTGAACATGTACTTTTCCTATAAAATTAAATTTATAATAAAATATTTTTCTAAAATATGTACCTCGACACATATTCGCACTCGTCGAGGAAATACGAAACGCAAATCTCACACGCTACATAATACAATGATGCAAACTCGTATGCAAAGTACAAAATAAATACAAAAAAAATGTAGTAGAATTTTAGGGGGTTTACATCCTACCCAACTTAAAAGAATTTCGTCCTCGAAATTTAGGAATAATTAGGGAAGGTAGGCTTAAGGGGATAGAAGCAATTTTTATTGATACGAAATTGATTCACATTGAACGAGAAGGCAATCTCAATATTTAGACCGGGCGGCGAGCGATATTTCAATGGATAATAGATCAGTTGGATGACTAAGAAAGAATCGGTTATAGTATGATTATGCGTATGACAACCCCTCGAGGACTATAATCCCTCATTCACTGTCAATTGTTCTATGGACGTGCAAGCTTCCCAGATAGGTAATAGTCTTCCAATATAAATTTTGATCATTAGAACATTTCATTACGTATTTTCAATATCGTTAAAATATCCAATCGTTCTTATCGATTAGCCCTATTCACTCTTTCAATTTGTTTTATCCGTAATTTTATATTCCATAACCTTATTTTCTCCTTTACTTCGATCATTTGCCTCACAAACTTGAATTCCAAATGTATGCGTATATCTCGTTCGATATTTCGCCGTGAGTTCAACAGATTTGAATTCAATGAATCTCTAATACACTTCTACCACATATCTACATTTATAGATATATATATTCCTCAGTTAGATTTCGTTGTTCATAATCTCTCAAAAGTAGGAATTCGATAATCTTTCAATATATTGAGTCGTACTTATCCTTAAAATATCATCTTAAATATTTGTTGATCATATCTTCACAAAGCGATCTTTTATAAATGAAAATCTCTCAATCTCTTATTTATTAGGGCCTTCCTCGGAAATTGGAACCCAATGATCTTTTAATCCATGATGGTAAAAATAACCCGTCTTTACTTCAAACTCACAATCACTTTTAGAAACGTGTTCTTAAATCGTTAAAAAGGTATGCACTTTCTTTCTTCAATAATTGGTTATCTTTGAAACCTATTATCTTTATGACATCATATTTTATCGAAGGCAAGTCCACGTTGTCTTTATCAAGAATTTGCATTCATCAATTTAATATATAACTTGGTTCTTTAACCAACAAAGCTTTAGAATTCTTCACTCGATATTTAGTTACCTCAAAACAAATTTGAAATTCGTGAAGTCTATTTATCCTTGAGTGTTTCATCAAAACATAATATATCATTCCTTACTTCATTGATTCGGATTTATCACACATTTCCATTTTGTCCCACCTATACCTCATAATCTCGTAATTATCTTAACCAACTACATTATTTATCCATGCTGTGGGGTTCTCCAATCTAGCTTCTACTAACCCAAGATTGTCATGATCAAATTTCATTTCGCATAAGGAAATCATACAAGGTACAAGGTTGCATAAACAATGGAGAAATCGTAGTGAAATATGAGTAAGCAATTTAATTGGAAGGGAGAAAAGTAAGTGTTGCTAATATTGCATGAAGAGTAAAAGGTGTTATGGGTCTAAGTAAATCAAGATAATACAAGAAAATAGAATGACAAGGGTTAAGCAGTCAAGATAAAATACAAGGTTAAGCATTTAACGGATTTAGTAGATCGCAATCGGGCCGAAGATTTGAGTCGAGATTGAGTCCAAATATATAGTCGAAAGTATATCGGTACCATGGTATAGGTTATAGTTAGTCTTTATGACCCGAAAGTTGTATTATAAAAATAGAGTACAAGGGGACGTATTTTAGTGGGACATGATATACCTACATGAAGGTGAGCTCGTCTAGGTCTTGTAGTGAAATTGGTTGGAAGGAAAAGTCTAGTGTTGTGTTCCAAATATTAAAGTCACGATAGGGAACGCCAAATGATCAAAATAGAAAGTGGGTTTTCATAAGGTACTAATTAATGCACCTAAAATAAAGGTTAAAGCACGAAATAAAGATAATTAATGGAAATCTCGTAGATCGAGGTAAAAATAAGTTAGAGGCACAGTTTCTGGAGAGGAAATAGTCTCATAGATAAGGGTATGGTCAAGGGGATGGTTCTAATCATTTCTAAGTTTCAAACAATTAGATGTCACGAATAAAGATCTAGATTCGAGGGAAGGTCGAGTAAGTCAAAGATATGTTCTTCGGTTTGGTCGATGACTAACTATACTTGTGTATATGCAATATCATAATCATAGGTGGCATGGCAATCTAATGTAGAATACTTCTATCTCACTAGGGTGACCTTTCTTGCTTCTTGGTCCTCTACCAATATGATCTAATCTAAATTTCAAGTTCCTCGAAGTTTCTCAATAAAATTTCCAAGATACTCCACCAAATTTCCTAATCATCTTAGGCTGTCAAGTTTAATCCAAATTTAAATTTCTAATCAATCTCAAAATAACCCTTGTATATCGCAAATCGAATAATAATTTTTTTTTCCAAAATCTTAAACTCAACATTTAAATAAGTTTATCAGCCGAAATTCTTACTACAAAATGGAACATTTAAATAACTCCCGAATTTAATTTTATATCCTTCAAATGTGTATATCTAGCTTCCAATAAATCACAAAATTTTTTTTTTCACCAAAATTTAAATATCCATAATCAAGGCCTTTAAAATCGAAATCTAAATAACTTTACAATTCATAGATCATATGATGTAAAAAAATATTTACCAAAATTTATCAATCATCCTCAAATTTTGGTCAATCGTAAATCATACTTCCACATTTAAAATTTTTATGATCCTTTTCCAAATCAAATTTATACCCTTCCAAAAAGATGTATAGTTATAACTCGATAAATCATAAATGCTCAAAGACCTTCCAAAATCAAACGCAAATCAAATAAATTTGTTTTCTCGATCTAGCTATCCTCTTGTGTATATCACCTTGTAATATCAAAATAAAATCCCAACTATCTTTTGAAGGCGGTATTATGCTACTACCCAACTTGAATTAACTAATCCTTTAAATCATATTTCTAGAAAAATAAATGCCTCTATAATTCAAATAAAATCTCCATGCATATTAATTGTCAATGTAACCTTCTAGCCATGTGTTTGTCCTATGAGCATATACTAGTGTAGTCATCTTACTAAGCACGAAACTAAGAATTTACGGTAGAAGGAGTCAAGCAAGATGCAAGTCAAGGAGGTCGAACGAGAGTTCAGAATTTGAAGTCAAGAAAGGATGTCAAATAGGTGGATGAGATTCTAGACTCTAATCCTATATTGTAGGCCCGTTTGGTACAGTCATATAACCGAAACGGCAAACTCGACCTGCATGGGCCACCATAAAAATATGTAACGCCCTAGTCCCAAAATACGTAGGTCTAGGAACGCAGACATGCCAGCCGTATAATAAATATACGTAAGCTGTAAAATGCAGTAGAACTATAACTAACTAATCTCATCCACAAAATGTAAGAAATAAAAGATATCATATAACCAACTACGAATTGTCATTGGTACATGTAGTTGGGTGAAGACAAATCCACTACCAACTATGAAAATAAATACATAACAAAAGAAGGAGTTTGGCGAGCGAAGCGAAGACGATCAAGGTGCAATCATCCTCGAAGAGATAGAGATGATCGTGGCCACGGCTAGAACACCTACGAAAGACAAGAGCACACACCTGGCGAGATAACCAGGTTATCAGAGGGACGTAAAAAGATACAATAAATATGCCATATAAATACTGAATATAAAACATGCCACAATCAAAGAAAGTGACAAAACATAAATAAGGTAACCTAACCGTACTAAAGTGAACATGCAGTGAGAACAAACCTTTCCTCGCATGAGCCCTGGCTGTAAATGGGATCTGGTATAGTCCCCACTTGGGCACCAGTGACCTAACCGCATGACGTTCAAAAATGACAGTGGCCAACCTGAAAGGCTCATACCCGTATCTCCAGCGGAGCTTTCGGGTTACAAGGGAAGTGCAATCGAAGCCCATACGACAAGGAAATGTTCTCCCCAGCCAATGTACCTTTCATGTCGCATCCACGACCATGTAACACTACTAACCGTCAAGTCTTCTAACATACAACTATTGACAGTTAGACCTAACGCATGCGTACGGGTGATCAGCCAACACGCAAGGACCTCTACATGGTACTCATCTCACACATCCTCGTGGTACAACTGTGTCAAGGTATATGCAATACACTACAATTGGTAGTCCCTTAACTCTATGGCCATATGCAATCAAAGGATAACAAGTAGGCTAATATCACTGAGCAGGTAGTAAATTAAAAACTGTAAGAACTGGAAATAAACGAACGGTGATATGGAATAAAATGCAAACTGACAATAAAACAGTATAATGGCAAGGTATCTTGCCTGGTGTGTTGCCTAGTACGGTACAATGATCTGACAAGTCCAGTTTGCCCGATAGCCATGCTTGATGTGTAAGGGTCCGAATTCATAAGAAAATAGGAGGCACGATTTAGTCATGATTAATGGTGGCAGCCAAGAAGAATTTTTGGAAATAATTACATATACTAATTTTAGAAAATAATTCTAATAATTGAAAATCCTATTTAGTCAAAATATGTTTCTTTTTTTTATAAATACTTTTTAGGCTAAAAATGCTCTAAGTTTGTTGAAACAAATTTTTGGGGTAAAAGCTGTATTTTTAGTAGGCAAAATACTTTTAGACAAATATACGAGATTATTTTGGACTAATAACCTATCAAATATTTGAGGGTAAATTCTGAAATTACTTATAAGGCCTAGGCCAACTATAATTTGCTAAAAAAATATTTACTAGAAAAAATATACACTTATTTAATAAAACAATATAAATAAATAAAATAAAATTTAATGATAAAAGTCCTTCTTAGTTAAGAGTACATATGATAATAATAAAAGTTATAATAAGTTATATTATTTATATATATCTATACCAGGAAGATAAATAATAAGATATTATTAATATTGTATACTAGTCCTTTCTGCTATTGTTATTCAAGCAAATAATAATATAATAATAATAAAAATATATAATGATAATAATAATAATAATAATAATAATAATAATAATAATAATAATAATAATAACTAATAATAATGATATAACAGAGCAGTAACATCTGCTCGTAAAGTCTCTTTTTTTTGTTAGAAAGAGAATGAGAATGGGAGAGGAACAGAAGGGGAGGAAGAGGGTTTTCTCACCAGAGGGGCGGTTCCGGCGCCGGTGGCCGGCGGCGAAGTGCGGCGGTTGTGCGAGGGGGAAAGGAGGAGCTGGAGAGGAGCGGGATGTCGGAGGCACGGGTTTCTGGAGAACTCTGGCACGACGGGCGGATCCACGACGGAGAACGCCGGATCTGGAGCAGAGTCGGGCGCTCCTGCGCGGAGGCGGCACAGCTCCGTGGACGGGTGAGACGGCACGGTGGAGCGCGCTCACCGGTGAGATTACGGCACTGGGCCGGCATAAAGTAGCTTTTTATAATATTTATTAATTTATTAATTTCGAAAATATAATATTTGCCTCCTATTTGTAGACTCGGGTATCCCGAGCACACGGGTGCGTAGATATCATGTTTGCTCCCTGATCTGAGGCTAGTAAATGCACTTGCTCTTGATCGTTGGGGGGAGACTTTTGAGACCCACCCTGTCCGTTAGCCCTGGGGGACTGGACATGGGTGGTTATGTACAACTTTCCATCAGTAGCCCGTATAACAGTTAACGGTGCCCACTGACGGTCAGCAACTTGGACAGTTGTCTGGGCTTGTTGGGCCCGTGCCGCCCTAGACTTCTTTGACTTAGCACCCGAATGTGCATAGTAAAAGAGTCCAGATTGATACATCCCACATTATCAATTGGCTGCATAGAGTCGGGCCCGCATGAGAGACGGTCGAACATAGAGCTTCTGACAGGGCCGCATGATACACTCTGTCTATGGCCAGGACTGACTGCTGTATGGGCCATCTGCCTGCGGCCAGAGTTGGCTGCCGCATGGAGGATCTGCATAGGGCCAGGGTTGGCTATCGTATGAGTCATCTGCCCATCTCTCTTATGCGGCCTCTTCCTTGTCCGTATAGATTTCCCTTGTGCCCCAAAAAACTCAGCATCATAGTGTTTTCCTTTGCTGGATTTGGGGACAGTGGGATTATCTGCGGTCGAAAGCAAGGCCGCAGGAGAGTTTCGACTACCGTTTTGGATCGCAGAAGGAGCTTCTTCAAGAACCTGGTCGGGGGCAACAGTTTTGCGCTTCGACATACTGTGGGCTCTCTTTGGGTTGGCTAGCTTCTGTGATGGGCTGGAGATCCCTTCAGAGAGCATTTCTTCGAATGCTCGTTGGTCAAATCGAACCACGAGCATTTGCTGTGTGGAGCCGAGCTTGGATGCATCAGATTACATCACCATCTTCTCAACAGAAGATAAGGATGTCCCTAGCAGAGTCGCCATTGTGTTTGCCATTAAATATCAAGCACAACAAATTTCAGATGAATTGAACTTGATTGCAAACTAGCTTGTACAAGAGAAAGCTTAGGAGACAATCTAAGTACAATTGTTTAGTTTTGATTCTGGAGGGGTGACGATAGAGGCTCGAAAAAGTGTAGCAACTCTGCCTTACTCCGTGGACTATCTGACGCGCTCCTAACTCGAAGAAATTGCCTTTCGTAGGTTACCAACCTTGGATTGCCAACCATTTGCCTGGGTGTAATACCCTGCTATTTATAGTGTTTTCTGCAGTAGCAGCTTTTTAGTCCGCATAATAGGCCACGTGGACACGTGTCTCTCACAGCGCATAAAGACTCGATCTCGGGCTGCCAGCTGGTGGGGGTTGTTGAGATTTTGTTGGAGAATCTGTGTAGTTGAGACTTGGTCAGCCTGCCACATGTCTCATCGCAAGATAGGACCAGTCTGCTTGAGTCATTTTGAGTCGCATAGGCCCTTCAGAGTTCGGCCATGCTGGACCGTATAAGACTCATGCGGCAGTCTCCCTTAGTCCGCATGTAGCTTGGGGACTTTTGAGCCGCATAGGTTCTTATATTCTGGGCTGCATAAAGCTCATGCGGTTCGGATTGTAGTTACCCTTGGCCGCATAAAATACATAGATAAGGTTCATGCGGCTCGGGTCGCCTGTCCAGTATAATCATGTCTTATCTTCTTTTCTAAGCGTCAGAGTTGTCAGAGCTGTCAGTCTTTGCCAGAGTTTGTCAGCTTTATCAGACCAGAGTCAGCTTTATCAGAAGGATTAGTCAGCTTGGCCGCATAAGTAACTATTCTCTCTGCGGCTCCAAAGTCAGTCTAGTGAAGATGGGCCGCAGGGGGCGTACTGAGTTTGTCATGCGGCTCTTCTTTATGCGAGTCAATCTGTTCTAGGGTACTCATGCGGTCAGTTGTGATCCGCATGAACCACATATTTTCCATGCTTCTACAATGAGTAGTAGGACTCGATCTTAGAACGACTTAGAAGGTTTTCAACTCGAGTTTAAGTTGAGGCTTTTTTTTTGTCCTAGAAGGAAAACCATTTCTTTCATATTTTCTATAAAGAGAGAAAATTAAAGTCATATTTTTCTGTGTTTAGTAAAACAAGAAATGCATTCAAGAAAGTGGATTTAATTTTCCTTGGTTGGTGCAAAAATATAAAATATATATATATATATATATATATATATATATATATATTATATATTAAAAAAAATATATATTATATATATATATATAATATTATTGGTATATATATATTTTATATTATATAAATATATATATATATATATATTATTGGTATATATATATATATTATATTATATATATAATATAATATATATATACCAATAATATATATGTATATATCTATATGTATATATATATATTATTGGTATATATATATATATATATATATATATATATATATATATATATCCTTGCATTTTAAAATGAAAATAACATCATGAAAATCTAAAAGTAATGGATAAAACAGGCAATAACACATTTGAGTAGAGCTATTGTCATCCTAAATTTTTGTAACAAATACTGGAAAAAGATAAAGGAAAATCAATCTCATGGAGAGGAACCATATTTCTCCTACTTTTTTCTCTGTTAGGAAAATAGTTTCCAAGTTAGTAGCTACCAAACAAAGGAAAGAAACAACTTTTGTTTTCTGATTCCTTAAATCCATTAACCAAACATGGCCTAAGTTAATTGTGTTGCACTTGTACAAAAGTCTATCTTATGTAATAAGCTTATTTTTTTAATAATAATAGAAAGAATTACTGATCTTCTTTTGTATTGAAGCTAACAATAAAAAAAATTATTTTGCAAACTCATTTTTGGAGTATGTCCCACTAAGTATACATGCTTTAACTCATGGTAGAGTCAGTAACGCCCCAGTCCTAAAATACATAGGACTAGGGGATCGTATACATGCCAGCTATATATCGAGTGGACTCTAGTCCGACTCGAATACGTATAAGCTGTCTAGGTGTTCTAATTTTATCTATCAAACAACTATAAATCTATCTACCTCAACCCACAGGATAAATAACATAAAGAATGAACAGTTTATGTAATAGTCTGTAGCCCAATAACATATATGTTTGATTATACCCGAAAAAAGATATGTGTCTACAAAATAAGACTAAATATCAGAATAGAAATAATGAATGAATGTAATAGTAAAAAAATATATCTATGTAATGACCTACTACCTGGAGAGATCACAAATCACAATAAAAAATACCTGAGCCAGATACAATAATACCTCCATGATCAGCGGACTATTTCTGGATGACCAACTACCTGGAGAGATCACCAGGTCCTCAGGGGACATAGCAAGGTACAGAAAAATAATCCAAGTAAGAGTAAAAAGAATATCTATGTAATAGAGGGTAACTACTATAACTATCTAGGTGCAATATGCAGTTGAGAAATTTCCTAATACCAGGCCCAGCCGTACTGACAATCACCCATGGTACTGTACTGTAATACCGATAGGCGATAATAAACAATACCATAGCTCTACTACAGAGACCATGTCAATACGCAAGTAAAAATGCTCCACACAAGAAAGCATGACCACGAATGTCACGACCCACACCCAGTGTAGAGGCACGAGAAGTGGGTACGTCCAGCCTACGCCGTAGTATCGACGGTAGAACGCTGTCCTAGGTCACATACATCTAACAATTATAAGGTACCTGTACAGTATATACTCTCCAAACGGAGGACAATACAAAAATGTACAGCTTAATCACAACTATTGTAGAAATACGATAAGATAGATAGATATGATATAAAAATTGCCAAATGAAGTACAACAGGAGAAGAAGTCTAAGTGTCTAAGATAACATCTCCACAACATCCAAAATAACAAGAAGATCCCAAATATATACATAATGTATCCAAATAAGACAAGACAATAAAGTAAGATAACTAGTCTAGCTAACTAGCTTAGACTACTGGGATAATATCTCTGCAAGGACTGGGTCCTCCTGGGAGTCCAGCTCACAGGTGTCATCTGAAGTACAGGTAGGCAACTCTAGAGGGGAGTGAATAGAGTTTATAACGAAAATGATCAATTAAAAACTTAAACTCTTTTCACCAACAAAATAATCAGAGTAAAAGAAATGCGAAAATAAAATAGTTGAGAGCAAGCACAAATACAGCAAGATTTTTAACCTGATTTTCCTCGTGGAGGACTAGTCCAGGCCTGAGAACTCTAGCTCAGGATTAAAATCCACTATTTGTGAAATAGGGTTACAACCACGTACCTTTTAACAGAAGAGCACGCCAAACTTCTTTCAATGATCGCTGTGGCGAAACTTGGACTTTTCTAAGTGACTTACAACTTCTTGCACTTCAAACTTCTAGCTGAATCATACCAAGCAACTTGGACGGTTGGGAAGTTTGAATGCTAAGTTGGATGGGAAGGTAAAGCTCTTTAATATGTAGGCTATGTAAGAGAAGAAGAAGAGAAGATTGGATGGTTTGAAATGAGAAAATTCAAGGCCTATTTATAGGGTTCGGGATAAGCAGAATTCGGCCAGAATTCTGTGTCTAGAATTCAAATTTTTGGCCGTTGAACAACTAGCAGTGATCAAGCCCTAAAAATCAGCTTCTTGTAATTTAGGGGGCAAAGTTCGGCCCAAACTCTGTGTGGAGGTAGAGTTCGGCCCGAACTCTGTCTCCTATGGACAGAAAGTTCTTAATGGGCTTCTGGATGAATGGGCTGATTTGGATATTGGCTAAGAAAACCTATAAGGCTACGTCTAGCCCAAAGTTGCTCAGTAAGACCCAACGTACATTATCCTATACTCAAAAACAGTAAAATGTACAGACTCCAAAATATACAAATTAGTAAATCTTCAGGTAGCTGTAATCTTGAACCGATGAGCTGAGTTGATCGATTTCGAGCTTGATGTGTCAAATTGGACTATGACAAATATTGTTTTGTTAATTGTCAAGATTAAGTTGACTGTGATCCGGTTTGGGTCAACAATCTCCCCCATTTTGATAATTGACAAAACATGATATTTGTATGTCTCAATATTCATACCTGGACACATTATGGCTCTCCCGTACTTGAACAAATTTGCTCTCCCGTAAAATGATATTTCCTGTGACAAGTTCTTATCCAAGTATACTTAATTCATAGTGCTAAGGCAAACATCAAGTGATCTTCCCCTTTTGACAAAAATCAAAATGAAGACCAATATAGAGAAGCAATATAGAGACCATCCACATAAAAGATAATATGCTAACAGCAGTTTTGATCAAGTCTAAACAGAGCCATAGAGTGTAACAAGGCTAATAAAAACATAAAAGCATAATCAAAAGAAACATAGTGCCAAAATGAAAAATAGTCCTAAGCATCAGTGATAATACAAAAGCCATATCCATCATGGAGCATGTGAAGGCCCCGCACCATCGGAATCGGTACGACGGGGATCAACAAATGCAAAGGTCGGATCAAGGTAGTGACGAACCCAAGAATCGTCAATGCAATAACCGTCACGAGACGGATCACGCATCATCAGAATCGACATCATCAGATGGAAGGCTATGGAGTATTAAATGTCATGGATGGAGTTGTTGAGCGCGCTCATCTGCAGTGTGGTGCGATAATCCATCTGCGTCCAGCGGTCATCCATCTCAGCCCAACGTTCGTCCTCCAAACGGAAGCGATCGTGAAGTATAGTCTGAATAGAGTCAAGTGTAGCAGTGGACTCGAAAGCAGAGGAATCAGGAGCAGCAAAGGGTGCAGGAGAGTCAAGCTCCTCAGTAGCATCAGACTCAGAGGAGGCCACAACAGCAACAGTTCTCTTTGCCTTGGTCAGATAGGCAGGAGGGGACAAGGACTGACACTGATCTAAAGGGACATGAAAGGTGCGAAAGATAATAGGAAGATACATGGTATAAACCAAGGACTTTGGTTTAGGCAGAGCACGAATCATCCAATCCATCATCGTGCGAGAAAAGTTGAAAGGAACGCAAAAGTGCAGAAAGAAAAGAATAGTGATCTCAAAGTAAGTGACTTCATCAGTCGATCCAGCTTTCGACAAGACCGAGGAAAAGATAACACGATGAAGTTCGTAAAAGTGATTATTGAGATGTTTAGCCTTAAGTTTTCAAGGATGGACATTCGGAGAGCAAAGATCATCCTTGAAACTTTCCAAAGTGGTCTCACCGGGGAAGACAAAATCCCGGGCATCATCAAGCCGTTCCCAAGTATTAGGATCTAGCATACCAAGAATACCGGCTAACTCAAAATCATCAAATGATATGTTTATACCGGCGACACATGAGTAGATGCGGTCGTGGTCATAAGTCATATTGCAATAAAACATTTGAATGGCATTCACATAGATAGGTTCATGAGTTGCAACAAGTTCATTGAGACACAAGTCATAAAAGTTAGGAAGATAGTCGAAAAATACCGTGAACTTAATAGGGTGTCCGACAATACACTACGATGACAAAAGTTGGCGAACCATGCGTTAGAAGTATCTAACGACACAAAAATACGGTCATCGTATGTGTCGGAATTGAGGGGTGGAGGTGGGTTGAATAGAGGGTGGATCATGTTACGAGGAGGAGGAGGAATAGGTTGTAGGATTGGTTGAGGATGTGGTGGAGGATTGGGTGGAGGATTAGTAGAGGATTCACCTATACTTCTCCTTGGTCTCTTCCCTCTACTAAGCAACCTAGGTGCCATGAGAAAAAAATTGAGAGAAAGGAAAGAAAAAGAAGATATACCTCAAAAAGAGACCCAAGATAGAAGAGAATGAGCCCAAGAATGATCTCCTTGAGTTTGGAGAGAGATTTTCCAAGGATTAGTGTCACACCCCAGAACCAGAATACTGGAGAGCGGGGGCAGACATAGCCAGCTACGTATATTGAAATAGAATACATCTCAACTATACGGTCACGGCTGTCTAGATATGAGGGTTTACTACAAGCCAACAGTCTCTTAAGGTCAAGCCTATTGTCTCAATCTCAAGCAAATAATATAATTACAAGATGTATGATCATTAAATATACAATAAAAGGTGTCCCAAATATTACATATCAGCTGATCATGAAGCTAGTCGTACAAAATGTTAGGACTAGCAAGAGTTTAAGTCATACATGATCAACCCTAGGATTTGTTAATCATGTTTACAGCTCGTAGGCAGACAGTAAGTAAAAGTGCATCGAGCTAACAGGTGCTCGTCGGCTAAATGCCTCAAAAGAATAAATTTACAATAGAGTGAGCGAAACAAAATAGAAAACCCACTCGTAGCCCGGGTTCCTTCTAGTCGCCACTATTGGGCTGGAAGCTTGGTAGATCCTCGGGAGCTGCTCCGAAATCTGGCCACACAAAACCAGCTGGGTCAACCCCAGAAAGAGCAAGTGCCACAAGGGGGCCACGAAATAAGAACAAAAGCCAGCAATCATCACAAGAAAATCTAATAATAAAACTAGAATTACGAAAACATGTCAGGATGATATACGACGAGATAACCATAGAACTATTCCGATAGCCAGGTTACAACCCGTAAACCAAACAAGGACCGGGGTTGTAACCCTTCATCTGAACAGAACTTGGTTTCCCACCATTTATCGGCAAGATAATAATGTAAGAAATCAAGACAGGAAGCAAGCTTGTACTGGATCAAGACATGGCTAGACTGGTTATACCTCATTCAATCAATCACGGCCAAGCAGATACTACTGCTTACTACTTTAACTAACTAGGGTTATCACAGGCCTAATTACTAACAAGATCCAGTGAGATTGTTCCACAGCCACAAGCCCTGCAGACCATCCAGGCTACCCAGGACGAAAGATTAGGGTTGAATTTAGGTGGGTACATCGTCCAGGGGATACATGTACCCTTAGGTGACTTAGAGGGTGCAACACGCGACGGTGTGCTGGAAATGTGCCCTACTCGACGGCACGCTACAGATCCCAAGAGCGCCCAGGTAACGGGATTGCCTGTAGCTGTGTCAATCTCTTCATGACTACTGTATTATTCTAGTTATTAACCTTAATCCATTTTAGTAGGAACTCCTGACCGTGGTACTCAGGAGTCCCATCCTAGACATGATGCAAGACAGGACAAGTAGATTTAACAAGCAAGCACGAAGAACCACCCACGGTGTCAAGGCAAGTCAAGTTAAGTTATCAAGATAAATCATGTCAGGGTACTTGTCAGGAGTGCGCCACGACGGGCCACTATCATGTCAGGTTGGTTAAGTCAGGAGTGCACCACTACGGGTCACTGTCGTGTTATGCTAGTTCCTTGTCATACCATGCCATGTACAATAGTCATTCTAAACATATTAAGTAAAATTAAGTTCATGACAAAAGGCGTAAGGATATAAAATAGGCGTAAAATATCTAATAAAATATCCATATATAGGGCTATAGAAGAGCCAAGCTTAAAGAAATAAGACCAAAACTCCAAGAGCCAATGGGTTAAGCAAGGGGGTCAGGGGAGCAGCGTACGAAAAAGTCACGTACACTGAGAGAGCAGCGTCGGTGAAAGTCACGCACGTTACAGGGAGCAGCTGCGTGAAAGTCACGCACGCTCAAGAAAACAGCTGCGTGAAAGTCACGCACGCTCAAGGAAGCAGCTGCGTAAAAAGTCACGCACGCTCAAGGAAGCAGCTGCGTGAAAAGTCACGCACGCTCAAGGAAGCAGCTGCGTGAAAAGTCACGCACGCTCAAGGGAGCAGCTGCATGAAAAGTCACGCACGCTCAAGGAAGCAGCTACGTGAAAAGTCACGCACGCTGAAGGGAGCAGCTGCGTGAAAAGTCACGCACGCTCAAGGAAGCAGCTGCGTGAAGAGTCACGTACGCTACAGGGAGCAGCTGCATAAAAAAGTCACGCACGCTCAAGGGAGCTGCGTACGCGTAAAAACACGCACGCTGGGTCTGGGTCTTCTTCTCCATGGCTGAGAAGAAGCTCCAATGGCTCCAAAACTTCAAAACCTCATAACTTGGCCATCCGAACTCCAAATCCAGATTTCCAAGGTTCTAACCAGGGTGGAATTGAATGCTCTTCCACATGGAAGCATCAAAAACCCATAAAATCCAACTAAAGTAGATCAAACCATGTAAAATCCGAAAATAGCTAAACCTAGATCTAGAACAAAGGAAGCTCCAAATCACAAAATAGCAAGTCCTAATGTTGATCACCATGTCCTAATCTAGCAAATGAACCAAGAAAATAGGGCTCTCATGAAGTGGCAAGGTGCACTTGCCTAGGGTTGGAAGAGTTATGGAGGAAGGAGAAGAAGAAGAAGGAAATTAATGGTGGAAGTTATGAGGAGAGAGAGTGGTAGGTGGGGATATAAAGAGGGGAGTTGCGGTGGGGATGAGGGGTAGCATAAGCTAAGGTGCTCCAATACATAAACCAAACCGAACCAACCCAATAAAACCGAGTCAAGCCAAAACCCAAAATATGAGAAATACCGAAATTCCACAAGTTGAGAAAAATAAAAATACATGCCAAAATCTAGATACGAGTATAAATACAAAATACGGGAAAAATATGGGAAATGAGGGTGACAACTCTACCCACCTTAAAAGAATTTCGTCCTCGGAATTTAATCAAGGAGCTAGAGATTGTCACGAGAAGCTACACTAAGCACAGGCAAGTTACACTATGCAGTACAATCATACAATCAAACAATGCAAGCAAGGAAAGAAAAATGTAAGGCATAAGAAAGATATTATACCTCACGAGTCAAACAGGTAGGGATATCGCGATCGGATGTCGTCCTCACGCTCCCACGTTGACTTACCTAGAGAGTGATGACCCCAAGCAATACGGACTAATTTAATAGTCTTGTTCTTGAGTATCTTTTCCCTCCGGTCCAATATAGACACGGGCCTCTCCTCATACGAAAGGTTGGTACCAACAACCAATTCCGAATGGTCTAGGATGTGGCTCGGGTCTGGAATATACCGTCGTAATTGGGACACATGGAATACATCATGCACCTCACTTAGCGACGGTGGAAGAGGGAGACGATAGGATACATCTCCTACTCGCTCTAGAATATCGAACGGTCCTATATACCTAGGACTAAGCTTTCCTCGCACGCCAAAGCGAATGACGCCGCGGTTAGGCGAGATCCTAAGGAATACATGGTCACCGACAGCAAATTCTAAGGGACGCCGATAAGCATCGGCCCAATGGCGCTGGCGGTCCTGAGCAACTCGGAGGTGATCTCTGACCTTCCTGACCACTTCAACTGTCTGGGAAATCAATTCGGGTTCGAGCATCTGCCTCTCTCCGATATCGTCCTATGCTAGCGGGAATCTGCACTTTCTGCCATAAAGAGCCTCGAAGGGTGCCATCTGGATACTGGCCTGATAACTGTTGTTGTACGAGAATTCCACCAGGTGCAGATGATTCTCCCATGAACCACCGAAGTCAAGGGTACAGGATCTCAACATATCTTCAAGAGTCTAGATTGTGCGCTCTGATTGACCATCCGTCTGCGAGTGATAAGCTGAGCTGAACTGAAGATGAGTCCCCAAACTCTTCTGCAAGCTGCGCCAAAAGTGTGATGTGAATCTTGAATCCCTGTCCGAGGTGATGCTGACTGGCACACCGTGAAGCCTGACAATCTGCCTGAGATACATCTCTGCTAACTGCGCCGTCGACTGTCCATCTCTGAATGGGAGAAAGTGTGCCACCTTGGTAAGCCTATCCATAATTACCCAAATAGCATCTCTGTCGGCTGGAGATCTGGGCAATCCGGTCACAAAATCTATGGTTATATGTTCCTATTTCCATTCTGGGATCGGTAAGGGTTGAAGAAGTCCAGCGGGCCTCTGATGTTCAGCTTTAACCTGTTGGCAAACCAAACACCGAGAGACAAACCGGGCTATCTCCCTCTTCATGCCATTTCACCAAAAATGCTGACGAATATCACGGTACATCTTCGTACCACCCGGATGAATAGAATACTGTGAACTGTGGGCTTCTGCTATGACTTCTTGTCTGATATCTCCACTGGGTACACAAAGACGAGTGCCGTGTCGAAGTGTACCATCTTCATGGATACATAACTCTGGCCTTCTTTCTGCTTCACACTCTGCTCTGAGTCGCTGGATCTTGGAATCTGTTGACTGCGCCACCCGGATCCTCTCAACTATGCTGGACTGAACCTGTAGACTGGCCATCAATGCTACACTGGTTGGAAGAACCACTTCAATTCCCATCTTCTGAAGATCTGCCAATAATTCTGGTTGCGCCGTCAGGAAATAAACTTCGGCTCTCCTGCTCAATGCATCTGCTACAACGTTGGCCTTCCCGGGATGATACTGCAAATCTACATCATAGTCCACCAGTAGCTCGAGCCATCTTCTCTGCCACATATTAAGGTCCTTCTGGGTGAAAACATACTTCAGGCTCTTATGATCAGTAAAGATCTCTACTCTATCTCCGTACAAGTAGTGTCTCTATAATTTCAAAGCAAACATTACCGCCGCCAATTCCAAATCGTGGGTTGGGTAATTCTTCTCATGATCACGCAGTTGACGTGACGCATAAGATATTACCTTCCTATGCTGCATCAAGACACACCCCAATCCTCTGCCTGAAGCGTCGCAATAAACTGTGAATCCTGCAGTCCCATCTGGAAGGGTGAGAATGGGAGCCGTTATCAAACCTCGCTTCAACTTCTCAAATGATTCCTGACACTCTGCTGTCCAAACAAATGGCACATCCTTGCGGGTCAACTGGGTCATCGGCGCTAAAATCCTTGTAAAATCTGAAACGAATCGCCGGTAGTAGCCGGCCAATCCAAGGAAGCTACGAACCTCTACCACTGAGCTGGGTACCGGCCATGACTCGATAGCCATAATCTTCTGGGGATCCACTTCCACTCCTCCTCTGGTAATGATGTGACCCAAGTATGAAATGCAATCGAGCCAGAACTCGTATTTACTGAACTTGGCGTACAACTGATGCTCCCTAAGCGTCTGAAGGACGACTCTGAGATGCTGCTCATGCTCTGCTTCACTCTTGCTGTAGACCAGGATGTCATCTAGGAACACGATCATAAATTGGTCCAAGTAAGGCATAAAAATACGATTCATGAGGTCCATGAATACGGTCGGCGCATTGGTCGCTCCAAAGGGCATAACAAGGAACTCCCAATGTCCATACCTCGATCTGAATGCTGTCTTCGGGATGTCCTGCTCTCTGACTCTGATCTGGTGGTATCCTGACCGCAAGTCGATCTTCGAAAATACTGAAGCCCCTCTGAGCTGATCAAACAAGTCATCTATCCTCGAAAGAGGGTATCTGTTCTTGATTGTCACTGAATTCAAGGTACGATAATCAACACATAGCCTGGACGTACCATCCTTCTTTTTCATAAGAAGCATCGGGGCTCCCCAAGGCGATCCACTTGCACGGATGAATCCCTTGGTCCTTAATTCTTCAATCATCTTGTACAAAATCTCCAATTCTGAAGGCGCCATCCTGTAGACTCGCTCTGATACTGGAAGCTCCCGCTCCGGCGGCATCAAGTCTATAGTGAACTCAAGCTCCCGCTCCGGCGGCATCCCTGGAAGCTCCTCTGGAAAGACATCTGGAAACTCTTCAACTATCCGGGGTAATTGCACTGCTGCTACTGCCATCCGCAATGCTGGGGAAGATGGCTCCACTGCGCCTCTGGAAAACAAAAACTCTGGCTCGCCGGGGATACTAAAGACAACTCTGCCAATATGGCAGTCTATCCTAGCATACTGGTTCCTCAACCAATCCATGCCTAGGACTACATCATAGTCTGCCATAGGAAACTCTATAAATCTAGCGGGGAACTCCCTACCACTAACTACGATCCGACATGAGGAAAACACTCGATCTACTCCCACAAGACCATTACCAGTAAGTATATTGAGCCTCACTGATAATGACTCAGGCTCCAATCCTATCCGTGTCGCGAATCGTGCAGACATAAATGAATACGATGCACCAGAATTAAACAATACCGAAGCTGGAAAGGAGTTGACGAGAATAGTACCTGCCACAACCTCACCTGGTGCAACTTCTTCTTCCATAGCCATCATCATGGCCTGACCTCTAGCCGCGGGTCCCCTCTACTGGAAACCTCTCTGCCTATTCTGGGTCTGAGCTTGGGCTTGTGCATACTGCTGGGGGTGTTGTTGCTGGAATACCTGAGACTGAGGCGGCAAGGGCCTCGAAGACTGATACTGCTGCAGCTGAACTGGTACTGGGGCCGGTCCTCTCACCGAAGAGCTAGAAGGGTTGGATGCCGATCAACCACCCCTATTCGGGCAAGCCCCTATCCTATGATCTGCTGCTCCACAAGCCAGGCACAATCCCTGCGCCCTGCGACAGTCTGCCACCACATGCCCTGGCTTCCCGCAATGAGAACATCCCATCGCGGAAGTCTGCTTCTGCGGGTACGTCGGGGTCGAATGCTGAACCGACGTTACTGAGGCCGCCCGCCTCGGAGTTCCAATGGTCAATCCCCTAGCTGTCGGAGCTGGAGCTGATGATTGGTGCATCTGACTATGGGACCGCTTCCTACCTCCGGTCCTATCCACGATCCTCTGGGAGGTGTACTCATGCCTCCTAGCTGCTCTCAAGACTGCATCGAACGTCTGGTGCTCGAACTGCTCAACCGCCAATAAGACCTCCAAATGCAGTCCCTGCTGGAACCGCTGGGCCCTATCAAACTCGGTCGCCACCAAGGTGGGGGCAAACCTACTGAGTCTAGAAAACTCCGATGCATAACTGTCGACTGATCTGCCTCCTTGCTTTAAGTTGGTAAATCTGGTCTGCAGGTCGTACCGAGCCACAGCATCGAAATACTTCGTCTGGAATCTCTCTCTAAATACTGCCCAAGCAATGGGTGCCACTAATCCCATGGCTTGCGCTGCCCACCAACTGCGAGCCAAGTCTAACAACTGCAGGCGTACCACCGCCATCTTCTCATTCTCAGGTGTCCTAGCTGCTTCTAGAATCACCTCGGTATCCTGAAGCCATGCATCCGCGGCAATTGTATCCTCGGTGCCGTCGAAGAAAGGAGGGTTCAATCGCTTGAAGCTGTTGGCCGCCTGGTTCCCTGGATGTCCGCCTCGGTTCAAAGCATCTTGAACTGTCTAGTACAGGGCGTCGCTTCGACGATCCTGGGAAGCTATCAAAGTTCTGATGAGGCCTACTAAGGTACCATCATCTGGCTCTACGGGCTGGACGGGCCGAACTGGTGACTCACCTCCAGTAGGTATCACTCTGGAGGCGACTCCGGAATGCTGGGCTTGATCTCCAGGTTGCTGCTGGCCCACGGGAGGTGCTCCTTCTTGCTGATCAGCAGGGTCAGGTACAGTGCCGCTGAAGAAGACGACATAGGGAAACAATAAGGAAGGACCAGGACAGATCAACGATACAAGCATGTAATCAGGGCAAGAATTTCAGGGATTTGAAGATTACGGCGGAGATCAAGGACGAATAATGATTGAGACATCTATTAGGTAAACCCTCACATTTCTTGATTGACAGGACCTGCATGGGCCACCACTTAAACCATGTCACGCCCCAGAACCAGAATACTGGAGAGCGGGGACAGACATAGCCAGCTACGTATATTGAAATAGAATACATCTCAACTATACGGTCACGGCTGTCTAGATATGAGGGTTTACTACAAGCCAACAGTCTCTTAAGGTCAAGCCTATTGTCTCAATCTCAAGCAAATAATATAATTACAAGATGTATGATCATTAAATATACAATAAAAGGCATCCCAAATATTACATATCAGCTGATCATGAAGCTAGTCGTACAAAATATTAGGACTAGCAAGAGTTTAAGTCATACATGATCAACCCTAGGATTTGTTAATCATGTTTACAGCCCGTAGGCAGACAGTAAGTAAAAGTGCATCGAGCTAACAGGTGCTCGTCGGCTAAATGCCTCAAAAGAATAAATTTACAATAGAGTGAGCGAAACAAAATAGAAAACCCACTCGTAGCCCGGGTTCCTTCTAGTCGCCACCATTGGGCTGGAAGCTTGGTAGATCCTCGGGAGCTGCTCCGAAATCTGGCCACACAAAACCAGCTGGGTCAACCCCAGAAAGAGCAAGTGCCACAAGGGGGCCACGAAATAAGAACAAAAGCCAGCAATCATCACAAGAAAATCTAATAGTAAAACTAGAATTACGAAAACATGTCAGGATGATATACGACGAGATAACCATGGAACTATTCCGATAGCCAGGTTACAACCCGTAAACCAAACAAGGACCGGGGTTGTAACCCTTCATCTGAACAGAACTTAGTTTCCCACCATTTATCGGCAAGATAATAATATAAGAAATCAAGACAGGAAGCAAGCTTGTACTGGATCAAGACATGGCTAGACTGGTTATACCTCATTCAATCAATCACGGCCAAGCAGATACTACGGCTTACTACTTTAACTAACTAGGGTTATCACAGGCCTAATTACTAACAAGATGCAGTGCGATTGTTCCACAGCCACAAGCCCTGCAGACCATCCAAGCTACCCAGGACGAAAGATTAGGGTTAAATTTAGGTGGGTACATCGTCCAGGGGACACATGTACCCTTAGGTGACTTAGAGGGTGCAACATACGACGGTGTGCTGGAAATGTGCCCTACTCGACGGCAGGCTACAGATCCCAAGAGCGCCCAGGTAACGGGATTGCCTGTAGCTGTGTCAATCTCTTTATGACTACTGTGTTATTCTAGTTATTAACCTTAATCCATTTTAGTAGGAACTCCTGACCGTGGTACTCAGGAGTTCCATCCTAGACATGATGCAAGACAGGACAAGTGGATTTAACAAGCAAGCACGAAGAACCACCCACGGTGTCAAGGCAAGTCAAGTTAAGTTATCAAGATAAATCATGTCAGGGTACTTGTCAGGAGTGCGCCACGACGGGCCACTATCATGTCAGGTTGGTCAAGTCAGGAGTGCACCACTACGGGTCACTGTCGTGTTATGCTAGTTCCTTGTCATACTATGCCATGTACAATAGTCATTCCAAACATATTAAGTAAAATTAAGTTCATGACAAAAGACGTAAGGATATAAAATGGGCATAAAATATCTAATAAAATATCAATATATAGGGCTATAGAAGAGCCAAGCTTAAAGAAATAAGACCAAAACTCCAAGAGCCAATGGGTTAAGCAAGGGGGTCAGGGGAGCAGCGTACGAAAAAGTCACGCACACTGAGAGAGCAGCGTAGGTGAAAGTCACGCATGCTACAGGGAGCAGCTGCGTGAAAGTCACGCACGCTCAAGAAAACAGCTGCGTGAAAGTCACGCACGCTCAAGGAAGCAGCTACGTAAAAAGTCACGCACGCTCAAGGAAGCAGCTGCGTGAAAAGTCACGCACACTCAAGGAAGCAGCTACGTGAAAAGTCACGCACGCTCAAGGAAGCAGCTGCATGAAAAGTCACGCACGCTGAAGGGAGCAGCTGCGTGAAAAGTTACGCACGCTCAAGGAAGCAGCTGCGTGAAAAGTCACGCACGCTGAAAGGAGCAGCTGCGTGAAAAGTCATGCACGCTCAAGGAAGCAACTGCATGAAGAGTCACGCACGCTACAGGGAGCAGCTGCATGAAAAAGTCATGCACGCTCAAGAGAGCTGCGTACGCGTAAAAACACGCACGCAGGGTCTGGGTCTTCTTCTCCATGGCTGAGAAGAAGCTCCAATGGCTCCAAAACTTCAAAACCTTATAACTTGGCCATCCGAACTCCAAATCCAGATTTCCAAGGTTCTAACCAGGGTGGAATTGAATGCTCTTCCACATGGAAGCATCAAAAACCCATAAAATCTAACTAAAGTAGATCAAACCATACAAAATCTGAAAATAGCTAAACCTAGATCTAGAACAAAGGAAGCTCCAAATCACAAAATAGCAAGTCCTAATGTTGATCACCATGTCCTAATCTAGCAAATGAACCAAGAAAATAGGGCTCTCATGAAGTGACAAGGTGCACTTGCCTAGGGTTAGGTGAGTTGTGGAGGAAGGAGAAGAAGAAGAAGGAAATTAATGGTGGAAGTTATGAGGAGAAAGAGTGGTAGGTGGGGATATAAAGAGGGAAGTTGCGGTGGGGATGAGGGGTAGCATAAGCTAAGGTGCTCCAATACATAAACCAAACCGAACCAACCCAATAAAATCGAGTCAAGCCAAAACCCAAAATATTAGAAATACCGAAATTCCACAAGTTGAGAAAAATAAAAATACATGCCAAAATCCAGATACGAGTATAAATACGAAATACGAGAAAAATACGAGAAATGAGGGTGACAATTAGAGACTTCTAGGGTTAGGGTTTTGAAAAAAATATGTTCGGAGAGGTTTGGAGAAGACAATGGAGAGCAGAGAGATAAAGAAATCCGAGTTTAAGAAGAGTTGGTTGGCTGGTCGGGTCAAATATGAGCCATTGGATCACAAACAGATGAACGGTCGAGAGTAACCCGAGGTTCTGGAACAAGAAGGCCGAACTCGGCCCGAACTCTGTGTGGGGGCAGAGTTCGGCCCGAGTTCTGGTCCCTTGGGCCAGAACTTCAAACAGAAATACAATAGGAAGAAATGAAAAAAAATAAAGTTAGAAATTTTAAATGGGGCAGGCTACAAAACAAATTAACCATATAATAAACAAGGAGTTATGACAGAAATCAATATGGTGAAACTGCCATGGGGTAGCTGCAGGGGCCGGATCCCAGCTAGCGGTAGTCCAAAGACTAGTGCACCGTGTCGCTTAGGCTTTTTCGCCTTATTATCAGAAGGACCCTTTCGGCTTGTACCTATAGCAAAGTCAGCATAAAGAATCGTGACATAATCGATATTTACGCAGGCCAATTTAATGAATAACCGTTTCATCTAAAATTCCTAATTCACGACAAAGAAAATTGAATCTCTCCTCGAATAGTAGTTTTGTAAAGAAATCGGCCAACTGATGATCATTGTCAATAAATTCTAGATTGATAGTGCCATTCAGTTGATGATCACGCAAAAAGTGGTGACGAATTTCAATATGTTTCGTGCGTGAGTGACATATGGGTTCTTAGTAAGGTTGATAGTACTAGTGTTATCACAGAATATAGGAATGTGCATAAATGCTGGATTGTAGTCTGCAAGGGTTTGCTTCATCCATATAATTTGTGCACAATAACGATCAACAGCGATATATTCAACTTCTGTTGTGGATAGTACGACAGAATTCTACTTCTTGCTAAACCAAGAGACTAGAGACTTGCCTAATAAATGACATGTGCCGCTAGTACTTTTACGGTCGACTTTACATCCGGCAAAATCAGCATCAGAGTGACCAATAAGGGCAAAAGATATTGATTTGGGATACCATAAGCCCATTGTAACCGTACCTTTAAGGTATCGAAAGATACGCTTAACGACGGACATGTGTGATTCCTTAGGATTAGCTTGATAGAGAGCACACAGGCAAACATAAACATAATATCAGGGCAACTAGCAGTTAAATAAAGTAGACTGCTTATCATACCTCGATACTTACGTTGATCAATAGGTTTGCCGCTTTCATCTGGTTCTAGTTTGGTTGTAGTAGCCATTGGAGTGCCAATTGGTTTGACGTTGTCAAGGTCAAACTTCTTCAGCATGTCCTTTGTATACTTTGACTGACAGATGAAAGTTCCATGTGATGTTTGCTTGACTTGCAGTCCAAGGAAGTAATTGAGCTCCCCTATTATGCTCATCTCAAACTCGTTTTGCATATACTTAGCAAAATCTTGACTGAGATTTTTATTAGTAGAATCGAATATGATATCATCAACGTAAATTTGTACTAAAAGAATAGTGTCTTTGAAAGATTTTATAAAGAGTGTAGTGTCAATTTTTCCTTTTGAGAAACCTTTATATAATAAGAAAGTACTTAGGCATTCATACCAAGCTCTGGGGGCTTGTTTGAGGCCGTAAAGAACTTTCTTCAGTTTGAAAACATGGTCAGGAAATTTGTGATTTTCAAAGCCAGGGGGTTGTTTTACAAAAACTTCCTCCTTAATAAAACCATTCAAAAAGGCACTTTTGACATCCATTTGAAAAAGTTTAAAATTTTGAAAGTTGGCAAATGCACAAAGCAACCGAATGGATTCCAGTCTTGCAACAGGAGCATACGCCTCATCATAGTCGATACCTTCCTCTTGGTTGTATCCTTAAGCTACTAGACGAGCTTTATTACGTGTAACTGGTCCATCTTCATTTACTTTGTTGCAAAAAACCCATTTCGTACCAATAATTGAATGATTAGCTGGCCTAGGAACGAGTTCCCAGACCTGGCTCCTCTCGAATTGGTTGAGTTCTTCTTGCATGGCGGAATTCCAAAACTTATCATTAAAAGCTTCTAAAACATGTTTAGGCTCAATTTGTGAAATGAAAGCAGTGTTAGCAATGGAGTCTCTTAACGATGATCGAGTACTTACTCCGCGTGATACCTCACTTATTACCAAGTTTTCTGGATGTGACGGCTTGAATGCGAATTTCTTCGACAAGCCCTCCAGAGATTTGGTTTCAGTGGTGGTATTCATCGGCGTAGAAGTTGATGGCTCATAACATCATCGCCAGGAGTAGCTGCTGTACTATTATCCTTATCAAAAGTCATATTTGTAGACTCTTCTACAATCAATGAGCGTTTGTTGAACACTCTATATCCCTTGCTCTTGGCAGCATAGCCAAAAAATAACCATCGTCAGCTTTGGCATCAAATTTGCCTAAGTTGTCTTTGGTGTTAAGGATAAATCAGCGACAACCGAACACTCTAAAATATAAACATTTGGAGTTTTACCAAACCAAAGCTCATAGGGTGTTTTTTTCATAATAGGTCGAATAAGAACCCTATTTAAAATATGGCACGCTGTACTGACAGCTTCAGCCCAAAAATATTTCGGAAATAAAAATTTATTCAACATGACTCTAGCTATATCGCCAAGAGTCCTATTCTTCCGCTCCACAATACAGTTTTGTTGAGGAGTTCTAGGACAAGAAAACTCATGACAAAATCATTTGAATCACAAAACTTTTCAAAATCGAAATTTTCGAACTCGCCTCCATGATCACTTCAGATTCGAGTAATCATGTAGCCCTTTTCGTTTTGAACCTTTTTAGCAAATTTTTTTAAAAATAGAAATAGTATCGCTTTTGTTTGAAAGAAAGAAAACCCAAGTGAATCTAGAAAAATCATCTACTATAACAAAAGCATAGAGTTTTCCAACAAGACTGGATACTCTACTAGGACCAAATAAGTCCATGTGTAGTTACTACAAGGGTCTAGTAGTACTTACAGTGTTTATGGAATGAAATAAAGATTTGGTTGCCTTATTCAGTTCACATTCGGCACATACCGTGTCCTTCTTGAATGTGATGTCGGGCAAACCTCTTACTAACTTCTTTGTCGATAGCCTGGATATAGTATCCATATTGGCATGACCAAGACGCTGGTGCCACAATAATCTTTCATCCTTGTGGGCGTAGAGGCATCTTCCTGCACTGTTAGTATTTCCAGATAGATAAAAAATGTATATGTTATCCTCTCTTATCCCTTCAAAAACGATGTCTCCCATTGACCTATCATAAATATAGCATTTATTTTGTCCAAAGTTAATGTCATATCCATGATCAGCAAGGTGACTTATGCTAAGCAGGTTATGCTTTAACTCGGTCACTAGGCAGACATCCTTTATTACAGGAGAGGAAGGATGAGCAATAGTACCATTACCTATGATGTACCCTTTTAGGTTGTTGTCGAAGGATACATACCCTTCCCTCTTCATCGATAGTGGTACGAAAAGATTTGCGTCTTTCGTCATATGTCACGAGCATCCACTATCGAGAATCCACTTGCTTTTAGTTGAGGGAGGAAGGTCCACCTACATCAAGAGTAGATGTGACCTTTGGTACCCAAGTTCTTGTGGGTCCTAAAATTTTAGTCTTTGGCACCTATGCATATACATTTATATCTACTAATCTCCTAATTCTACATTGCGGTGAGATGTGTCCATGTAATCCACAGTAGGTGCAAGTAGCATGCCTATTTGTGTTGGGAGCAGGTTGATAATGATGTCTATATGCAGCATGATGAGAGTTGTGTGGAACAGCAGGATAGTGACTATACATGGCAGCAGGATGATGGTTATGTCTATATGCAGCATGGTGATATTCGCAGGACTGTGTATAGCAGTAGAATGATAGTTATAAGAATAATGTCTATGTGCACGTGGTTTATGAGCTGTATGGGAATACGTGTATATGTAAGCATGTTTACGTGTTGCATGTGGATGACATGTTTGACTATTTTGAGTAATCTTGTGCTTTGTATGTGTCTTATGTGATTGGGTTTGAGGTTGAGCAACCTATTTTCCTAATCTAGTCTCTAATGTCTTAGAGGCAACATGTAGTTCATTATACTTAGCATTTAAACCATCAATTTTAGCAATAGAGATCTTGTGTCTATTCTTTTCTTCAGCAAGCTCAGTGTTGAGTGCTGTGATCTCACGTGTTTGCTTTTCAACAAGTGCTTCGGCATCATGTAGGCTTAGCTTAAGCTTGGACACCTCATTAGTGACTTTTGTGGATGGAGTGTCTCTAACATTATCAAGCAAGGAAGAAAGGTTTTAAATCTCTATTTTATAGCTTTTGATCTTCTCCTTGGCATGCTTATATTTACTAATGACTTTCTTATGGTCATTTAGTAAATTATTAAACACATTGCCAAGTTCATCAAAAGTGAAGTCATCGAGAGTTTCGCTAGTTACCTTATCGGATGTTGCCATTAGGCATACATTAACGGTGTCTTGAGGAGAGTCCTTTTCTTCCTCGGAATCACTTGCTTCGCTTTTATGCCAAATGCTAGTGTTGGCATATTTTCTTGAAGAGGACTTCTTGTAGGGCTTCTCATATCGGTTGCCTTTCTTTGTGAATGGACAGTCTTTTCGGACGTGTCCAGTCTTCTTGCAGTCGTAGCACGTTGGTTCTTCCTCGTCATCTTCTTTTTGTTTCTTCTTTCTTCGATTGAAACGAAGGAACTTCTTGAAGTTGTGGACTAGAAGAGCTTGATCATCACCTTCAGAATTGTCGTCATCAGTCTCTTCAGGATCAGCCCTTCGACGATGAGCTTTTAGGGCAATTTCTTTTGCCTTTGGAGCATGTTCTTCGAAGTCTTTGAGGTCAAGCTCGTGGGTCATCAACTTTTCCATCAAAGTCTCCATAGACATTGTGGTGAGATCATTGCCTTCTATGATAGCAGTTACCTTAGGGTTCTAAATCTTCGGTAGCCCCCTACGTAACTGTCGGATCTTCTCATGATTTGTATATTGTTTTCCAAGAGATGACAAAGGGTTGATGATGTCAAGGAACCTTGTAAACATTTGGGTGATCGTCTCATTAGGATTCATCTTGAATGCCTCGTATTCTTGAGTGAGACGACTGATTTTTGACTCCTTGACTTGGGTGGTTCCTTCATGCGCCACTTCTAGAAGTTTCCATACTTCGTGCGAGGTGGTGTATGTCGAAACCATGTTAAACTCATTCCTGTCTATTACACAAAATAAAGCATTAATAGCTCTCGCATCTAGACTCGCCTGTTTCCTTTTCTCATCAAAATATTTGTCGTTGGGTTTCTCGACGAGATCTCCATTGACAAATATTCTGACGGGCTTTTTGTAACCATCGGTGACAATGGTCCACAGGTCGAAGTCTAAAGACTTGAGATAAAAACTTATCCTTATTTTCCAATAGGTGTAGTTTGTTCCATCAAATAGGGGTGGCCTATGAGTGGACTGCCCTTCATCATGATTGGAAAACATGGATTGTGTGGTTGCCATGGATCAGCTTTAGGATGTTAGTCCTTGTTGAGAGAACAGAGCTCTGATACCAATTGAGGTACAGGTAGGCAACTCTAGAGGGGGGTGAATAGAGTTTATAACGAAAATAATCAATTAAAAACTTAAACTCTTTTCACTAACAAAATAATCAGAGTAAAAGAAATACGAAAATAAAATAGTTGAGAGCAAGCACAAACACAGCAAGATTTTTAACCTGGTTTTCCTCGTGGAGGACTAGTCCAGGCCTGAAAACTCTAGCTCAGGATTGAAATCCACTATTGTTGAAATAAGGTTACAACCATGTGCCTTTTCACAGAAGAGCACTTCTTTCAATGATTGTTGTGGCGAAACTTGGACTTTTCTAAGTGACTTACAACTTCTTGCACTTCAAACTTCTAGCTGAATCGTACCGAGCAACTTGGACGGTTAGGAAGTTTGAATGCTAAGTTGGATGGGAAGGTAAAGCTCTTTAATATGTAGGCTATGTAAGAGAAGAAGAGAAGATTGGATGGTTTGAAATGAGAAAATTCAAGGCCAATTTATAGGGTTCGTAGTAGGCAGAATTCGGCCAGAATTCTGTGTTTAGAATTCAAATTTTTGGCCGTTGGACAACTAGCAGTGATCAAGCCCTAAAAATCAGCTTTCTGTAATTTATGGGGCAGAGTTCGGCCCGAACTGTCTCCTATGGACAGAAAGTTCTTAATGGGCTTCTGGATGAATGGGCTGATTTGGATATTGGCTAAGAAAACCTATAAGGCTATGTCTAGCCCAAAGTTGCTCAGTAAGACCCAACGTACATTATCCTATACTCAAAAAATAGTAAAATGTATAGACTCCAGAATACAGAAAGTAGTAAATCATCAGGCAGCTGTAGTCTTAAACCGATGAGCTGAGTTGATCGATTTCGAGCTTGATGTGTCAAATTGGACTATAACAAATATTGTTTTGTTAATTGTCAAGATTAAGTTGACTATGATCCGGTTTGGGTCAACATCATCTAGGCCTGCTCCATAGTACGTAGGACAGAACTCTTCAATGTCATCTGTAATATTTTAACAGGTCCAGTCAGGACAGGAACGAGCATAATACATCTCACGCAGTTCATATCATGACAGGAAATGTAACCATGCTATAGAGTAAGATACATGAAATGCTGAGAATATATATGAAGTAAAAGAGATGACTGTAAGAAAATATCTACTATAAGTAAAGAACTATCAGTGTCTAGTGATGTAGAGTACAAAATAAACATGCGAACGACTTAAATTTGTACATGATTACACTAAAGAGTTTGCACATGATTATACTACTTTGGAATTGTTCATATGACCATTTATACTCTTCCGTACCCCAATCAATACACAAAGATCAAGACAAGTTATGTTATTACACATGATTTCGCATGGGGGCCCATAAATGGGTGCACATAAAGTATCCATGGGGGCTCTGTGAACATGAGAGTACATGAATCACAAGAGTGCACATGAATGATGAAAGGAAATAAATACATGATGTACATGAAAAGCACATGACATGATATATCCCAATGCTCCCGAGGGGGATAACATCTCATGAAAGGATCCTTATAGTACCAGTCCGTGTTAACAATGTGACAGCATCAAGTAAAATAATCTAGAGCATAAATGTAAATCCTAACATGTATAAAACGGTCAGAGAATGTACTCACCGGATATCCTAAGTATCTGATGAGTACAAATGTCCTGACAGAGTATATGAGTCCTATTTAGAGCAACACAGGTCACAACATGTCCAGAAAGGTAATATTGAACATTATAATACATTTTATATGATTTCTAGGTCATTCTAGACTAAAGTCAACTCTTGGTCAACTCTAGTCAACAATCCTAGTCAAACTAGGTCAACTAAGCTATTGTAGGTCTAATCCTAGTCTAACAAGTCATTCTAGGCCTAAACAAGCCTAGTCTAACAATCAAGCACAACCACAAGACAATGCAAGCCACACCAAGTATATATATAGATACTAATATATGCATCACATCTATAGGCTATTGTCTAACACACGCAGCAAGGTAGATATAGATATATGCATTGTCCATGTTATCACCACACTATCATATATTCACCTTATATATATATATATATATATATATATATATATATATATATATATATAGGGGTACATTACCACTATCATTCATACATATATATCTATAGATATATATAGAGGGTGAGTGAATCATAGTGTATAGTGTACATAGGCAGGTAAGTGAACATGGTATAGTGCAACAATGTATAACATGGCAGTTAGTATAATGTGAAAATGAAGAGTGTACATGTAAATAGTGTATGGTTAAGTGTTTACGTAGTTGTGTCAAAATATTGTGAAGTGTCACATGGTTAAATGATGGCAGTGGCAGCATAGAGTAGGTTTCATTCTCAGGTTTAACAATGCATACATTCTCAGGTTTTGTAGAAACAAAAATTAGTTTATATATCAAGTCTCAGGAATACAAATGTGAACAAACCTATAAATACTATATGTATCAGACATTTAGCTTTGAAAAAACCCATATCATCCCAAATCGAATATCCTTATAATCCCATATATGTAAATATGATCTCAGACATAAATACATGTTAACATTATCAAATTATCATTAATTATTAACAGTTTAATTACAAATTAAACTCAGAAAACACAGCTATGAACATAGTATCAGAAAAATACCTCAAACCCTAAATCTACATTCGAAATCCAATCAAAGGCCAAATTAGTGTGTGATATCGAGTCATGCATATGTTCTCATGTCTCATAAGTCTACTTGTGTCCAAACAATAGGACACGAGGTGTCCAAACCAACAAAACATGCAGACACGACTCTGTGCACAGAACCGCCTCGTACGGTGGGTTCGTGTCCTTATGGACACGACACAGACCACCCCACGCCACGTGCTCACACCCACGTGTAGCCCAGGCATAGGGCTACATGATTGACACATAAGTTTGTGTCTATGTCGTACCCAAAGTCGATACGACACGTGTATCAGAGAGTAAAAATGAGTCTGTGCGGTTCAATACAAAACCAGTGCACGACCAATATCGTGTCCGACACGACATGATAAGCAATGAGACTTTGGAGGCATGTTTGCAAACATTGTCCCCATGTCCATGCCAAGTGTCGCATGTCCAAGTGACACGGACACGCAGATATCCACCCCGAGCAGCAGGACACTCGTGCACACTCTCGTGCAGTGTGTCCTGCTCTCTGTGGATACGACACAGACACGAAAATCACCTCAGTCAGATATGAAATCAAAGATTACAAATAGCACTACTAATCTATTCAAATAGTTTTAAAAAATATGAATAAAAACCTCTTTGAGGCATTTCGTCAAACACATATGCATAGACACAGATACGTGTCCGATACAGACACCAAACCAATTCTAATTCCTACCAAACTACACCTACAGCTAGGGGACACCTAGATAGATGCATCTATAGAAAGAAAACAAAATTTTAATAGGATTTAGGGGCATTTACCTATTAGGAGCAAATATCAAGAATAGCTCTAAAAAATGTGTCCTCCTCCAAGTGCTATGGCCAAGTGAGCTCCAAACCTTAGCTAGCTAGCCTCCAAGACCTTCTTCAATAGCAAGGGATCCCAATGCAAGAGATTAGGCTCAATTTGGGGGTAATTTAGATGAATGGTGAAAATTTGGGAAAGAACACTAGACTAGGCTTAACATAAAAAAATGAGAATAGGCAAGTATTAATGAAGAGATATTATATAGGGGGTTGGGGTCTCCATATGGGTGTTAAAGGGGGCCGACCACATGAGATTAGGGTTAGGGTTTCATTGGTAAATGGGCCATGGGCCAAATGTACTAGCTAGTTGGCTCAACCTCCTAGCTAAAAGCCCAATAACTCTAAGCACCTAATCACTCCATGAATCCTAGCCACACTCAAGTCAACTTGGGTCAACTTAAGTTAGATTAGGGCCCCACACCATTCTACCATACTAACTAAGTCACCAAAGTCAAAGTCAAACTCTAGACTAGTCTCTATAGTCTCAACTAGCAAAAGTCAAAAATCACAACACCAATGCAATAATATGAAAGGCGAAACTGAACTAATGAAAAGGATAGACAATCATACCTCATGGTCCAAAAAAATATGGGTATCGCTCGCGCATCTCATCCTCCCGCTCCCAGGTAGACTCTCCTGGAGAATGATGCCTCCATGCGACGCGAACCAAGGGTATCACCTGGTTCCTTAGAACCTTCTCTCGTCGATCCAAAGTCTCCACAGGCTGCTCTGGATAGCTAAGAGTAGGTCTCACCTCAATCTCTGAGTGATCGAGTACATGGCTAGGATCTGCCATATACCGTATCAATTATGACACGTGGAATACGTTATGGACTTCCACTAATGTAGGTGGCAAGTCTAGCCTATAAGCAACGTCACCGACTCTTCCGCTGATCACGAAAGGTCCGATAAAGCACGGGCTAAGCTTTCCACCTCTACCAAAATGTATCGTACCACGTGTCGAAGATATCCTCAAAAAACTAGATCTCCCCTAATCACAAACAAGATCTCAATTACTAATATATTCAAACATGATCAAACAAAATCACAAACAAAACAACTCCTAATTCTAATCCTATCCCTAAGCTGTACCTCAAACTCCAAAGGTCTGCGGTAGCTATCGGCCCAGTGCCGATGTCTGTCCTACGTTACGCAAAGTCGATCTCTGATGAGCTTTACCTTCTCGGCTGTATCTACAACCATCTCAGGTCCCAATAAAGCTCGCTTTCCAACGTCATCCCAAGATAATGGTGTACGACATCAGTGCCATACAGTGCCTCAAATTGTGACATCTCAATGTTGGCCTGAAAACTGTTGTTGTATGCAAACTCCACTAAGTGCAGGTGATCCTCCCAGGATCCTCCAAAATCTATGATATAGGTCCTCAGCATGTCCTCTAGTATCTGAATAGTCCTCTCTGACTGTCCGTCCATCTGAGGGTGGTATGCAGTACTGAACTTGAGCTGAGTGTCCAAGCTAAGCTGCAGACTCCTCCAAAAATGGAAAGTAAAGCGACTATTCCGATTTGAGACAATGCTCACCGGAACTCCATATATCCTGATAATCTGCCGCATATATATCTCTGCTAGCCTCTCAGTAGACGTACCCACTTTAAATGGCAAAAAGTGAGCTGATTAGGTCAACCTATCTATGATGACCCAAATTGTGTCTTTCCTTCATTGTGTACGTGGCAATCCAGAAATAAAGACTATCGTGATGTGCTCCCACTTCCACTCTGGAATGGGCAATGGCTGCAACAAACTATTTGCCATTGATTACAAAAGAACAGAACAGTTATATCGGAGGACTGGACTTTTACTTCACAATACAAACTTGCTTGTACAAAGAAAGCCTAGGGACGAAAACCTAGGTACAGCAATTTAAGTACAATTGCTTAGTTTTTCTGGGAGGTGACGATAGAGGCTCGAGAAAGTGACGACCGCTCTGTCTTACTCCTTGGACGATCAGACGTAGCCTTGGCTCCGGTAAAGAAATGCTCTTGGACTTGTGGGGAGATCTCTTGTGCCTTCGGTTGCTAGGTCTCTGGATGCCTTTGTAGTGCTCTCTCTCTTTCCTCTGCTCTCCTCTCTCTCTATTTTTCTCTGCCTGCCTGCAAGGGAATGGCACCTTGCTATTTATAAGAATGGGATGTGCTTATTAGGGTTTACCAATGATTGCCTCCTTCAGAAGTCGACGGCTAAGGATCATTTAATCTGGACCCTTCATCTTGAATGTAATAAATCTGAGTAATTAATGTGATTGCATCAAATCTCTGTGGTCAATAAATGTTGATTGCCATAAATATTCATGATTTGTGATAGCCTGCCACGTGTCCCATTAGCTTGATTTGATTTGATCTGGACAATTATGACGTTTGCAACAAATCTACTTTTATTGGGATTTGTTAGCACCCATAACTCCAGGAAAGATAAGACTGCCACGTGTCTCTATCGTTGTGAAAAACGCCACGTGTTTCCACTGGGTCATCTTGGCAGAGCCGCATATGAGTGGGCCGTATGAGGATGAATGGCCGTATGAGTATGGGCAGCCGCATGCTGACGGGCGGCCGCATACAGGATGCAGCCGCATGAAGATGGGTAGCCACATGAGGATGAACGGTCGTATGAAGATGGGTAACTGCATGAGGATAGGCAGCCGTATGCTGACGGGCGGCCGCATAAGGGATGCAGCCGCATGAAGATGGGTGGCTGCATGAAGTAGGCGGCCGCATGAAATGGGCGGGCGCATAAATACAGCAGCCGCATGCCTCGGGGCTCAGTGGATTCTGCCAGCTATGAAAAGATTTTCTCTTCTTTCCTAGGAACACGTCTTTATGTCAGTCATTATTGCGCCTTTATGTCAGAGCTGTCATTTATCAGAGCTGTCAGCCGTCAGGACATTAAATGCAGCAAAAGACGAAGGAAAGAGCTGTTTGAAGGCCACGTGGCTCCTCTCTGGGTCGCATGGAATTATTCGAGCCGCATAGACTCTTGAGCCACATGGATCCCTGAGCCGCATGGGCTCTCTAAGCCGTATGGGGATCCTTGGCCGCATGAACCTTTCTTTATTCTTTTCCATGCTTCTACAAGACGCCCTTAAAAGTTTTCAATTTGCAAAATTAAAATACTTTGAATAAGAAGCATGGCTATGTATAAACTCCTCCAGCCGCATAGGGTATTCTGGCCGCATGGACGTCCCAGCCGTATGGCTCCCTCAGCCGTATGGCCATCTGAACCGCATGGTCGTTTCAGCCGCATGGTCATCTGAGCCACATGGACTCCTTGCCACGTCTTTATGCCATGTGTGTAAATCTTTTGCATTGATTACCTTTAATTTGCTGTCAGATTTAAGGCCGCTTTTTTGGGGCTGGATCCCAAGAGTTTAGCCTTAAATAATCAGATTGCCTTGATAACCAAAGAGTCGGTTATACTTCACATGGATCGATGCGTCGGTCCATTGGGGTTCTGCCTATAAATAACAGAGTGTTTGAAAAGAAGACTTTCTTTACTTTCTGCTCTTGCCCTAGCTTTCTTGTCCTTGTCCTCCTTCTCTGATCATGGTGATGGCTTCCAAGAAGACTGTTGCGATGAAGGATAAGAAGGCAGCGTCTTCGTCGGCGGTGAAGGGTAAGAAAGCTGCTTCTGCGGCGACGAATGTGGCAGCTCCTCCGCCAGCAGATGTGCCCGTAGTTCACCCCGACGTCCACCCTGCCATCGCTGGTAAGGATTTTTACGTGAGTTTGAAACCCTAACTGTCGTAGCTACGTCGCATATTTTATACGCGAGCCTTCATCTTCATGTGTGCCGCATGCACTTCTCGAGCCGCATGGGGTTTGTTCCATGTCTGAGCCGGATGAGATTTGTTGTTGTGGTCGCATAAGCACTTTGCTAACGGAGCCGCATAAGCTCAGCATAAGCTCACTTGATTTGGACCGCATAAGCATATTTGAACTGGACTGCTTGAACTTATTTGCATTGAGCCGCATAAGTGCATTTGATCTGGACCGCATAGGCTCGTCTGAACTCGCTTTGTCGTAGAGCCTCTTAAACTTGACCGAACTCTGTCGTATGAGACTATGTTTGAACAGAGTCGTATAACTTTATTTAGTCACTGCAGCATGAGCCTCCACTAGTCGGAGCCGCATAAGTTTTTTTTGAGTTGGGCCGCCTGAGGCTCCATTGAATCCGAGCCGCATAGACTTGAGAGCACTAGTCAGTTTTCCTTGGCCATCTTTTTAACTTATTTCTTTTGTCCTCTTCTCAGTGAATTTGCCAGTTAATGCTGCTGGAAAACCCCTGGTGGGTCGTACCCAAGCCGCTATGGGCATAGGTACGACCAGATAGTTCGGTATGTGGCAAACTAGTTACCTAGTGACGAGCCTCTGGCGAGATTGCATGCCCTCAAGAACCAGCCTTTCTATTTTCTCTGCGCTATGATGAACTCGGGGAAATTAGAAAGGGAATACCTGAAGCCTGCGTTCTTCTTCGGAGATGCCTTGACTGTGAAGAACAGTCAAGTTTTGGATGTGTCAGAGAACTGGAGCTTTATCTTTAACGGGATGGCGATTCGCATCCCTCAAATAGAGCATCACTTTCCACTATCTTGGTATAATATGCTCCCGCTAGACCGAAAGTTGGAAGAGTCTTTGACTCCTACCCAAAATGGGATATTTGTGGGCGACATCTATTACAACAATAGCATGAAGTCAGTGTGTGCGGGCAAGGTGTATGCCAGCCGCTATGTAATGGGATTGGCCCCGGACACTTTCTTAAATGTGCCGGGTCCCAATTTCACATTTTCTACGGCCGACACTTTCCTGAACCAACTTGTTCGGAAAGGCTCCTATCCCATTAGCCGATTGACGCTCCCGAATTGGATACACCCCATTCCCTCATGGATCAATCTGTCTATGTGGGTCTTGCGAAAGTATGAGGCCTTTCTGTGTGAGATTGGTCTTTATCATGCTATTCGGGGCACCAGCCATGGCTTGCCCATAAACAAGAGATTATTTATAGCTCTGCTGGAGATGTACAACCGCCGTACAGGAACCTTCTATACACCTGTAGGGGAAATGGGGCTTGCACTCCATGAAATGCATGCGGTTTCCAAGCTTCCTTGGGGGGATGAAGCTTTTGAGGCGTACACTCCTACGAATGAGGAGTTCGAGGAGTTGGAGGAACGGTATCCAGGCTTCGTGGTTATTTATCAAGAGATATTGTGCCACTATAGCACATGTCAGCAGATAGCCAAGAAGGACATCAGCTCGGAAGGGAATGCTCCCTACACTAAGGACTGGATACGCTATCTCTTCTCGTGGGTGCCTCAGGTCGAGTTACTTCCCGACGTCCTCAATCCCGGGAGGCGGTTCAAGCCTTGGTGTCGTCGGCAAAGAGGGTGGCCACCACTAGTGACAGATTTGGGAGTCAAATCGACTCTTTTGGTTATTTTTATCAGGATACCCAAGAGCTATCAGAGAAGGCGCTCCTGACGGGATTCTTGATGGTATGGCTGCGGAATTGCGTAGTCTCGGGAGGAGCTGATTCTATTGAGAGGATCAGTCGTAATTTTATCCTTCCGGCCGTGAAGCTAGTTTTGGGAGTCAAACTAGGTCTCCTTCCGGCCATGGTGTGTAGCATACACCGTGGCCTCCATACTATTACGTCCAAGGTTATCGCCCGCGATGTGACAAAAGACTTTGAACAGACTGAGCTGCCCTATCATTATCTGATGGGGTGGCTGTTGATGCACTGTCCGTCTTTGATGAGGCCGGGCTCTGAAGATGGCGTCACTGACGATGACGCTTTTATCTTTCATTATCGCAATGAGACTTGGGAGTACGAGACCATGTGCGCCTGCAGGATGGCGCTGGCGAGAGCAGATATGTACAATTTTTTCGTATCTGTCCCTCGTTTTACTGCTGAGAAAATAGCGGATGTATATCTCGACGGTATTGGGGCCCCTCAGCTTCTGGACGGCCAGATGATTCTGTGGCTACGTAACATCCGCCCCGCTCATCTGGTATATCGCAACCGCAATGCTGTCTTCCTGGAGCCTTATCTGCCCAGCAGGTTTGCCCGACAGTTTAGATACAGCCAGCTTTTTCTGGACAGTCCCAGCTCTTGTCTGGGTTTTAAAGGTAGACTCCTTGACGGTATCAGGGCCTGGCACTACTATGATACATTCCATACCCGTACCACTTTCTCGGTTTCTGATATTAAGGCATCGGTAGAGATTTTGTATATGGCGGCTTTATACCATGTTATGGCGAACAAACTCCCTGTCGATTTTAACCTGGGTGCCAGTTTTATTGTTGGTACCGGCCTGGATGAGAGGCCCAAAGGGGCCAAGACGAGAAAGAGAAAGAATAGAGTCGAAGTGCCAGACTCGGACTCCACCACTGCGGATGATGAGGGCGACGAGTATGATGCAGATAATTCTTTCCTTCCGATGGAAGATGTTGGGGCGGATCAGCTGCCTCTTTTGCCAGATGAGGTGGTGGCGGATCAGCCACCCGTTGCACCTGGTCCTGTACGAAAGTGTAGCAGGCAAATTTCTCCTGTTGGCGGTATTTCTTACTTCCGAAAACTGGCTGCGACCAAACATCGCAAGCTAACTATAAGGGAGAGAGACAAGGAAGTTGACCCCGCGTCGGAGGTAAAACAAGTCACTACCATCTCTATTTATTTCTTCCTTTCTTCTAGCTTTAATCCTAATCATTTTCCTTCCCTCTCGTAGGTGTCAGAAGAAGAGGAATCTCAGGTTGCCGAGGTCGTGACTCGAGACGACAGGGGCTTCGATGAACCTGTCCCCGAAACTGCTAAATTTCATCAAGAAGACGCTGATCGAGCCATATCCCTCTCCGGGACGGTTGGAGCAGAAGAGCCAGATGAATTTGGCCCGGGGGTCATAGGTGAGGGGGTTATGGTGGTTGTGAACGAGCCTCGGCCTTCACAACCATCCCATGGTAAGATAAGCCATATTTTAACTAATGAGGAGGCCTATTCACTCTATCATCACATCATTCGGGTTAGACCGATTGATTGTTGTTCTGGGCATACATGTCCTGCCCATTCAGTACCGATGACGGATATTGTTATGGTAGGCTCTGCCAGAAGGGATCTAGTGGAGGGGAGCATGCCCCCTACTCTTCCGGCTTATCTTGAGAGGCCTCCCGCTGAATCGAGTTCAGGAGTTCATATGGCGGCACAGCCTGAACGAAGGGCAATGGTCCCTGTATCTTTCTCTGCTCGTATGACTTTTGGGGTTGACCTCTTAGCTTTACCGAGTATCTAAATTATTCGGGCCGCGGAGGAGGAATTGGCCGCTGTTCGGGCGTCCTTTCACTCTGAATTTATTCACCTTGTGGCAGGGGCGGCAAGTTCTGTTGCGTCTTCCTCGACACTGTCGGCCATACTTCCTCTGACACCGTCCTCTACAGAAGTTTTGGATGAGGTATCGCAGGATGTGGTTGATAGCTTCTATCGCCATTTGAAGAGGGAAGTAGACGCTGCTGTGGAGCATGGGACTCCTTTCACTTTGGCCCGACAATGCGCCCAAGGCCAGATTGACATTTTCAAAACCTTTCCTTGTGGGGAAGGGATAGCCACGCTTCTGGAGCCCAAGCTGCTGGAGGCTGATCAGCTGATGGCCCAGTTTCAAGTGCTGCAACAAGCTAATTTGTCTGCAGCAATTGATCAGGAGAGGGAGTTCCTCACCACCGCCCTGAAGAAGATAAGGCTCGCGCGAGATACATCTAAGACTGCTATAACAAAGGACCTCGGTGACCTGTCTCTTTTGTACGACCAACTAAGCCACTGGAGTAAGGTTTACAGGGCTCGGGAGGTGGCCGCCTCCCAGGGAATAATCGGTACCAGGAGCAGATTCTCGAACTTCAGAAGAAGCTGGCCTTCTTGGAGTCTGAGCTTGAAGCTTCTCGTACGGACAAGGAGCTGATTGTTCAGGATGCCGAAAGGGTTTCCAGAGCTTCTGCTAATCTGGAATGCGCTCTGAAGAAGTTCGAGGAGGGCTGGCAGGCGCACATGGACTTGGATAGTGCGGAGCGGTTGTCCCATGAGGCCGAGCATCGAGCTAGCTAGCGGCTTGAGTGGGGGACCGCCTTGGTGAAGAACCGTCTCCTGGAATTATGTAATGCCGAACCATAGTCGGCCTTTTCTTCTTTTGTTATGTTCTTTTTGAGGGGGACATGGTCCCAAAACATATAATGCTTTTTGGCTTCAAAATAAAAGAGTATGCTTTATTCTACCCTTTACCTGTACTGCTTGTTGTGCTTGTGGTGTTATGGTGATGTTTGCCCCGCATGGGAGACTTGTTTGTGGGCCTGTTACCCTTGGCATACCTTGATTTTAGGTACGGATAACAAGTTTGATTGGGACACCTGGAACAATTCTACGGTAAGATGGTCATGGATTCTCCTGGTATCGGGAGAAAGAATACTATGGAGCAGCTGGGCTTCCGGGGCATGATGAGAAATGATGGACCTGTACTAAGAAACTTAGCAAAGGATATTTGTGGGCCTATTATCCTTGGCGTACCCTGGCTTAGGATACGGATAATAGGATGAAAGGGAACCAATATACTTACTCAGAGGTAATGAGGACATGGCAAGCATGAGGATTTTCTTGCCGCGAAATCTTCCTACTCAGAGGTAATGAGGACATGGTAGGGGTGGACTCAACGGAGGATATTTATGGACCTACTATCTTTGGCGTACCCTGGGGTATTTTTTGGTACAGATAATAAGTCGAAAGGAAACCCGCATACTTACTCAGAGGTAATGAGGACATGGTAAATATGACGGTTTCTTCGATGGAGCCCTCCCACTCAGAGGTAAGGAGGACATGGCAGGAGGGGGCTCCATGAAGGGAATATAGAACAACTCAGAGGTAATGAGGACATAGAAGTTCTATGTGAGGGGGCGGTTTGTTTTTGGTGGGAGTGAAGACAACTCAGAGGTAACATCGACTTGGTTGTTCTGGAGAATTTGTGGATCGGTTACCCTTTTTTGTGTACTGAAAGTACGGGTATTGGATCATGAGGAGGGAGCTCTTTTAGGAAGAAAGTTCAGAGGTATAATCATACATGACTTACTGCCTAAAAGATACGATATAGATTTATCTGTAGTAGCCAGAGTGTAAGTTCAGCAGTACCTACGGGTACATAACTTGACAAGCAGGGAGATTTGGAGTCGGCATGTGAGTTCAGCGGTACCAGCGGGTACGTAACTCATCATTGTGGAAGATTTGTAGTTAGGATGTGAGTTCAGTGGTACCGGAGGGGTACATAACTCGTTATTCTGGAATATTTGTAGTCTGGCTGTGAGTTCAGCGGTACCAGCGGGTACGTAACTCGTCATCTTGGGGGATATTGTTTTAAACATGATACTTCTTTAGGAACTTGTCGTTGATGGAAAACATAAGCAAGTCTCCATTTTGTTTTGCGAGGCGGTAAGCTCCATTGGAGAATATAGCGTCGATGATGAACGGGCCTTCTCACTTTGGCTGGAACTTGTCGGCGGTTTTGTGTGTCATTATCATCGGCCTCCGAACTACCAGAACGATGTCGCCCACCTGGAATGTTCTAATTTTAACCTTCTTGTTGAAGGCTCCAGAGATACGTGCTTGGTACAGCTCGATTCGTTGTTGAGCTAATAGGCGCTTCTCATCTAGGGCCTCTAACTCTTGTAGTCGACGATGGTGATTATCATCTGTCGTCAATCGATAGGTGAGAGCGACACGGAGTGAAAGGATTTGGGTCTCCAGTGGGAGTACTGTCTCACTCCCCTATACCAGAGAGAAGGATGTGTTTTCGGTGGCAGTCCGTACTGTAGTCTGGTATGCCCATAGGCATTCACCGAGCTTTTCATTCCAGTCGCATTTATTTGATGACACGAATTTTTTGAGAAGCTTGATGATTGTCTTGTTGAATGCTTCAGCCAGACCATTAGCCGCGGGATTGTATGGTGTTGAAGTAATATTCTGGATGCGGTGTTTGTCGTAAAACCGATAGAAGGCGTGGCTCACGAACTGCAGACCATTCTCGTGGATGATCCTTCGAGGCAGTCCAAAGCGATAGATGACGTGATACTTGAGGAAGCTGATCACATTTGAAGTCTTCACTTCAGCCAACGGAATAGCCTCCGCCCATTTGGAGAAGTAATCTGTGATTGCGAGTATGAAGCGATGTCCTCGAGACGAAGGTGGAGTGATTGGACCAATGATGTCCATTCCGTATACTTCGAATGGCCAGGATGCCACCGTCGGATGTAAAAACTCGGAGGGCTGGTGGATAAAATTTGCATGGACTTGACAGGCTTTGTATTTTCGTGTATAGTCTATCGCATCTGCAACCATCGTGGGCCAGTAGTAGCCCATTCGATGAAGGTAATCTTGTAGTTTCGGGCCAGGCTGATGGGCTCCGTAGATGCCGTCGTGAGCTTCGCGCACTGCTTCTTTGGCTTCTGTATTTCACAGGCACCGAAGTAGTACTCTATAATGATCGTCGATACAATATTTTCGTCTCTATATCGTAATAGAATCTGAGGGAAAGCCTTCTGATGGACGTGGCCTCCTTCGGATTCTCTGGCAGGATGTCGTAGACGACAAATTCGATGAATGGCTGCCTCCAATCTGGTGTTTCGTCGATTGTCAGAGAGGAGTGACTCTCCACATAGTGAATATTATTTCTTGGACAGACCAGTTCACGGCCTATAATGTCAACCAGATGATGAGCATGATTCGGAACTGCTAAGGAAGCGGCAAGACCTGCTAGGGTGTCGGCTTCGATATTTTGGAGCCTGGGAACATGCTCTATGAAGAACCCCTCTAGGGACGAGATGATGTCGATCGCTATTTAGTGGTAGGGGATCATGTCCTCATGGCGAACCTCGTATGAATCCCGAATCTGATTGACGATTAATTATGAATCGCCGTATGCTTCAAGGTGCTCTACCCCCAGCTCTTTCGCCAGTCGTAGGCCAATGACCAGGGCTTTGTACTCAGCCATATTATTTGAACAGGGCTCTGTGAGGGAGTAGGCCCGACTAATTACTAACCCGGAGGGAGAAATCAGTACTACTCTGACTCCAGCGACGATGTTGCCTTTAGGACCAGTTCTTGAAGCGCCGTCGAAGAACATTCGCCATATGGTATCGTGGGAGGCCATATTCGAATTAGCGACCACGTCTGGAATCTCTTTATCTATTTTGGTTGACTCCGATCCTGGATGAGTGGCTAAAAAGTCTGTCAGGGCTTGACCTTTAACAGCCTTCTGTGGGACGAAGATCATGTGGTAGGGGGACAGTAATATCGCCCAGGTAGCGAGGCGAGAACTGAGTGCATCCGGCTTGGTCATGAGAACCCTGAGGGGATTAACTCTTGATATGACATGGATGGTCTGTCCCGTGACGTAGTGTCGCGTCTTCTGAATGGCAAAAACCAAAGCAAGGCACTCTTTCTTTACGGCAGTATATCGGTGCTCCGGCCACATCAATATTCGGCTGAGGTAATATATGGCTTGTTCGTGGCCTGTCTCGTTGTTTTGTGCAAGCAGAGAACCGAGAGAATGCTCCATCGCTCGTACATAGAGCAAGAATGGTCTTCCAGGAATCGAGGCTACCAGGACTGGAGGGTTCGTCAGATATTCTTTGATGCTGTCGAAAGCGCGCTGGCATTCTTCATCCCATATAAATGAAACGCCTTTCTTCATGAGATGGGTGAATGGCTGGCATCGTTCAGAGAGGTTAGAAATAAACCTCCTAATGTAGGCTAGCCTCCCTTGAAGGCCTTGGAGTTCACGAAGATTTCTCGGAGGACCCATCTCCATGATTGCTTTCGTCTTTTCAGGGTCTACGTGGATACCCTGGGAGGTAATGATGAAACCCAAGAACTTCCCGCTGGATATGCCCAAGAAGGATTTTGTGGTATTCATTTTCAAATTGTGCGCTCGCATCAGGTCGAATACTGTCCTTAGATCATGCAGATGATCTTCTTTGGAGCGGCTCTTGACGACGATATCGTCGATGTAGCATTCCACTGTCTTGGCAGATGGTCTCTAAAGATAATGCTCATGGCTCTTTGATTGGTGGCGCCAGTATTCTTTAAACCGAAGGGCATAACTGTGTAGCAGTAGGTGCCAATTGGTGTTCGGAATGATGTATGCTTTTCATCGTCAGGGAACATCTTGATCTGGTTGTACCCTAAAAAACCATCCATGAATGATATACGCTCAAAGCCGCAGGTATTGTCGATCATGATGTCTGTGATAGGGAGAGGGAACTCATCCTTAGGATACGCCTCATTCAGATTGCGAAAGTCGATGCAGATTCGAAACTTTCCACTCTTCTTGAGGACTGGTACTATATTGGCGACCCAGTCAGGATGCTGTTCTTCGCGGATGAAGCCGCTGACTATCAGCTTGTTTACCTCGACTTCAATAGCATTCATGACGTCAGGACGGAACCGACATTGCTGTTGCTTGACTGGTTTTGTGTCCGGACGGATGTTGAGTTTGTGAAGTACAATCTTGGGGTTCAGTCCCGGTATATCTTCGTAGCTCCAGGCGAACACGTCGATGTATTCGTTGACGAGTTGTAGTAGCGATCCCCTCTCTTCGTCGGTCAAGTTCTTGCTGACGAAGATGGGCTTTGGAGAAGATTCATCACTGAGGTCGACTTGTACAACCTCATCCTCGGTAGGAGGCTCTCTTTGTTCGAACCGCTTCTCCCACTACACATCTAATTGTTGTGCCCACGGTTCTAACTCAAGAAGTTCAGAAATATATTCATCTTCTTCGTAGGCGTCGGCCAACGCCATATTGACGGACCATACTTGTCTGAGCGTGTCCCCGATGCTGGTGTCTGAGTCGGAAGTGGGTGATCCGGTTGAGCGTGAATGCCAGTCGCATTCCTCGTCTAAGATTTTAGGTGTCGTGGCAGGTGTGACATAACCTAGTCCACGTCTATTTTTGTAGTAATCTCGTAGTTTTCCAGCCGGTACTGGCGATTGTACGGGTAGTCGCCGTCCAGTGCCGAAGTTCAAGCCCGGTGTAGTTTCCAGATCATATCCTTGTTTTTGCATAAGGGACTTGGATTGGGAACTATACAGATAAAGGGGCAACCTCCCGATGTCGGGTTCGTGCTCAAATTCTTCTGTCTTGAAGGGCTGTGGACCATTTTTTCGGCCGAAAATGATCGGGTGATCGCCTCCCTCGATTTTGCGGTAAGCATCTTCCACTGGAGTAACTTGGTTGGTGGGGTAGACATTTGTCACTTGTGTGTGCATGTGAGTGACTATACCGTGTTCCATAGCATACATTGTACAGAGCTTGTTAAGCTCGAGATAATTCAAAGATAGCTCTTTATTGATGAAATAAGATATCTTTTCCAGCGGGATTACATCATCTGAAGATGGAACATCAGTGTGAGCAGCTACATACTTGGCCAATTTCGGTTCTTCCTCGGCCACCCCTTGTATAAATGAAGACTGAGAGGATGACTTGGGCAGCTTGATTATCAGGGGCTCCATGGGTGGAGCAGAACGTGGAGTTGTTGGCGCACTAGCCACCCCCAGTTTGATGCTTGGTGCTGGGCGGGGAGTTGTTGGCTGGCTAACTGTCCCTGGCTTAGTACTCGGTTGCCGATTCATTCTGGAAAGACGAATTATCATCGGCTTGACAGAGGGATTGAGCTCTCCTATTTGTTGCTGGCTAGCTTTTGGCAGCCTGATTGTCAGTGGCTCTGTCGTGGGTCTAGACGCTTGGCCAGACCTTGGCAGTCGAATTATCAATTGTTCTTCCTGTGCAGAGAGGCTAATTGCGTCTATACGCAGAGTGGCTGTAAGGGGCACAGTTATGCCAGGCTTGCGGGCTTGGAGATGGATCGTCAAAAGTTCTTCTGATCCGGTTGCTGCCTTAGTTTGAGCTTGTGTGTCTCCTTCGACAAGGTACCTCTTTGACTTCTCGTACAAGCAGGAGTCCGAGTAGTAAGACTCGGCCCCTTTGAAACGATCGATGTCGGCGAATTCTGTCCACACGAACCCGTGCTTGTCGACATACTTAAAGCACTGGTGCAGTGTGGAAGGCACGATCATATAATCGTGTATCCAAGGATGCCCCAGGAGAATGTTGTAAGAAGTGTCCGCATCTATGACATAACAAGTCACTTCTGACTGCAGGTCGCCGATTTGACACTTCAAACAAATTTTCTCGATAAGGTAGCTCCTGACCGAATTGAAACCACTGATGGCGGTGCTTGTCGGCGTCAGGCGGTGCATTGGGATACACAGATAATGTACTAGACTCTTTGGAATGATGCTTATGGAGGACCCGGGGTCGATATGCATCCGATCCACCTTGATATCGCCAATGTACCCAGTATGATACAGAGGGCGATCGTGCATGTTGGTTTTGATGAGCATGTCCTGTGGAGTGAAGACAATATTCGGCATTGACCCTGTGCAAGCGCTGTTCTAGAGATCTGCCGGCGAGTCTTTCTCGGTGAGATTGGATTGAGCCAGATAAGCGTCGGCATTCTGGAGTGCTTTGCTCAGTGCGATACGGACATCCTTAGAGAGTCTCAAGAGCTCATATAGCGAAAATTTGGCTGGTGTGTTGGCCAATTGGGCCAAGATATTGAAATTGTAGGGCTTCTCCAGCCCATGAGGCATCTCCCTTCGGAGTGGTTTGTCGAAGCGAGTCTACTTCGGCCTAGGCTTGTCGGTCGTCGAAGGCTGCAGCGGTCCTGGAGCATCTGCAGCTGTCGTTTGAGGGTCTTCAGCCGAGTTACCCGGTGGAGGTTAGATTTGTGCACCGGAGCGGGTAACAACAGCGATAGCTTCTTCGACCTCTACCGAGATCGTGCAGCATGATTTGACTTTCCCATTCTTCTTTTGCTGGTGGCGAGAGGTGTAGACTGAGTCACCTCAGGTACCAAGTCCGGATGGACCCACATGATCTCTCCTCGTGATGTAGTAAGGGGCACTAGACCCGCAGCTTGGTCTCGGGGAGGTGGAAGATTAGAGACCTCCATCTTTGCTCTGGAGATGGGCACTACTCTATCTTGAGTCTTTGTTGGAGGAAAGCTGCCGATTTGTACTGACACCATGTTGGCTGCCACGGTCACCTCTTCGAAATCAATGGCGAGGGCATTAGAATCGATGAGATGTTGGATGTACCGCTTCAGCTGGTAGCAGTCTTGTGTAGCATGGTGAACATAGCGATGGTAATGGCAGTACTTAGGACTTTCCATATCTGCAGGACGAGGCTCACGCCTTAGAGGAGGGAGCTGAATTCGTCCTCCTTGGATGAGCATGTCTAGGATGGGTTTAACATGGCCGTCCTCGAAGGAATAGGTCATCTGAGGCCACTGCTTTTCTTATGGCTTTGATTCGGGCTTTGGGGCTGTGTTGGCCACCATAGCCTGCTTGCCCTTGTTGTCTCGGTTGCTGGAGGAATTACCACCGTTGTTGTTGTTGATGCTAGGGCGTTTGCCCTTGTCTTCGCCTTCCGAGATGTGCAATCCCAGTTGGTGGGCTTTCTTTACCTTGTCTTCTACGCTAGTGGCGTTGATGATGAATGTCTTCCAATCCCTGAATTAACTTTCGTCCATCCAGAGGCTGATTGTGGAAAGCAGTCTCTTTTGGAAAATTTTAATCAAGGAGGAATCAGGGTTGCCGGACGGCAGCTTTATTGCGGTTTGGCGAAACCGCTCGATATAATTTCTTGTTAGCTCCTTTTCTCCTTGAACAACATCCATGAGAGTGAACATTGTCACGTCTTGTCCTACTTCATAGAATCTCTCTAGGAACATGCGTTTGAAGCCGTTAAAGGAGTGGATGTAATTGTCCGGCAAGTTACGGTACCAGTCGAAGGCGACCCCCTCCAATGCTCCGATGAACAACCGCGTAAGGATGGCATCATCATGAGACAGATGGTCAGTTGTGACTTCTAAGTAGGTGATGTACCTGCTTGCAGATGTCTTCCCGTCATGTGGATTGATGTGGAATGGTTTATATTTTGGTGGGAAGGGAACATCTCTCCATGCGGCAGGATACGGTTGTCGTACTCTGAGGTCCTGGCAATTTTCTCGGGCTTGAAACATGGCTCGGAGCTCTTAGACCTCCCTTCTCGCTTCCCTGGCCTCGTCTGTAGTGGTGGAGGCCGATATTTCAGGAGGATTATCGCCCGAGTTTGGTGCAGCTGAGTTCGAGTCTACATTGACTGCGGGACCCAAGCTCGTTTGGCCAGGCGTCCTTCATTGTAGAGTGAGAATGGATGCCTTAATCTCGTCCACAGACTTGACTAAAGCATGCAGTATGGCCTCCATAGTATCGATGCGTTGGCGATCACTGGGACCCTCTTGGTTGCTGTCCGTCATGAATACCGTCTTTATATGATGAGAGGTGGAAGGAGCGGTAGAGGATGTGCCTTCTGAGTCGTACCCTTGTTCAGAGAAGTCGTCGGGGTATGTGGGAATGTTCTTTTCTGGTTCGGACTTGGAAAGAGTGGTACCCCCAGCTTCAGAGCTTGCCTCTTCTCGAGAGTCGTGGACGTCCTCGGGGACGTCGAGATTTGCTGTATCTGGGTTATCCTCTTGGAACACCGGATTGTCGTAGATATTTGGAGGGGGGCTACTCCCAGTTCCAGTGTCTTCGAGTGTGGATGATGAATCGCCAAGTGTGGAAGATTTCATTTTCGAGCGGGTCCCTTGGTAAACCCCTCCTGCAACGGTAGTAGACAACCGTCTAGAAGAAAGTTTCTTGATTATGTCGGTTGAAATTTTTGGGCTAGAGACATTTGCTTTCTTCCCTCTCCCGCTGCCGGGAATCTTTAAAGCAGAATTGCAGGAAGAGACGAGGAGCGCCTCATCTTCTGAGCTAGGGCGTCGCAACCGTCGAAAGACGGACCGTCGGAAGACGGACCGTCGGTCTGCTTGTACCACCACCTTGCTGCAGTAGCAGTTGATAATGACTTGGGTGCAGTGCTGTCCTTGGGAGGATTCTCCGCATACCTAGGCCTCTTCTCATTTCTTGCGCTTGTGGAGGATAACCTCATGCAAGTCAGATGGGTCTGGAACGACCATGTTTGCTCTCTGGGTTTTGGGAGACTTTTGGGAACCACTCTGTCCATTTGCCGTCGGGGGTTGGACTCGAGTGGCTCTGTACAACTTCCCATAAGAGGCCTGCATAACAGTATGTGGAGCGCTCGGATGGTCAGAGGTCAGGACAGCGGACTGAGCTTGCCAACCTCGTGCTGTCTTGGACTTCTTCACTCTAGTGCGTGAGGGCACATAGTAGGAAGAGTCCAAGTGGTGCTGCAGAGAGTCAGACATATTTTCTTGGGAGTGCGAGAGATCAAGACCATAGGAGAGGCGATCAAAGACTGAGCCTGAGCCGCGTGGAGCAGACAGCATGCGGCTGGACTCAACAGTCTTCATGCGGCTGGCATGGGCTTTCTTCATGCGGCTGGAAGTCTCGGCCGCATGAGTTTTCTTTATGCGGCTAGAGCTCTTGGCCGCATGGATATTCCGCATCTGGCGGGAAGTTTCGACCGCATGGACATCATGCATGCGGCTGACAATCTTGGCCGCATGGACATCATGCATGCGGCTGGCAATCTTGGCCGCATGAATATCCGACCTGCAGCTAGTGCCTTTGTTCGGCTTCTTCCTGGAGCACGTAGAATCACCTTTTGCCCCTGCAAGTCCAGCATCATAGTGCTTTCCTCTGCCAGACTTGGGGACAGCAGAGTCCTCTATGGCTTGAAGTGGAGCCGCATGAGAGTTGCCTTCGCCGTCTTGGGCAGCAGAGAGTACTCCGTCCAGAGCTTGGGAAGGAGTGAATGACTTGGGTCTCTACTCCTTGCGGGCCTTCTTCGTGTGGGCTCACCGCTGGACCAGGCCAGCGCCCCCGTCGGAGAGCATTTCTTCAAATGCTTATTGGTCGAACCGGACGACTAGCATTTGTTGAGTGGAGCCAAGTTTGGCTGCGTCTGATTGCATCACCAACTCCTCAGCCGTGGAGAAGTTAGTCCCCAGCAGAGTCGCCATCGTGTTTGCCATTGATTATAAAAGAACATAACAGTTATATCGGAGGACTGGACTTTTACTTCACAATATAAACTCGCTTGTACAAAGAAAGCTTAGGGACGAAAACCTAGGTACAGCAATCTAAGTACAATTGTTTAGTTTTTCTGGAGGATGACGATAGAGGCTCGGGAAAGCGACGGCCGCTCTACCTTACTCCTTGGACGATCAGACGTAGCCTTGGCTCCGGTGAAAAATGCTCTTGGACTTGTGGGGAGACTCTCTTGCGCCTTCGGTTGCTAGGTCTCTGGATGCCTTTGTAGTGCTCTCTCTCTCTTTTTTCTACTCTCCTCTCTCTCTGTTTTTCTCTACCTACCTGCAAGAAAATGGCACCTTGCTATTTATAAGAATGGGGTGTGCTCATTAGGGTTTGCCAATGATTGCCTCCTTCAGAAGTCGACGGCTAATAATTATTTAATTTGGGTCCTTCATCTTGAATGTAATAAATATGAGTAATTAATATGATTGCATCAAATCTCTGTGGGCAATAAATGTTGATTGCCATGAATATTCATGATTTGTGATAGCCTGCCACGTGTCCCATTAGCTTGATTTGATTTGATCTGGGCAATTATGACGATTGTAACAAATCTACTTTTATTGGGATTTGTTAGCACCCATAACTCCAGGGAAGATAAGACTGCCACGTGTCTCTATCGTTGTGAAAAGCGCCAGGTGTTTCCACTGGGTCATCTTGGCAGAGCCGCATATGAGTGGGCCGCATGAGGATGAACGACCGCATGAGTCTGGCAGCCGCATGTTGACGGGCGGCCGCATAAAGGATGCAGCCGCATGAAGATGGGTAGCCGCATGAGGATGAACGGCCGTATGAAGATGGGCAGCTGCATGAAGATAGGCAGCCGCATGCTGACGGACGGCCGCATAAGGGATGCAGCCGTATGAAGATGGGTGGCCGCATGAAGTAGGCGGCCGCATGAAATGGACGGCCACATAAATACAGCAGCCGCATGTCTCGGGGCTCGATGGATTCTGCCAGCTGTGAAAAGATTTCCTCCTCTTCCCTAGGAACATGTCTTTATGGCAGTCATTGTTGAGCCTTTATGTCAGAGCTGTCATTTATCAGAGCTGTCAGCCGTCAGGGCATTAAATGCAGCAAAAGACGAAGGGAAGAGCTGTTTGAAGGCCACGTGGCTCCTCTCTGGGCCTCATGAAATTATTTGAGACGCATAGACTCTTGAGCCGCATGGATCCCTGAGCCGCATGGGCTCTCTGAGCCGCATGGGGATCTTTGGCCGCATGAACCATTCTTTATTCTTTTCCATGCTTCTACACAAACCTCCTGGCCTCTGTCTCTCTGTATTTACCTGCTGACAGACCAAACATCTGGCTACAAAGCGAGCTACCGCCCGCTTTATCCCATACCACCAAACATGCTTTCTCAGATCCCTATACATCTTGTTGACACTGGATGTATAGATTACTGAGAACGGTAGGCCTCCTGCATGACCTGCTCCCAAAGCTTTCTACTGGGCACACACAGTCTGGAACCGTGCCTCAATGTGCCATCCTCTACAAGAACAAACTCATCATCCACCAATCCTGTTCGAACCTGCTCTCGGATACACCGTAGAGCAACATCCTCGAACTGAGTCGACTTGATCCTCTCCATCAAGTCCGACTGAATCTGAAGGCCCCACATCTGCATCTGAACTCCTGGCACAACCACCTTGATCCCCAGGCTCTCTAAATCTGCTAGCAAGTGACGATCCATCGTCAAACATATGGCTTTCGGATACCTACTCAAGGCATCGGCAACCACCTTGGCCTTTCCTGGGTGATACTGCAGTGATATGTCGAAGTCCTTCATCAACTCCAACCATCTGCGCTGCCTTATGTTGAGCTCCTTCTGTGTAAACACATACTTCAAGCTCTTATGATCTGTAAAGATCTCCACCCGCTCTCCGAATAAATAGTGTTTCCACAACTTTAAAGCAAATATAACTGCTGCCAACTCCAAGTCGTGGGTAGGGTAGTTCTTCTTATGGGGATGTAACTGCCTGGAAGCATAGGCAATCACCTTCCCATGCTGCTGTAAGACACAACCCAAACCCTTCTCCGAGGCGTCACTGTAGATAGTGAACCCTCCTGATCCTGATGGCAATGTCAGAATCGGAGGTGTCGTCAGCCGCTTCTTCAACTCATCAAAAGTGACCTGACACTCCTCTGACCAGATAAACTCTGCGTCCTTCCGGGTCAGCCTAGTCAATGTCTCTGCATCCCGGGAGAAATCTTGTACGAATCTCCCGTAGTAGCTTGCCAATCCCAAGAAGCTCCTGATCTTCGCTACTGAACTCAGTGCTGTCTAAGCCTCCATTGTCGTAATCTTCTTCGGGTCAACTGGGATCCTATCTTCGGTCACCACATGACCCAAGAAGTTAACTCTGTCCAGAAAGAACTCATACTTCGAGAGCTTGCCATAAAGCTCCTCCCTCCTAAGAGTCTCCAGAACCACTCTCAAGTTCTCCTC
>JANAVB010034417.1:29748724-29752147 GCA_029216955.1 Iris pallida
AATGCTATAAAAAATTTGGAAAAAATTGTATTTAAATAATATGTTAATTTATATAGTTTAATATAATTTTTCTAAGATTTATTTTGCATATTTGCCATTTTATAAAAATAGGAAAATAGAACTTATTTTCAAAGTACTTATGTTTACTGATTTTTAATAAATAGCTATTTTGGTTTGTAGATCCCAAAAAAATTACTATAAATTTCTATAATTAAAAAAGATCATTTTGGTATTTTATTTTATGTATAATTGAGCTTTTTGCCTATCTTAATAATTGTTGGAACATGGTGTACAGTCTAATTTATTAAGTAAATAATTATGACTTGTGAAGTTGTGTGTGATTTGGGAATATTTTAGTATTGGGACCTTACCCTACCTTAGTATAGAGACCCTAGAAAGTTGGTTTAGTTATTGTGTCATCCCACATTGGTATCCTATGCTAAAGTCGTCACTTGGCTAGGTGTCCAGTCAGAAAGTCGTGTCACACCACTAGTGTCCTAGTATTTAGCTTAGTATAAAAACTAAGTTTGTATATCCTTTTTACAGTGACGGGACACCAGATATCTATAGCTTCATATACATACCTTTGCTTTGCACAAGGCAAGTACCCCTACAAACTTTATTTATTGCATGTGATAATAAACTGTGAATGAATCATATCAAAATCCTGTTCCTTAAACTGCAAGTCATATCTTCACATGCTTTATACTGTTCTCAGTACCTACCATGCTTTATACTACTCACAGTATCCTTCACATGTTTTAGACTGCTCTCGTATCTCTCACATATTATAACTTGGGTTATGGGAAAACTGATAGCTAAGTACGTGATCATACCCCAACTACCGAATTCGAGCGAGGTCGCATTCTATATGCAAACCTTGCCATAGGTACTTATCCAGTTGTATTTGTGCGTATGTACATCTATCACCTTTTTACTTGTACATAAGTATATTTTATTTACATGTGTCACAGTATATTGTACACCTATTGACGATCATGTACCTGCTCCAATTTTCAAACTTACATATACATCTGTCGCTATGACATATGTATCCTTGACATGATAGATTGTGATATGCCATGATTCCTATTTATTACCCCTCTGTTCATTTCATGCTTCGTATATTTAGTTTGTAGAATCAATACTTGCTCCCGTTCTGATAGGATAACGTTGTAGGTATACTTACCGATGAGGAGTTGCTATGTGATTCCTATTATGGGATCACCTTTGAGGATCAGATTTTACCCTACGAGGATGTACCTACGAGAAAACTAGTCTAGTTTGTTAATTTAGTTGCTCAGGACTTTTGAGAGCAGACATGTTTTAGACTATGTATTTTGTTACTGGACCTGTATCTAGTTTTATATTTTGGCTATGTATTTTGGATATATTCGTATGATAGATGATTTTGTGTTTGTGATAATTTTCTCCAATATGACAAATGGAATTGTTAGCTCACTTTGATCTTGTAAGAACAACTTACTATGCTTTATCTCAAGCGTAGGCTGGACATGACTCGGCCCGGCCCCATAATTTCTGTAGTGGATCGTGATACAAATCCTTCGAAAAGACGTCCATGAACTCCGTTATCAAAAGGTGTGGCACTGCTTGCTCCTTAACTGATACTCCGCAGAAAACTCTGCTGTTCTACTCCACCTGCCGTCGAGTGAACTCGAACTCTGGCTCTCCTGGCACTTTAAAAAGAACTCTACCCCCGCGACAATCTATACTGGCATGGTGCCTGCTCAACCAATCCATACCGAGCACGATATCGTAGTTCGGTAGTGGCAACACGAGCAGACTCACATCCAGTTCTCGGCCTCCCAAATCAACTCTCCGACCCTGGCAAATATCACTAACAAGGATGATGCCACCCCCGGTCGTGATCTTGCAAGTCCTAGGGAATGATTCAGTAACAAGATGGTGTCAAATAGCAAAAAATACAGACACATAGCGGTGTGAAGCCCCACAATCGAACAATGCAAAAGCTGGAATGTAGTCGAGAAGAATAGAACCTAAAATCAGCTCCCCGATAGCCTCTGCATCCTCAATTGCCATGGCGAAAGCTCGCCCCTGGTGACCTTCCCTGGCCTGCTGCTGGTGCTGAACGAACCTCTGCTGCTAAGTCTGCAAGGGTCTCTTCTGCTGCACTGCTGGAACCCTGGCTTCCGCTCTCTGAGCTGCTCGTCTCGAAGACATGGAATACACCTTCAGCTAATGTTTCATCGAAACACAGAGTAGGAACTTCCTGAGCCTCTTTCTGCAGTCATTCCATACATGCCCTGGCTTCTTGCAGAAGCCACAACTAATGGGCTGCTGTCTGAGTGCATGTGGCTGAAACCTCGACTGCTGCTGCTGTACCTACTAAAAAGGTGCACGGCCCTACCCCTGGAACTGCTGTGGCTGGAACTGCCTCTGTTTCTGCTATTACTACTGCTGAAAGTGAGGCCTCTTTGCCTGGCTTCCGCTATTGCTGGCTCCATGAGCGTCTCGTCCCCCTTTTGAGCTTCAGCTCAAGATCATCCTCTACTGCTAGGGCACCCACCAAAATCTCCTGAAAAGTGGCACTCCGTTCACACTTGGTCAAGGACTTGACCTCCTTAACTAACCCCTTACGGAATCTTCGGGCCTTCGTTGTCTCACTGAGTCCCTCAATAAATTTGTCCGGACGGCAGAACTTTTCTGCGTACTCCTCAACAGTCTGACTGCCCTGAACTAAGCTCTCAAACTGCATCTCCAGGGCGCCAAGAGCTATGTCAGGAAAAAACTTTTCCTAGAATAGCTTCTTGAAGGCTGCCCAAGTCTGTCCATCTGTACCGATCCTCGGGTCCGTTCGGTACCATGTGCGGGCCAGGTCCTGCATCTGACTACCTGCCACCTCAATCTGCAGTCGTACTGGAATCTTCGCCAGTCGAAAGATCTCCTCGATGTTCTCTATCCAGTTATGCGCATACAGAATCCCCTCTGTGCTGCAGAAGTCCCGCGGACGCATCTTCTGGAACTCCTGGATCCTTGGTGTCCTCGGCTGATACTACTGCATCTGGCCTGCCTGGGGCTGCGTAATGACTCTCTCCACCGTCGTCAGGGCAAGCTGATGGGCATTCTCTATGCCCTGCTAAAAATGAGCGGACTACTGCCGCTGGGCCTCCACTATCCTCTGAAAGAAGGCGATCAACTGTGCTACGTCAACCGATCCTGACGGCGGCTGATGCTGAAAGAAATCAGAAATGAGGGGGAAGGTCTCTGTACAGGTGGAGGTGCTCCTCCAAATGTAGCAAAAATGCCAACCAGAGCTAGCATAACAAGAGCTGCTGTCACACTCACTTCAATTTCAAGGATATTTAGTAATTGTGATTATTTGAATTTTTATAATTTTATTTGAATTTTTATCTATTTATTAATTAGATTGATTGTAGTGTG
>JANAVB010034417.1:29754745-29954745 GCA_029216955.1 Iris pallida
TTGTGACCATGGTATTGTTACAAATTAGGATCGACCCAAAGACCTTAGTTTAGTCGAGTTGACCGACAAGTTGCCAAGTTGACAAAAGTCAAACTTTGGGTCAAATTTGATCCAATTCAACTCACACGAACTCCGAATGACCTGAAATTTGTGTATGACCTAGACATAAGTAAACTAGTTGACCAATGTTTGACCAGTTTGACCAGCGTTGACCAGGTTTGACCAAAGTTGACCAGGGGTTGACTTTGACAAAAAGGGACCTAGAAGTATGTAGTCTTGCATTGTAGCTATTTCTTTTGACATGTAGACTTGGTTGTGGACATGTGTACTTTAAATAGGTTTATATTGCCCCTTTAGCTCACTTCATCATCAGCTGTTCGGTTTCCCAGGCGAGTACATTTTCTGATCTTTCATACTTGTTTGGTATGTTCTCTTGTTATAGACTAGTATACTTGATGCTGACACGATGTTCACAGGATTAGCTATGGATCTTTTCATGCTATGTTATCCCCTCGGATACATCGAGTATATCATTTTTATATACTTTATATCGTGTTCATCATGTACTCCATGTATTCATATTTATCCATGTACACTCATGTGTTATTCTGTACACTCATGACCATATGAGCTCCGTGTATAAAGTAGTTGTTATCCATGTGCAATAACATATCATGACTGGATTCTTGTGTATTGTAAACCCCTAATTTTACTATTTTTCTTTTATTAAATTTGGTACTGATTTAAAAATTTTGTATTGTACGTCGCGTAGTCGTATTGTACGTCGCGCACGAAAATTTTATTTTTCGAAATTGCTCGACGTATGCGAATATGTGCGAGCGTGCTATTTTTAGGAAAAATATTTTTTCTATTTTATAGTTTCATAATAACCTATGTAATAATTATTTAGTTACCATACCAACATTTCCAAGTCCGTTATTTTATTTTATTGTAAAAGTCTTTCGTAAAAACAGTTATTATTAATAAATATTTTTGTGCATACATATATTCATAAATATCTTATTAGTTTATTTAAATAATAATGTAACTTTCAAAATTATTATTATTAGTATTTAAAATATATTTTGAAATATTGTGGCGATTTAAATCTTGATTTGAATTTACGAATTTATTTAAATAGTAAAATATTTGAAATTTGATTTATCCCATTGATTTTAAACTAAGAATTTAATTAGATTTAAATTAGATTTGTATTTGTATTTAGATTTGATTGATTTTAAATTAAATTACGAATTATCTAAATTGGGTTTAAATGAATCCTAATTCTTATCCAATTGGGAATTTCCACATCCTATAAATAGGCAGGTACTCCTCCAATATTTCTCCACAATATTCTTCCACAAATTCCACTACAAACGTGCGTGCACCATGTCCGTGTTCCCCGTCCACTATCTTATTCCATCTATTACAATATATAAAGTTTCTGTGTCGACAACCTCGACACGATTTAAAAATTTCTAATCCTAGCCCTATTCTAATCCCCACCGGCGTCGACCTAGCATTACTGCCATCGCCTTCCCACTTGCAGCCTATCCCCCCACCTCCACGTCAGACCCCCGACGCCACCAGCACCTCGCAACTGCCACACCAGCGTCATCGCCGTTACCCCGTCCTCCATCATGACCACAACCATCGACCCAGCTGCCCTTCGTCCAACAGTTGACACCCCCGCCACCACGCCAAAAACCGCCATGACTGCCACGGCCGTCACCACTCCCCCTTGACCATCGTGCCACTTCCTGGACCCAACCAACCACCAGGTTCATCCCGCCACCAAGAACTAAAATAAAACCCTAACCCTACATACTGACAGCCCGACGTGACCAGCCACCGACAACCGCCGGAGCACGCCCGTCCTCGACCCCTTCGCTCCTCCGCAGACGTCGAGACAGCGCCGGCTGAGCTCCAACGAGAGCCGCGCGCGCACAACCCGTCCGCCGTGGAAACCTCGCCGTCGAGCTCTTCCGCAGCTCCGCCGTACAGCGCCGGCCTTCCCTCAGCGCCGAGCGGCCACGGCCTCCCACGAACTCCTCCCCTTGCGCTTTCGTCCGCCAAACCCCGTGCGAGCCTGCAACCCTTCGCCACCGTGCCGCCGTCCGGCGACCAATCCATCACCGCGACCCCAGTTCCCTCTTCGACCGCCCTCCGACTACTCCTAGTTCTCCTTCTCGAGTCACCCGTCCCCGACGAGCGCCACCCTCGTCATCCTCGGATCCGCGAGTGTCCGACTCATCCTCAAAAACCGTCGACGTCACCATCGGGGATGAGCTCCATCACTGAGAGTTCTCTTTTTTTTTTCCTTTGATTTTTGTTTTTCTCTTTCCTTTCACCTGAGTATCCTCAAAGAAGGAATATGGGCCAACTGCATTTGGTTTAGAAAGCTGTGGGCTGGGACCAACTTGTTGGAAGCTAGTCCAAGCATAGGCTGGGCTAGTAAAATTTGAGCATATTTTCTTGTATATAGGCTTATACTTTATCAGCTAAAATATATATACATATTGGGATGTTATTATTAATATTAATATTTTGTATTATACATTTTTTGTATTTATTTTTGCTATCTAATAAGTTTATTGCTGTTAGAAAATATTGTTAGAATTACTATTATATGATATTATATGTATAAGTAGATGCCTACAGTAGTAGTATAGGATTAAGAGTTTTGATATTTATTAAGTATAAGTACTTTTAATATTTTATGTATTTTTTAAAACTATTTTTATAAAAAAAGGACTAGGCTCTGAAAGCCATAAATATATTATTATGGTATTTATTAATACATATTTTTGACAGAAATTTTAGTTAACCATATTGGATTTTAGTTTAAAATATTTTCTAGTATTTATATAAAATATGTTTACTAAAGTAAGTTACAGTTTTGACCTAAGATGATTTTACAACTTATAAAATATTTAGGGATAATAAAATATATTTTTCAAGGATTATAAATAGTTTTCTAAAAAAATAAAATAAAATCGTATATATATATATATATATATATATATTATTACCTATTTTTTTTTGATTTCCTCTTTTCCATAACCAATCCCATTATTCCTATTCTTTCGCCAATTTCGTACTACCATATATCAACCCTAACTAAATTACCCTTTTGGACTCAATGGAACTGTCCGTACCACTACCCGGGGTCACCTTGCAAAGTTATTACACCGAATCGCAGTTCGTGCCACCGTGATTATCGCAGCACATCAGACGTACTACCAGACAAGACACCTTGCCATTTGCTGTTTATTTATTTTAGCTCATATTTCATGCATTGTTCATTATTTTCTTTATGCAAAATAAACTGTGATACATGGCATAACCTGTTAGAACTTACTGTTCATTTATATTTTCTGCTATGTATTATTTTTCTTACACATTAAACCTAGATTTAAGGGACCACCTTGTGTGTTGCATTCATTGGCCTTGACACGTTGTACCACGAAGTTGTGTGTCGCATATAGAATACGGACGTGCGTGATTGGCTGGCCACCAGCACATACAAGCCGTACGACAGGAAAAACCGCTAATAGAGGTTGCATGTTAGTTTGACTTAGCGGTTATAGATGTTTTCTATTTTGGATACAACATAGTAGGCTTTGGGCGGGAAGGACAAATTCCTTAGCATATGGACTTTGATGCACTTTTCCTTGTGACCCGGACTCTCTGCTGGAGATACGGGGTTGATGATCCATGATTACTGACGGCCACTGACGATTCTACGGAACGTCATGCTCTTACTGATGGGGCCTCTGGTGCCCCAAGGGGGAACCATGCCGATCCTATTTAGCCAGGGCCCATGCGTAGGAAGGATTGTTCTTAACTACATTTCACTTAGAACGGTAGGCTACCTTTATCCGTTAGGTACGAGTACTCTTGGTTTGGGTGCTTGTATCTGACCGTGGCTTGGAACAATAACTTGTCACGGATTAGTTCGTTACATCTTGTCCTTGTTTAGTTGTAGGTGTGACTTACTACTTCGATGAGAAGGTATTAAACCTTGTTGGGGTCCGAATACCATATTGGATTCATAGCATGGAAAGATACGTCACCGTGAATTAGTTTACCATCTCCTGTCCTTGTTTGGTTGGGGGGATGGTAAGCTCGTTCAAGAGGTGTCTATTATACCATGTTATAACTCAATTAACTTATTTATTTGAGCAATATTTATTCAGTTTATATGGCATGATATTCTGTGTCTTGTTACGTCCCTCTGAGGACCTGATTATCTCGCCAGGTGTGTACTATTGACTTTCGCAGGTGCTTTAGCTCTAGTTGTGACCATCTCCATTTCTTCGAGGATGATTGCGCTTGGATCGCCTTTGCTTCGCTCGCCAAAAACTCATTTCTTTCTTATGTATTTTTCCTTTACTTATTTGTAGTAGATTTGTCTCCGTCCAACATATTGTATCAAGATAATTTATTATCATTATATGATATCTTTTATTTATTTATTTTGTGTGGATGAGATTAGTTATGGTTCTACTGCATTTTACAGCTTACGTATATTTATTATACGGCTGGCATGTCTACATTCCTAGTCCTACGTATTTGGGACTGGGACGTTACATGTTTTTGTGGTGGCCCATGTAGGTCAAGATAAATTGTTTGGTTACTTCACCGTACCAAGCAAGCCTGCGTATAGGATTAGAAGTCTAGGATCTCATCCACATACTTGACCTCACTCATAGATTTTATCTACCGTTTGACTCATTGATTTGCATCTTGCTTGATTCCTTCTATCCCTATTCTTATCTTCCCTTCGTGCTTGCTAAAGATTGACCCTACTAGTTAGATGTCCCAAACACCCTTAGCTTAATTCTTTAAGTTGGGTAGAATACCCCACGACTTGACACACCCTTGACCATTAAGGAAATACCAACATTACTATCTAGACCATAGAGACTAGAGAAATTTAACCCATTTGGTCAACCAAGCCTTGGTCAATAAAACTGTAGAATGACGGTATAGGAATAAACAAGACTTAGATCCTTATGACTCTTAGACTATTCATATTTGTTCTTTATTTCAATCTTAATCCCGTGCCTATATTTTTACCACCTTGACTAATATTGCTACTATAATCTAGTTTTGCAAACTCATCCATTTATCGAGTTTGTTCATGACTTATGCTATTGAGCGCGCTCACTAATATATTGTCTAATCAGAACCGGTGCATGATGGTCTGATCAATCGAGTGCACTTTGGTTCGCTTTTATCCATCGTTCTACGTGGATGGGGACATAGCTAAACTTGTCCTTTAGAGTCCCATCCACGACTGCCTTGAAAATTCTTTTTAAAATTATTCGGTCGCCTTTGAATCACGTATTCCTATTCGATAACGCCTCCTTCGAACTCTATATTGCTTTCGCCTTCACCTATTTTAGAAGGACGAAGGCGTTATACTAGAACTTCCTATAGCCTTCCTATCGATTATGACCATACCGTATTATTTTTCTATGATCTAGATCGCGATTTCTTATGGCGTGATTTTGTTATTGTTTGTTCCCCATCGATACCCCCTTGTGTCTTCTCTTCCCTACTAATTCTTAATTTCGTGGACGAAATTTTTTTAAGTTGGGTAGGATGTAAAACCCCTAAATTTCTACTATTTTTCTTTTATTAAATTTGGTACTGATTTAAAAATTTTGTATTGTACGTCGCGTAGTCGTATTGTACGTCGCGCACGAAAATTTTATTTTCGAAATTGCTCGACGAATGCGAATATGTGCGAGCGTGCATATTTTTAGAAAAACATTTTTTCTATTTTATAGTTTCAAAATAATATATGTAATAATTATTTTAGATACCATACCAACATTTCCAAGTCCGTTATTTTATTTATTTATTTTATTGTAAAAAGTCTTTCGTAAAAACAGTTATTATTAATAAATTTTTTTTGTGCATACATATATTTCATAAATATCTTATTAGTTTATTTAAATAATAATATAATTTTCGAAATTATTATTATTAGTAGTTTTAAAATATATTTTGAAATTATTGTGGCGATTTAAATCTTGATTTGAATTTATGAATTTATTTAAATAGTAAAATATTTAAAATTTGATTTATCCCATTGATTTTAAACTAAGAATTTAATTAGATTTAAATTAGATTTGTATTTGTATTTAGATTTGATTGATTTTAAATTAAATTTTGAATTATATAAATTGGGTTTAAATGAATCCTAATTCTTATCCAATTGGGAATTCCCATATCCTATAAATAGGCAGGTAATCCTCCATTATTTTCTCTATAATATTCCTCCACAAATTCTACCATAAACGTGCGTGCACCGTGTCCGTGTTCCCCGTCCACTATCTTATTCCATCTATTACAAATACATAAAGTTTCTGTGTCGACAACCCCGACACGATTTAATAAATTTCTAATCCTAGCCCTATCATAATCCCCGCCGACGTCGACCTAGCATCACTGCCATCGCCTCCCCCACTTGCAGCCTGTCCCCGGCCACCTCCACGTCAGACCCCCGACGCCACCAGCACCCCGCAACTGCCAACACCAGTGTCATCGCCATTACCCCGTCCTCCATCACGACCACAACCATTGACCCAGCAGCCCCTCGCCCAACCGTCGATACCCACCGCCACCACGCCAAAACCCGCCATGACTACCACGGCCGTTACCACATCCCCCATGACCACCGGTGCCACTTCCTGGACCCAACCTGACCACCAGGTTCAACCCGCCACCAAGAACAGAAATTAAAACCCTAACCCTACATACCTGACAGCCCGACGCAACCAGCCACCGGCAACCGTCGGAGCACGCCCGTCCTCGACCCCTCCGCTCCTCAGAGAGACGCCGTGACAGTGCCGGCTGAGCTCCACCGAGAGCTGCGCACGCGCAACCCGTCCGCCGTAGAAACCCTCGTCGTCGAGCTCTTCCGCAGCTCTGCCGCACAGCGCCGGCCTTCCCTCAGCGCCGAGCGGCCACGGCCTCCCACGAACACCTCCCCTTGCCGCTCCAGTCCGCCAAACCCCGTGCGAGCCGGCAACCCTTCGCCATCGCACCGCCGTCCGGCGACCGATCCATCACCGCGACCCCAGTTCCCTCTCCGACCGCCCTCCGACTACTCCTACTTCTCCTCCTCGAGTCACCCGTCCCCGACGAGCGCCACCCTCGTCATCCTCGGATCCACGAGTGTCCGACTCATCCTCAAACCGTCGGCGTCACCATCGGTGGATGAGCTCCATCACTGAGAGTTCTCTTTTTTTTTTTCTTTTTTTCCTTTGTTTTTTGTTTTTCTCTCTCCTTTCACCTGAGAGTTATCCTCAAAGAAGGAATATGGGCCAACTGCATTTGGTTTTAGAAAGTTGTGGGCTGGGACCAACTTGTTGGAAGCTTGTCCAAGCATAGGCTGGGCTGGTAAAATTCGAGCATATTTTCTTGTATATGGGCTTATACCATTTATCAGCTAAAATATATATACACATTGGGATGTTATTATTAATATTAATATTTTTGTATTATACATTTTTTGTATTTATTTTTGCTATCTAATAAGTTTATTGCTGTTAGAAAATATTGTTAGAATTACTATTATATGATATTATATGTATAAGTAGATGCCTACAGTAGTAGTATAGGATTAAGAGTTTTGATATTTATTAAGTATAAGTACTTTTAATATTTTATGTATTTTTCAAAACTATTTTTATAAAAAAAGGACTAGGCTCTGAAAGCCATAAATATATTATTATGATATTTATTAATACATATTTTTGACAGAAATTTTAGTTAACCATATTGGATTTTAGTTTAAAATATTTTCTAGTATTTATATAAATTATGTTTACTAAAGTAAGTTACAGTTTTGACCTAAGATGATTTTACAACTTATAAAATATTTAGGGATAATAAAATATATTTTTCAAGGATTATAAATAGTTTTCTAAAAAAATAAAATAAAATCGTATATATATATATTATTACCTATTTTTCCTTGATTTTCTCCTTTCCATAACCAATCCCATTATTCCTATTCTTTCGCCAATTTCGTACTACCATATATCAACCCTAACTAAATTGACCCTTCTGGACTCAATGGAACTGTTCGTACCACTACTCGGGGTCACCTTGCATAGTTGTTATACCGAAGTCACAGTTCATGCCACCGTGATTATCGCAGCACATCAGGCGTACAACCAGGTAAGACACCTTGCCATTTGCTGTTTATTTATTTTAGCTCATATTTCATGCATTGTTCATTATTTTCTTTATGCAAAATAAACTGTGATACATGGCATAACTTGTTAGAACTTACTGTTCATTTATATTTCCTGCTATGTATTATTTTTTTACACATTAAACCTAGATTTAAGGGACCACCTTGTGTGTTGCATTCATTGGCCTTGACACGTGGTACCATGAAGTTGTGTGTCACATATAGAACACGGACGTGCGTGATTGGCTGGCCACCAGTACGTACAAGCCGTGCGATAGGAATAACCGCTAATACAGGTTGCATGCTAGTTTGACTTAGCGGTTATAGAGGTTTTCTGTTGTGGATACAACGTAGGCATTGGGCGGGGAGGACAAATTCCCTAGCGTATGGCTTCGATGCACTTTTCCTTGTGACCCGGACCCTCCGCTGGAGATACGGGGTTGATGACCCATGATTACTGACGGCCACTGACGATTCTGCGGAACGTCATGCTCTTACTGATGGGGCCTCTGGTGCCCCAAGGGGGGACCATATCGATCCTATTTAGCCAGGGCCCATGCGTAGGAAGGATTGTTTTTAACTACATTTTACTTAGAACGGTAGGCTACCTTTATCCGTTAGGTACGAGTACTCTTGGTTTGGGTACTTGTATCTGACCGTGGCTTGGAACAATAACTTGTCGCAGATTAGTTCGTCACATCTTGTCCTTGTTTGGTTGTAGGTGTGACTTACTACTTCGATGAGAAAGTATTGAACCTTGTTGGGGTCCGGATACCATATTGGATTCATAGCATGGAAAGATACGTCGCCGTGAATTAGTTTACCATCTCCTGTCCTTGTTTGGTTTGGGGGATGGTAAGCTCGTTCAATATGTGTGTATTGGACCATGTGATAACTCAATTGACTTATTTATTTGAGCAATATTTATTCAGTTCATATGGCATGATATTCTGTGTCTTGTTACGTCCCTCTGAGAACCCGATTATCTCGTCAGGTGTGTGCTATTGACTTTCGCAGGTGCTTTAGCTCTAGTCGTGACAATCTCCATTACTTCGAGCATGATTGTGCTTGGATCGCCTTCGCTTCGCTCGCCAAAAACTTATTTCTTTTCTTATGTATTTTTTCTTTACTTGTTGGTAGTGGATTTGTCTCCGCCCAACATATTGTATCAAGACAATTCATTATCATTATATGATATCTTTTATTTATTTATTTTATTTGGATGAGATTAGTTATGGTTCTACTGCATTTTACAGCTTACGTATATTTATTATACGGCTGGCATGTCTACGTTACTAGTCCTACATATTTTGGGACTGGGACGTTACATGTAATGATTGGGGGCAGGAAGAGTGTAGTTGGTTATGTGATCATTATCCCAGTAGGTATTTATGTGCAACTCCATAGTTTATCCATGTGCAACCCAACCTGTTTACATAACCAATTTATGCTCTAAATTACGTAGATAGTTACAGTTCTCTATTTATCATAGTCATATCTAGTCTTGATATTCTCTCTTCTGTTGATTTTCTTCACAGCATTTCATGTATAATTTTCTATAGTTTGCTTTATATGTCTAATCCTGATATGAACTGTTGTGAGAGATATGTGCTCGTTCCGTCCTGATTGGATATATTAAAATTTTTACAGGTGATGATGAGGAGTACTGCCCTACTTATTATGGCACTGGCTTAGGTGACACTGGTGACGTGGACCCTCAGGAGGATCCAGCAGTCGCTGAGGACTTGTCCATAGTCTAGCTGAGACTTTAGTATCTTATTGTCTTTTTATTTGAGACATTATGAGTTGTACCTTGAGATTTTGTTCTGGTGGTTTACACCAAGACTTTTATTATATCTGTGACTCTCTTGAGATTCTTTCTTCTATTCCATCTTAGTTGTTGTGATTGAGTTACTTATTATTTTATTCTTCATTCGGAGCATATCTTAGACTGTGTTAGATATTGTGACTCAGGACATCGTTCTACCACCGACACTACGGCGTAGGCTGGGCGTACTTCACTTCTCGTGCCCTTTCACTGGATGCGGGTCGTGACACATTTTTAGTGGTGGCCCATGCAGGGCACCAATCACAACTAGTGTGATTTCGTAGTGGTACTCGAATTAGAGTATCATTACAGCTTGCAGTAGGATATAAGATATAAGTTAAGGTACTCAATCATATTAGAAAAACTCTTATCAAATTTTTGCTGTTAATTATCTCCTTTTGAAAACAACTGTCCTCCTTTGATGATTTTGCTTCTTTTCAGTAATTGATTCCTTGTTTGATCTAGTTATGGAGACATGATTTCATCTCTCCGGTCCATGCAGGCCGAGATTCGTATTAGTACGATATCTACTTAGCACAACGACTTAGTTGTACTGCTACTAGCCTGCTATAGAATATAGAAAGTAAGGCGTTAGAATGAGAGGATACTCAATCACTATTAGCATTTCCTGAGAGATTCCTGGGACGACCCTTGAGAATCTCATTTTGAGCTTCGATTTAAATTTCCTTTCCCTTATTTTAGTCCACCTTCCTCCCTTGATTCTTGCATCTTGTTTGAACTCTTTTCACCAATACCCTTACTTTTTTGTGCTTAATAATGGTTAGGAAGATGGCTACACTGCTATATACTCATTGGTCAAACACATGGCTAGAAGGATTACATTAAAGAACTGGAATACACGGAGACTTCGACTAAGTTATAAGGGCATTTTTCTAAAAGGATGATTTAATGATTAGTAGTTTGTAAGTTGGGATATTACCAAGGAAATTTATCTTAAAATTCTAAGTAGTATTCACCAAAGGATTATAAAGTTATATTTTGATACTGGAGGAAAATAGTTAGAATCTATATAAATCGATTTCAGGAATTGATGTGATTCATGAATTATTGGATTATGATTATACATCTTTGAACGTATATAGATTAGTTTGATAATGATAAAAAAAAGGGTGGCAGTATGAACTATTAAATTGAGTCGTACAAGTTGCGATGTATATGTTTATTGAATTTTAAATTTAAGTGGAAACAATGATATTAAAATTTTGGTTTAAAAGATTGGGAAGATATAAAAACAATTTTTTTTGGGGAAAAAATCTCAAATTTGGAATCGTGTCAATTGATTGAAGATTTAAAAATCTATTTAGATTTTGGTTTAAGAAGGAGTGATTATGTTTCAATGACTTAGAAAGAGAAATTATGGTTGATAAGCGCGTTAAAATACTGAGCTGTAAATGCTAGATTGCCGTGATAAGCTAAGTATCTAGCTTGAGGATTATTTGAGACAAATTGGGAGTTTTTAAAGTTATGAAGTGATATAGAATTTTATGGATTCATGATTCATTAACTCTGGAGTTTAAAGTTGGATTGAAATGTTAAATTTTGGAAAGGTTAGTAGTAACGTGATAAAAGTTACTATGAGATTTATGAAAAGGATTTAAATGTTAGTCGTGATTAGATTGGGTGGCTTAGAGTGAATACAAATTGCGATAGTTATTTTAAAATTTCTTTTTAAAAGAATGTAATGTAGGCCACCAAGGTAACCTTAATGAGATAGAAGTGTTCCACACTAATTGCCACATCACTCATGATTATGATAGTAGTATATACTCAAGTGTTGTTAGTCGTCTGCCAAACAATCTGACTGTATCTCAATCTTGACTTACTCAACCTTCCCTCAAATCTAGATCTTTTATTGTGACTTTCTAACCGTTTGTATTTGATCGTTCCTTAACAGTATTCTCCCTTTAGAACTGTGTCCTAAATCATTTCACCGGATTCTTAATTAAATTTATTTCATGCTTCAACTTGATTTCCTTTATTCTTGTATTAATTGTCACCTCTTGAACCCTTACCTTCTATTTTAGATTCTTTGACGTTCCTTACCGTGACTTTGATATTCGGAGTGTAATACTAGTTGTTATCCTCCAACAAACTTCACATACAAAATCTAGACGAGTCCACCTTCATGTAGATATATCATGTCCTACTAAACACGTCTCCTTGTACACTATTTTCTTGATGAGACTTTCTGGTCAATGAGACTTAAACTATAGCCCTTACCATGATACTAAAATATTTTCTGACTTAAATTCGAGATCCAACCATGACTCAATTCTTTCGACCCGACATGTGATGGTGTTCTTCTTATTTTCTTAAATGCTTAACCTTGTACCTTATCTTGATTGCTTGACCCGTTTAGTTAAGGATCTTGGACTATTTTTTTCTTTTTCATCATTACCTCCCTTACTTATATTTTGACTACCTTACGCTGCTAATTTAGCCTTAGTTTTGCAAGCTTATCTCTTTTTTGAGCTTGATCATGACATATTTTATTGGGTCAACCCACTAACATAATGTCTAATCAGAACCGGTGTATGATGGTCTGATCAACCTATTACACTTTGGTTCACTTTCATATATTACTCTACGTGGATAGAGGCATAGTTAAACTTGCCCTAGAGTCTCATCCACGACAGCTTTGGCAATTTTTCTTGAATTATTTTCGTCGTCTATGAACCACGTATTGTACTCAATAGCATTGTCTTTGAACTCTTTTTGCTTTTGTCTTTCACATATTTCAGAAAGATAAGGCACTATACTTAATAGGTCAACCCAAGGTATCACGTTTAGCTTCCTTATCAAAAGGATGAAATTGACTTATTTCTATATCCTCGCAGTATCCTTTAGGATTTCAATAGTGTTGAATTCTAAACCCTTGATCGCGACCAGTCGACTTGGTCATTCTCCTTATCATCCAATGTTTGGAACCTTATTCAATTGAATTAATTCAATTGTGACATGGATTTCAAGTCTTTGATACTCGTGCCCAGACTTCAATGACCTCGTTCTCCATCTTGCCCAAACCTCGATTCATCCTGGAATTGATCAACTTAGATCATATTGAGACTAAATTTTCTTATATATATATATATATATAGTGTGTGTGCTTGGATTTTAGTGCTATTGACAAGTCGTGCTTTAAACTTTCAATTTTGATCATCTTTAGAATAGTAACGCTTTATAGTTAATTTCAGTTATTTTTTATAATCACCAGTTTTCATATAGGATGATAGACTGCCTTACATCTCGATGATTTATTATTTTCTTTATCTTTTCCAGAATGGCACCCATGACCAGAGTCTGTCCCCAGTGCACGGCTGTAATTCTGGATGAGACTGAGATTGTATTTTCCCTTCTATTGCTCAGGAGGTATTAGTAGCCTCATTGGAGAATTTTTCTCCATCTCCTATCCTTCAGGAAAGGGCTGCAGTTCAGTCGGAGACTGAGGGCCTCCCTTTGCCTCCTGGAGTAGTATCCCATGCCATTCCTGATGGGGATCATATTTACAGACTCCTTCAGGATGTGCGGGAGGTACAAAGACTTCAGGCTGAGCTTATGAGAGAGCAGAGTCTCAGTATCCAACTGTTATGGAATTATATGCATTCGAAGAGAGAGCCTAGTCCCAAGAGAGCGAAGAGCAGTTTATACCCAGAGCCTCAGGAGTACCCAGGCTTCCAGCCTAGACCATCCTATCCAGTTTAGATTCCTGTCCAGCAGAGGCCAGTTGAGTGGGTGCCTACCTGTACTTTCTGTAAGAAGCTTGGGAACGTATGGAAGGACTGTAGGAAGAGACTACGATTGTGCCTATTTTATGGGTCAACTGTACATAAGGTACGAGACTGTCCTACTACACATGCCCCTAGTCGAGGCCTACATCCGGAAGAGAGTTCCAGCTACCAGACCTAGTAGATGTGAGTTCTTGACCCATACCTTATTCTATTTTGATGATTACTGTACCCCACCATATTGTTTGTATGTTTGATACCATATGACTACTTTTGATCTAGTATGACCATAGTGGCTAGATGAGACCCAGACTGATTACCTGCCATAATCATGTATGATATCTTTCCAACTGCATGATTTAGATAAGTTTTTTTAAGACCTTGATTGTTGGGGATTTGACCTAGAAGGAGTAGGATCATCTTAATTTTGAGATCGAAATTATTTTAAGGAGGGTAGATTTGTCACACTCACTCTTCAATTTCAAGGGTATTTTAGTAATTGTGATTATTTGAATTTTTATGATTTTTATTTGAATTTTTATCTATTTATTAATTTGATTGATTGCAGTGTGATTTGATTGGTTATAGACTGGTGACTTGGTATTATAAGTAGTTTGACCTTAGTCAACCTTCACTAAAAGCCTAATAATGTAATTAAAATCTACATCTTGGTTTTCAAAAATTATTTAGATTTAATCTCTATTTTTGGAGTGGTTTAAATAATTTTTAAGTCATTTTTGCATTAAGCCTTTTTAAGCCTTTTTTGACATGGGCCTTCTTGCAACTTGAGAGTGCTTGGCCCATGTGTAAACCATAACCCTAATACCCCCTCCTATGGCCGGCCACAACAGCCCCCCATTCTTTTCACTTTTGTGAGAAAGCACGTAGCCTCCAAGTGAAACCCTCATAGTTCTCCTCCTCCAAAAATCCTATTTTCTTCATTCGGAGTCGGTTTCTCCCAAAACAAACTCCGTTGCACTCGTCTAGAAGAGGAAGATCTTCTAGAGTATTACTAACGAGGAGGCGGAGGCAATTGCTTGAGGGGAATCGACCGACACGACGATCGAGTGACTCCGTTTATTGAGTTTTCGACACTCAATAGGCAAACCCTTTTCTACCATAGCTATTCTGAATTTTATTTCTTAATTGCATCTATATAGGTACCCTTGACATGTCCCTGAAGTTTGGTTTGGTTTTGACTTCGTTTGATAGTGGTATCGGACACGTACCGGTCTCACGTTGCACGTGTTCGGCAAAATGCCACTTAGAATTGAAAAGTGTTAATTTTCGATTTTGTTTTCACGAAATCTTCCTTATATGATTTGTAAAAACTTTCGTGAAGACGGATCAGAAATCGACACGATTTTGGCATCCGAACGGACACATACACGCGTGCACGAGATCCCGTGCACGGTCCCGTGCATGTCCCGCAGTCTGTGCGTCATAACTCGATGCACAGAGCTCCTTCTTGCATGAAATTTTATGAGCACTTAGGGGCAACCTTTTCCCACATGCCCATAAAATTTCACGATGTTTTGTCGAGCGAGCGTGGAGAAATGGCACTAGTCAGCTGAACTGTGCCCTCGGGCTGAAATTCGCCGCTGACACGGCCTTCGTACGCGAACACGGCGTGTCGAAGACCCGTATCAGGAGTTGGAACACGTAGCCCTATACCTAGAATACCCATGGACTCGATCCCGAGTTGTGGCCTGGCCCGACGCACGAGCCACGAGCGACGAACCGCATGCACGAGCATGCACGCGCGCGCGCACGCGCGCAGGCCACGCGATGTTGTGCGAGCTGCTGTGTCTCGTTGCTGCGACTTCGTGTCATGTCGACGTGTCCTAGACCTACTCCGTGACCCTACCTAGCCGTATGCACGAGCACGAGGCTTCTCGTTGCGCGTGTGACGCGCAATCGAGCGAGAACACCCTCTTCGACACGCGAAATCGGCTTTCCGATACGCATTCTCCAGACACGACATGGACACGATTTTGGACCCGTGAGTACCCGAGCGCATCACGTAGGTTGAGACCAACGTGTATGCCGAGTTTTGCGGGTTGATTTGGTGTATTTTGCATTTTGAGTCGTTTTGTCGAAATTGGGTTTTTCGGGTTCAAAGTTTTGAATAGAAATGTGATTTTTCGATCATTTGATTTTTAATCGGTATTTTCTCATTTATTAGTTCATAAATGATATTTAGAACTTGCGGGAAGTGATCCGCGGAATTTTTACTTAATTATTTGCTCTTTTCAAGAATATATGAGTTTTCTACTTGTAGGCCTATATATATATATATATATATATATATATATATATATATATATATATATATATATATATTTCATGAATATGGTTATGTATATATATAAGCGCTGTTTTGGAGCGAGGGTTGAGTTTTTCCAGATTTTTGTATCGCTTCAGATCGAGAGATCGATCTATTTTCGGTACTAGCGAACCTATATATACATATATATATATATATATATATATATATATATATATATATATATATATATATATATATATATATATATATATATATATCATCATATATCAATCGCCCTGAAACCCTAGCGCCTCCGATCTCCTCTTTGATCCCGGAGTGGCCTCGGCCGCGCCGGAGTCCCCCTGGGGCTACCATACCACCTGGGTGGTAGTCCTCCTCATCTTTTTTCTTCTTGTTGATGTAGGGTTTCATGGCATCTCGTTCGTTTGCTGAGGTGGTGGGTGGCCAGGCTCCTATGCCTGCGCCGCTCATTCCTCCCCGATCCGTGTCTTCCTTTAAGGGAGCCCCCTCGATCTCCTTTACCGAGGAGGAGGAATCTGCTTTGGCGACTCCTCTACGATTCGCTTTGGTTGGAAAGTTCTCTCAATATCGACCTCCTATTGACAAGATTCGTAAAGCACTAGCGGAGTTTACCTTCGATGGGTCTATTTCAGCAGGCCTCATTGACTCAAAGCACATTCTCATTCGTCCTTCCTGTGAATCTGATTACCTTCATCTCCGAGCAAAAGATACGTGGTATATTTCGCGTGCTCCCATGAGGATCTTCAAATGGGATCCTGATTTCTCTCCGACACATGAATCGCCAATTACTCCGGTATGGATTACTCTTCCTAACTTGCCTCATCATCTATATGCGAAGGACGCTTTATTTGCGATAGCAAGTGCCATTGGACATCCATTAAAAATTGATAAAGCTACAGCTGACTTATCTCGACCAAGTCTTGCTAGGGTTTTCATTGAAGTCGATGCTTCGAAGCCTCTTCAACAAAAGATCCGAATTAATATGCCCCGGAACAGGAGTTTTTGGCAGTTTATAGAATATGAGTCTTCTCCTTTATATTGTACTTACTATCGCCATCAAGGTCACTCATTGATTTCATGCAAAACCAAACAAAAAGAGAAAGGGAAGGAGGTGGCGACGCAGAAGGAGGGTCCTGCTAAAGTGACTCGAAGTTTACCCAGAGAACAGGGAGGAGAGATTAGGGAGCCGTCCAATCAGCATCTGACGGATACCGAGGATATTACTCAGCCTAATATTCAAGAGACTATAGCTGATATTAATACCATCATTAATAATGATAACCGTCAACTTGAAGACACTCATGCACATTTGCCATTACATACAGCTACCACCCAAGAAGCCCCGAGTATTGTGCCCGCTATGCATTCTTCGCCTTTGGCACCGGATCTATCCAGGAGGGTTGATGAGACTACATCCACTCAGGATCACTCTGATCACTCCAGCAAGGGTGATGATGGCACTACTGCCAATCCTAATGATTCTATTCCCATTCATCAGAAGGAAGTCACCACGGAGATTGAAGAAGGTGAAGTGGTTGGTCGTGCATGGGCCGACATTGCAGAAGAAGAAGAAGCTCTGCAGGCAAGTGAGAGACATGAAGAGGAAGAAACGGACATGGTCCGGCCACCTCAGTCGGTGCGAAAGAAAAAACCGCCGCCTCCTCCTTCGGACAGAGTCCTCCGTTCAGGGAATCTCTCTCAAGCTGGTACTCAATCCCAAACCCTTCATGTTTAACTTCCTTATATGGAATGTACGTGGAGTGGCCAACAAAATGACTGTGAAAAGAATCAAAAACTTGCTGCGGATTAATAAAATCCAATTTCTTGCGATCATTGAGCCGAAGGTGGATAAGGAGCAACTCTTATCCTTCCAAATTAAGCTCGGTTGCTCTCAATCTCTATCCAATGAACGTGGGAACATTTGGCTATTTACTAGAGCAGGCTCTTCTATGACCCAGGTGGACTCTTTTGATCAAGCCATTACTGTCAGGTTATGTTTGGATATGCTTCCAACTGAAGTTCTCCTGTCCATCGTTCATGGCCTCAACACTAAGGAAGGGCGCACTAATTTGTGGATGCGGTTACAACATATTCAAGCTAGCTCTACTCTCCCATGGGCTGTAGGAGGTGATTTCAATGCTGTTAGAAGTGCGGATGAGAAAATTGGTGGTTTACTCCCAAGTTCTCAATCTATGAATGATTTCAACGATTTTATTATGTCGACGGGGCTGTCAGAGTTACCTTATACTGGTAGCAAGTTCACATGGATCAAGTCGGAGGGAGATAAGCAGGGTTCTCGACTGGATCGTATGTTGTTGGATAAGGGATGGAGGGATATGGTTCCTCTCTCTGTGGAAGAGCATCTTAACCGCAATGAGTCCGATCATTCCCCGCTCTTGCTCAAATTCAAATTAGCCAACGCGGGAGGTAGAAGGCCTTTCCGCTTTCTTGATTTTTGGATTTCTCATGAGGCATTCTTGCAGGTGGTTAAAAAGGCTTGGTCCTCTGTGGCGCATCCCAATGCATTGGTTCGAGTGGCTGAGAGATTAGTGGCCTGCAGGAAAGCGTTATCGATCTGGAGTCATACTACTTTTGGGGACATTTTTCAGGAGGTGAAAGCGGCTGAGGACAGTGTCCTTGCAGCTGAAATATCGTTTGAAGTAGACAGTTCTGATAGTTATCGGGAAAGTCTTCATAGAGCGCGTGCCATCCTTAAACAAAGGTTAGCCTATGAGGACTCTTTTTGGAGACAGAAAGCGAGGATAAGGTGGGATTTAGAAGATGATCGGAACACGGGCTATTTCCATGAGTGTGTTAATAGTAAACGAAGGAAACTTCGTATTCATTCTATCAAGGCAGAGGATGGCTCCTCTATTACTAATTTAAGTGAACTTCAGGCCTCGGCGAATGATTATTTTGCTACACAGTACTTGAGCTCCAATCCAACGAATGACGAGGGTTTATTATCTTGTATTCCTTTATTGATCAAAGAAGAAGACAACAACATTCTGACCGCTGCTCTTACGTCAGAAGAACTGCTCCAAACCATTAAAAGCATAGATTCGAAGAGTGCCGGAGGTCCTGATGGGTTCATGGCTAGTTTCTTTACGGCGGCATGGCAAATCATAGAGGGCGACATCATGGAAGCGGTTCAGTTATTCATGGATGGATTTGCTTTACCTAAAGCAATTTCTAGTACATCCCTCATTCTTATTCCTAAGGTAAAGCAACCTTCTTCTTGGTCGGATTTTAGACCTATTAGCCTGTGTACTGTAATGAACAAAATTATTTCAAAGCTGTTGGCTAATCGTCTTGCTAGTTTCCTCCCGCGTATTATCTCTCCAGAGCAGTATGGGTTCGTCAGGGGGAGGGAAATTGTTGATAATGTCATCTTGGCACAAGAGATGATGAGCATGATGAAGATCAAAAACAGAGGAGGGAATGTAGCTATTAAGTTAGACATGGCTAAGGCTTATGATAGGCTGGATTGGGGCTTCTTAATGCAGGTCTTGAGGAAGTTTGGCTTTAGTGAAATCTGGATTAATATGGTGTTCAGGCTTATTAACAATGTCTGGTACTCAACTGTGATTAATGGGGAATCCTCTGGTTTCTTCCATGGATTCCGTGGTGTGAGGCAGGGGGATCCTCTTTCCCCTGCTCTGTTCATCATCGCAGCTGAGGTTTTATCTCGTAATCTTAAATCCTTGCTGGACATTCCTTCTTTTCATCATTACTACTCACCTAGTGGCTGTCCTACGGTGACTCATCTAGCGTATGCGGATGATGTATTGATTTTTGTTGCTGGGGATGTTGGTTCTATTACAGCCTTGAAGGAATTGCTTCTGAGATATGAGAAAGCTTCGGGGCAATTGGTAAACCCCTACAAATCATCTTTTTATGTTCATCCTGACTTTCCGGACAACAGAGCTGCTGAGCTTCGGGAGATTACTGGTTTCCAATCGTCTAATCCTCCATTCTCTTATTTGGACTGCCCCCTAATGTCAGGTAGAAAGAATGCTGCTATGTTTGAAGAACTTGTTTCTAAAATCAGAACGAGAGTTGAAGGGTGGCAGCAAAGGCTACTTTCTTATGGAGGTAAGCTTGTCTTGCTTAAATCAGTGATTACTTCTATTCCAATGTATACTCTAGCTGCTTGCAACCCGCCTAGAGCAGTGATCAAACAGCTGGAAATTATGTTCTCTCGGTTCTTTTGGGGCTCTCAAGAAGGAATGTATAAGCACTCATGGCTGGGGTGGCATAAGATGGCAAAACCTTATGAGGAAGCTGGACTTGGTCTTCGAAATTTAGATGAGGTTATCAACTCTTTTTCAGTTAAGTTATGGTGGAAGTTAAAATCTCAGGATAGTCTTTGGACTTCATTCATCAAAATGAGATACTGTAAATATACAAGTATTGACACTGTTCGAGCACATTCGAATGCTTCTCCTATATGGAAGAGGCTTCTGCAGGGGAGGAACATATCCAACCATCTTATTATTCCTAATGATCAGAATAGATGGACATGAAGCCCTGCTAGAAGTGGTTTGTTCTCAGTTTCTTCGGCATACAGACATACCCGCATTCCTTATCCTCGTTGTCCAGATTTCACTCATATTTGGAATACATGTCTTCTACTTAAATGGTCTGTATTGGCATGGAGGATTCTTCATGATAGATTACCTACGGATGACAATGTTCAGTTATTGGGGTACAAGATGGCCTCCAAATGTCACTGTTGTTCTGAACCTGCCCAGGAATCCATTGATCATATTTTTTCAAGTGGGGTGCTCGCTCATAGAGTTTGGGGGATTCTGCAAAAGGAATTTTCTCTGAGGAGTTCGGGTTTGTTAATCACTAGGCTTCGCAGATGGTGGAGAAGGCCAATGATTCACCTTAAAGAAATACTTGTTGGTGCTACATTATGGGTGATGTGGAAGAATAGAAACAAATGGCGTTATGAGGGATACATGTTTTCTGACATTCAAGTTCTAGCTAAAATCAAGAGGCAAGTTCGTAAGGCTATGGTTCGATGCAAGCATGTGACGGCGGTTCCTCAATTTTTGGCTTAGTTTCCTTTATTGTGATGTATTTTGCACTTTTGCTGCCTCCTGTAACCTGAGTTGGGACTCACCAAGAGATATGAATAAAATTCTAGTATTTCGCTGAAATATATATATATATATATATATATATATATATATATATATATATATATATATATATATATATATATATACCAATATATATAGTTTATATATTGTATGCGTTTTATATATAAATACTTGTGTAATATATTTTTGGATAGAAAAATGATTTGGGGATGTTTATTCCAGAATTCTGGAGTTGATAACAGTCCGTACTCTTCGCACCACCATTCTTTCATATATGGGTTATGTATATATGTATGTGCTTAGAGGGAATTATATATATATATATATATATATATATATATATATATATATATAGTGGTTGATAGACTATAGTTGTATGTGATTGTAGGTTAGTGTTTGTGACCATTGGAGTATTGGGACAGATTAGGATCGACCCAAAGACCTTAGTTTAGTTGAGTTGACTCCGAATGACTTGAAATTTTGTGTATGACCTAGAAATTTGTAAACGGACTAGTTGACCAATGTTTGACCAGGTTTGACCAGCGTTGACCAGGTTTGACCAGAGTTGACAAGGGGTTGACTTTGACCAAAAGGGACCTAGAAGCATGTAGTCTTGCATTGTAGCTATTTCTTTTGATATTGTAGACTTGGTTGTGACAAGTGTATACTTTAAATAGGTTTATATTGCCCCATTTTAGCTATACTTCATCGTCAGCAGTTCGGTTTCCCAAACGAGTACATTCTCTGATCTTTTCATACTTGTTTGGATATGTTCTCTTATTATAGACTAGTATACTTGATGTTGACACGATGTTCACACGGATTAGTACCCTATGGATCTTTTCATGCGATGTTATCCCCTCTGATACATCGAGTATATCATGTTCATGTACTTTATCGTGTTCATCATGTACTCCATGTATTCATATTTATCCATGTACACTCATGTGTTATTCATGTACACTCATGACCATATGAGCTCCATGTATAAAGTAGTTGTTATCTATGTGCAATAACATATCATGACTGGATCCTTGTGTATTGATTGGGGGCAGGGAGAGTGTAGTTGGTTATGTGATCATTATCCCAGTAGGTATTCATGTGCAACTCCATAGTTTATCCATGTGCAATCCAACCTGTTTACATAACCAATTTATGCTCTAAATCATGTAGATAGTTACAATTCTCTATTTATCATAGTCATATCTAGTCTTGATATTGTCTCTCCTGTTGATTTTCTTTACAGTGTTTCATGTATAATTTTCTATAGCATGCTTTATATGTCCAACCCTTATATGAACTGTTGTGAGAGATATGTGCTCGTTCCGTCCTGATTGGATATGTTGAAAATTTTACAGGCGATGATGAGGTGTACTGCCCTACTTATTTTGGTACTGGCTTAGGTGACACTGGTGATATGGACCCTCAGGAGGATCCAGCAGTCGCTGAGGACTTGCCCATAGTCTAGCTGAGACTTTAGTATCTTATTGTCTTTTTATTTGAGACATTATGAGTTGTACCTTGAGATTTTGTTCTGGTGGTTTACACCAAGACTTTTATTATATCTGTGACTCTCTTGAGATTCTTTCTTCTATTCCATCTTAGTTGTTGTGATTGAGTTACTTATTATTTTATTCTCCATTCGGAGCATATCCTAGACTGTGTTAGATATTGTGACTCAGGACAGCGTTCTACCATCGACACTGCGGCGTAGGCTGGGCATACTTTACTTCTCGTGCCCTTTCACTGGGTGCGGGTCGTGACAGCTACGGTCTTGGGCCCTGCTGAACAGGACGAGAGGTAGCCGACCTCTCGATAGTATCCCCCGGGTCGGAGCGATGAGATCGTATCTCCATAACCATCATGAAGACAGATCAAACAAGAAGCAATTACGGAGAATGAAGCAAAAAAAATCAAAAGAGGACAGTTTATTTTCAAAGGAAAGCATTTAATCAACAAGAATTTAGATGGCAAGTATTGGATAAGAGTTTTCCTAATGTGATTGAGTACCTCAAAACTATATCTTACATCCTACTGCAGGCTGTAGTGATACTCTAGTTCGAATACCACTACAAATCTAGACCTGCATGGGCCACCACTAAAAATGTGTACGACCCGCACCCAGTGTAGGAGAACGAGAAGTATGTACGTCCAACCTACGCCGTAGTATCGACGGTAGAACGCTGTCCTAGGTCATATACATCTAACAATTATAAGGTATCTGTACAGTATATACTCTCCAAATGGAGGATAATACATAAATGTACCGCTCAATCACAACTATGGTAGAAATACGATAAGATAGATAGATATGATACGTGTTTGCCATTAAAATCTTTGAGATGAAATTTCAATTACAAACAGAACAGTGTTACAATGTAGGACTTAGATGTAGTCCTAGGAGTACACTTTTGTTTATCTGGGTCCCTGTGTCGATGGAGCGAGTGGTAATGCGTTGACTCCGTTGAGGATCTGACGATGGTTCTCGGTTCTCTGAAGGCCTGAGTTGCTCTGGGTGCTGGAGCTTGCGGAGAGGAAAAAGACGTTGAGTGTCTTTTTCGATCTCTAGAAGTAAACTCTGATGCTCTGGTTGACTGTACATTTTGATCTCTGACAGTCTGTGTGTCCGTGTGAGACAGAATGATCCTTTTATTTATAAGCAGCAGGTTGGGCTGCTCATGCGCGCATATATAGGATGCGCCTGTTTGTGGAGATGCCACGTGGTGGTTGTTGATGGAGGCGCATGGGCGATGCGCTCTGATTGAGGAGTTAAACCCTTCCTGTTGCATTTGTAAGCTGCAACAGAGCTGACACGTAGCACTGGAGAGGATCTTTTAGTTGCTGAGATCTTGGGTGATTAGCACCCCTTCATTGGCTGAACTGAGTCAAAGGATATGTGGCGCGTATCCGCGGCTCAATGATCTCGGATTTGGTGGAGAGTAATCTGATAGGATGCGCCTAGGATTGGACGCATGAGTAGACTTTGGCTTGTAATCTTTAGGAGTCACGAACCAGTCTGGGCGCATGGCTTTTGAGGTACATGTGGGGCTTCAGTAGTGACTTGACCTCTGTCTTTAGGGATCAGAGGAAAGTCTGAGGCGCATGGCTCTTGAAGCGCATGCAGGGATTTGGGAGCATGGCTGTGGAGGCGCATGCAAAATGGTTGGACGGCCACGTGGCTTGTAACCGCCGGAGGATAGTAATGATGATGTTGATGTCAGCGACGCTTCGTCTTCTGAAAAAGCTGCCAACTGTTTAATCCTCGGGGACTGGCCGCTGTCGTATCAGATTTCAATATTTAATGTTCTTTAACGGATGATGGGCTGCTGAGTGGGCGCGTCGATCTGCATTCCACTAGGCGCATGGAGATGCATGGGACGCATCCTTAAAAGGCACTTGGTGCTGATGGGCGCGTCTGTATGATGCACGGTCTGGACCGCGCATCCGTTTACATGACGCATCTTTATTGGTCCGACTGTTGCGTTCTTTAAGTGCTTTAAATAGCCATTTTTGACTAGGCCAAATTCGAAGCGTCAGGTTCATCACCATAAATGCAAATTCATTGCACGGGATTCGGAGAGCCAGCCACTTGGCGCATGGGTTTGATTTGCCCGGCCTATAAATAGCAGCAAGGAGAGAGTTTGCTTCTCGTTCTCTCACGTCCTCCCGAAATGAACTTGTTTACTCGAGCACATTCTGTTGACGAGATGTTCCCGAGGGTGAAAATGCGACGACTTGTCTTCGTTCATGTACTTGAAGGTGACTGTTACATCCAAAAGTCAGAGTCGACGGCTTCTGAGGCAGGCGAAAGGTGCCTGTTGCATCCAAAGATCGGGATGCTCGAGCCCTATCTCCGTTATGCTGGAAGAGCCGCAGATCGGAATTGTGGTGCTCCCGGCTTTGGAGGCTCTTTCTTCTGCCAGAGTGGGTGTTGCCCATTTTGGTTGTATTGAAAGCTGCTCCTTTAGCCGCGGATCAATTGCGGTGCTCTCCTCCTCCTTGGGCTTTAGAGAGCTCTTCCTCCTGCAAGAGTGGGGTTGATCGCCCACTCCTGTTCTGCTCAATAAATGCTTCATTAGTCGAAGCATTTGATCGGGTCAAAGTGGAGCGCATATGCTGAGACTTTATGATGCGCATAACTGAGACTCTGAAGAAATGCGCCTGACTGAGACACTGAAGAGGTACGCCTGGCTGAGATGCTGAAGTGATACGCCTGTAGAAGCATGGAAAATAATAAAAGAAGGTCTATGCGGCTATGGATCTCCATGCGGCTCAGAGAGCCCATGCGGCTCAGGGGTCCACGCGGCTCAAGCGTCTATGCGGCTCGAGACCCAGAGCCACGTGGCCTCCAATAGCTCTTTCCTTCATCTTTGGCTGCATTTAATGCCCTGACGGCTGATAGCTCCGACAAATGACATCTCTGACATAAAGGCGCAATAATGACTGAGATAAAGGCGTGTTCCTAGGGAAGATGGGAAATCTTTTCACAGCTGGCAGAATCCACCGACTCCCGAGGCAAGCAGATGCTGTATTTATGCGGCCGCCCACTTTATGCGGCCGCCCACTCCATGCGGCCGCCCACTTCATGCGGCCACCTATCTTCATGCGGCTGCATCCTTTATACGGTCGCCCGTCAGCATGCGGCTGCCTATCCTCATGCGGCTGCCCATCTTCATGCGGCTGTTCACCCCCATGCGGCTGCCCATCTTCATGCGGCTGTTCATCCCCATGCGGCTGCCCATCTTTATGCCGTTCATCTTCATGCGGCCCACTCATATACGGCTCTGCCGAGATGACCCAGTGGAGACACGTGGCACTTTTCACAACGATTGAGACACGTGGCAGTCTTATCTTCTTAGGATTGTGGGTGCTAACAAATCCTGACAAAATCAGATTTGCTGCAATCACCATAATTGCCCAGAGCGAGCAAATTAGACACGTGGTAAGCCATCACCAGTCGCGAATATTCATGGCAATCAACATTTATTGCCCACAGAGATTTGATGCAATCACATTAATTGCTCAAATCTATTATATTCAAGATGAGTGGCCCAGATTCATTGATCCTTAACCGTCGACTTTTGAGGATGGGCAATGATTGCAAACCCTAATGATGTCCTCCATACTTATAAATAGCAAGGTGCCATTCCCTTACAAAGGGCCGAAAAAATCCAGAGAGGAGTTGAGAATCCAAAAATCCAGAGAGGAGAAAGGACAGAGAAGCATATATAGCGAGAGCAAGGAGAGCATTTCTTCATTAACGCCAAGCAGATCTTCTCCAGAGCCAAGGTTGCACCCGATCGTCCAAGGAGTAAGGCAGAGCTGTCATCGCTTTCCCGAGCCTCTATCGTCACCCCCCATAATCTAAAATAAACAATTATACTTAGATTGATGTACCTAGGTTTTCGTCCCTAGGCTTTCTTTGTACAAGCGAGTTTGTATTGTGAGTCTGAGTTTAGTTCTCCTACATAAATTGTTTTGTACTTTTACAATCAATGGCAAACACGATGGTGACTCTGCTGGGGACAAACTTCTCCACGACTGAGAAGTTGGTGACGTAATCGGATGCAGCCAAACTTGGCTCCACACAACAGAAGATGGTCGTTCGCTTCGACCAACCGGCGTTTGAAGAAATGCTCTCCGACGGAAGCGCTGGCCCGGTCCAGAAGCAAACCCGCACAAAGAAGGCTCGCAAGGAGTGGAGGCCAAAATCATTTGCTCCTCCCCAGGCCCTGGACGGAGTACTCTCTGCTACCCAAGACGGCGACTCTCATGCGGCCCCACTTCAAGCAATAGAGGACTCTGCTGTCCCCAAGTCCGACAGAGAAAAGCACTACGATGCTGGACTTGCAGGGACAAAGAGTGATTCTATGTGCTCCAGAAAGAAGTCGAACACTTATGCCGCCAAGACCGCCAGCCGCATGCATGATGCTCATGCGGCTGAAACTGCCAGCCGCATGAAGAATATCCATGCAGCCATAACTTCCAGCCGCATGGAGAAAACTCATGCGGCTGAGACTTCCAGCCGTACGAAGAAAGCCCATGCGGCCACAACTGCCAGCCGCATGAAGACTGTTGACTCCAGCCGCATACTGCCTGCTCCACGCAGCTCATGCTCAGTCTTCGATCGCCTCTCCTATGGTCCTGATCTCTCATGTGCCCAAGAGAATATGTCTGACTCTCTGCAGCATCACTTTGACTCTTCCTACTATACGCCTTCAGGCGCTCGAGTGAAGAAGTCAAGGGCAGCACGAGCTCGACGAGCTCAGTCGGCTGTCCCAACCTCTGACCATCCAAGCGCCCCACATACTGTTATGCGGGCCTCTGATGGGAAGTTGTACAGAACTACTCGAGTCCAGCCCCCGACGGCAAACGGACAGAGTGGTTCCCAAAAGTCTCCCAAAACCCAGGGAGCAAACATGGTCGTTCCAGACCCGTCTGACTTGCGTGAGGTTATCCTCCACAAACGCAAGGAAAGAGAAGAGGCCTCGGTATACAAAGAGTCCTCCCACGGACATCACTGCACCCAAATCATTGTCAACTGCTATTGCAACAACGCCACAATACGAGAAGACCGGCAGTCCGTCTTCCGAAGATTACAACAGCCGAGCTCAGAGGAAGAGGCGCCACCCGTCGTCTCTTGCAACTCCACTCAGAAAATCCCCGCCGATGGAAGAGGGAAAAAGATAAACGTCCCCAACCCGAAGATTTCAACCACTGTGACTAAGAAATTGTCGTCTAAATGGCCGTCCACCACCGGAGTTTTCCAAGGAACCCGTTCAAAAACAAAACCTACCATAGTAGGAGATTCATCATCCACACTAATGGGGGTTACTGGAGCCGGGGGTAGTATTCCTCCAAATATCCACAACAATCCGATGTTCCAAGGAGACGAGCCCGGGAAAACAATTACTCCATCAGATACAGCAGATGCCGACGTCCCCGAGGACGTCCACGACTCTCAAGATGAAGCAAGCTATGAAGTTGGGGGTACTATTCCTTCCGAGTCCGAACCGGAGGAGAACATTCCCACAAACCCGATGACTTCTTGGTACAGGGGTATGACTCGGAGGGCACGTCCTCCACCGTTCCTTCCATCTCTCCGCATGTAAGGACAGTGTTCATGACTGACAGCAACCAAGGTGGTTCCATTGATCGCCAATGCTATGCCTTGGTCAAGTCTGTAGACGAGATCAAAGCGGCTCTTCTAACTCTGCAAGGAGGGATGCCTGGCCAAACAAGCGCGCGTCCCACGGTCAATACGGACTCAAATTCAGCGGCACCAAACCCGGGCAATAATCTTTCTGAAATGTCGGCTCCCACCGCTGCGGATGAGGCCAGAAAAGCAAGAAGAGAGGTCCAGGAGCTCCGAGCTATGTTTCACGCTCGAGAAAACTCTCAAGACCTCAAAATACGGCAACCATATCCTGCTGCATGGAGGGATGTCCCCTTTCCACCAAGATATAAGCCATTCAACATCAATCCTTATGATGGCAAGACCTCCGCAAGTCGGTACATCACTTACTTCGAGGTCACCACCGACCATCTGCCCATGACGATGCCATCCTTACACGATTATTCATTGGGGCATTGGAAGGAGTCACCTTCGACTTGTATCGCAACCTGCCAGACAACTGCATCCACTTATTCGCCAGCTTCAAGCGCATGTTCTTGGAGAGATTCTACGAAGTAGGACAGGATATCACAATGTCCACCCTCATGGACGTCGTTCAAGGGAAGAAAGAGCTGACAAGGAACTATATTGAGCGGTTTTGCCAAACCGTAATGAAGTTGCCGTCTGGTAACCCGGATTCCTCTTTGATTAAAATTTGCCAAAAGAGATTGCTCCCAACAATCAGTCTCTGGATGGGCAAAAGTCAATTTAAGGACTGGAAGACGTTTATCATCAGTGCCACTAGCGCCGAAGAACGATTGAAGAAGGCTCGCCAACTGGGATTGCACATCTCGGAGGGAGAGAACAAGGGCAAGCGTCCTAATACCAACAACGACAATGGGGGTAGCTCCTCCAACAATCGGGACAACAGGGGCAAGCAGGCTATGGTGGCCGATACAGCCCAGAAACCTGAGTCAAAATCGGCAGACAAACAATGACCACAAATGACCTACTCCTTCGAAGACGGCCACGTCAAGCCCATCTTGGACATGCTCATACAAGGAGACAAAATTCAGCTCCCTCTACCAAGACGGGAACCTCGGCCGGCAGAAATGGAGAGCCCAAAGTACTGCCATTACCACCGCTACGTCCACCATGCTACACACGACTGCTACCAACTGAAACGATACATCCAACATCTCATCGATTCGAACGCTCTGGCCATTGATTTTAAAGAGGTAACCGTGGCAGCCAATATGGTGTCAGTACAATTTGGCAGCTTCCTTCCAACGGAGGCTCAGGACGGCATGATACCCATCCTTCGGGTGACAATAGAGATTGCTAATCTTCTACCTCCTCGAAATCAGGCTACTGGTCTAGTGCCACTCACCACATCACGGGGGGAAGTCATGTGGGTCCATCCGGACCTGGTACTTAAGGTAACTCAGTCTACACCACCTTCTATTCGTAAGAAGAAGAGTGGAAAAGTCAGATCCTGCCGTTCAATCTCGGCAGATGTCGAAGAAGTCACGGCTGTCGTTACCCGGTCTGGGGTAAAATCCTAACCTGTGACTGATAACTCGACTGAAGATCATCAGCCAGCTACTGTTGACGCTCCAGGACCTTCTCAGCCTCCGACGACCGACAAGCCTAGGCCGAAGGAGACTCGCTTTGACAAATCCCTCCGAAAAGAGGCACCTTAGGGGCTGGAGAGGCCCTACAACTTCAACATCTTGGCATAATTGGCCAACAAACCGGCCAAATTGTCATTATACGAGCTCCTGAGACTCTCAAAGAATGTTCGCGCGGTTTTGAGCGATGCACTCCAAAATGTCGACGCCTATCTGTCTCAGGTCAACCTCATAGGAGAGAGCCCGCCTGCAAATCTCCAAGACAGCGCTTGCACGGAAGAGATGCCTAATATTGTCTTCACTTCGCAAGATATGCTCATCAAAAACCAACCTGCACGATCGACCGTTATATTACACTGGATACATCGGCGACGTAAAGGTGGATCGAATGCACATTGATCCTGGTTCTTCCATAAGCATCATCCCGAAGGGTCTGTTACATCATCTCCGTATTCCTATGCATCGCCTAACGCCAACAAGCACCGCCATCAGCGGTTTCAATTCGGACAGGAGCTATCCAATTGGGAAGATTCGCCTGAAGTGCCAAATTGGCGATCTTCAGTCAGAAGTGACCTGTTACGTCATAGATGCGGATACTTCATTCAATATCCTCCTGGGGCACCCTTGGATACACGATTATATGATCGTGCCTTCCACGCTACAACAGTGCTTCAAGTATGTCGACAAATACGACTTTGTGAGGACAGAATTCGTCGACATTGATCCCTTCAAAGGGGTCGAATCCTACTACTCGGATTCCTGCCTATACGAGAAGTCGAAGAGGCACCTGGATGAAGATGTACAAGCTAGAACTGAGATGGCCCCAGGATCAGAAGAACCTCTGACGATCCACCTTCAAGCTCGCAAACGTGGCAAGTTTGCACCCCTTACGGCCGCTCTGCGTAAGGACGCAATCAGCCTCTCGGTACAAGAAAGACAAATGATAGTCCGACTGCCAAGGTTCGACCAAGCGCCAAGACCCACAATGGAGCTACTGATAATCAGACTGCCAAGAGTCGGCCAGCCACAAATGGAGAAGCTTAACCCCTCCGACAAGCCAATGACGATACGCCTTCCCAAGAAGAATCGTCACCTCGATGCAAAGTCTGGGGCTTCTAGGGAGCCAACAACTCCCCGCCCAGCATCGAGTACCAAACTGGGGGTTGCTAGTTTGCCAACAACTCCACGTTCGGCCCCACCAACAGAACCTCTGATGATCAAGTTGCCCAGGTCATCCTCTTAGTCTTCATTTATACAGGGGGTGGCCGAAGAAGAACCGAAACTGGCCAAATATGTAGCTGCCCACACTGATGTTCCTTCTGCAGATGATGTAATCCTACTAGAAAAGATACCTTACTTCATCAATAAAGGGCTATCTTTGAACTACCTCGAGCTTAATAAGCTTTATACAATGTATGCTATGGAACACGGTATAGGCACTCACCTACACACACAGGTGACAAATGTCCACACCACAAACCAGCTTACTCCAGTGGAAGACGCTTACCATATAATCGAGGGAGGGAACCATACAATCATCTTCGGCCGAAAGGATGATCCACAACCCTTCACCATAGAGAAAGTCGATCTCGAATCAGATGCCGGGAGACTGCCTCTGTATCTTTATAGCCCCCAATCCAAATACCTCATACAAAAATAGGGGTTTGGTCTGGAGACTATGCCAGGCTTGAACTACGATACTGGTCGGCAATTACCTTTAAAGCCACCAGTCCCGGCTGGCAAACCACGGGACTACTACAGCAAGACCCGATGTGGATTAGGGTATGTTACGCCCGCAACGACCCCTAAAAGTTCAGATGAGGAATGCGACTGGCATTCACATTCAACCGGGTCACCAACTTCTGATTCGGATGCCAGCATCGGAGACGTATTCAGACAAGTCCTGTCAGTCAATATGACATTTGCCGACGCTTACGAAGAAGATGAAGACATTCTTGAAATCCTCGAGTTGGAGCCGTGGGTCCAACAGCTGGATGCACAATGGAAAAAGTGGTTCGAACAAAGAGAACCTCCTACTGAAGATGAGGTTATACAGGTCGACCTCGGCAGTGAATCTTCTCCGAAACCAATTTTCGTTAGTAAAGGCCTGACAGACGAAGAGCGAGAATCGCTATTGGAACTTTTCAAAGAATATATTGATGTATTCGCCTGGAGCTCTGAAGACATGCCAGGATTAAACCCCGAGGTTGTCCTTCACAAGCTCAACATTCGGCCAGATGCAAAGCCGTTCAAACAACAACAGCGACGCTTCCGCCCGGGCATCATAGATGCGATCGAAGCCGAAGTCAACAAACTGATAGCCAGCGGCTTCATTCGTGAAGAACAACATCCAGACTGGGTCGCCAACATAGTACCGGTCCTCAAGAAGAATAGGAAGATTCGAATCTGCATCGACTTCTACAATCTGAAGAGACATATCCCAAAGATGAATTCTCCCTCCCTATCACAGACATCATGATCGACAACACATGCGGCTTCGAACGCATGTCATTCATGGATAGTTTCTCGGGGTACAACCAAATCAAGATGTCTCCTGACGAAGAAAAGCATACATCATTCCGAACACCGATTGGCACATATTGCTACACAGTCATGCCTTTCGGTTTAAAGAATATTGGCGCCACGTATCAAAGAGCAATGAGTATTATCTTCAGAGACCACTTGCGCAAGACTGTGGAGTGCTATGTTGATGATATTGCCGTCAAGAGTCACTATAAGGAAGACCATCTGCAGGATCTGAGGACGGTATTCGACCTGATGCGAGCACATAACCGGAAGATGAATCCCACAAAATCCTTCTTGGACATTTTCAGCAAAAAATTCCTAGCTTTTATTATTACTGTCCAGGGAATTCATGTAGATCCAGAGAAGACGAAGGCAATTATGGAGATGGGTCCCCCGAAAAATCTCTGCGAATTCAAAGGCCTCCAAGGTAGGCTAGCTTACAACAGGAGGTTCATTTCTAACCTCTCCGGACGATGTCGGCCATTCACCCATCTCATGAAGAAAGGCATCTCGTTCGTATAGGAATATGAAGAATGCCAACGTGCCTTCGACAGCATCAAAGAATATTTGTCGAACTCTCCAGTCCTGGTGTCCCCGGTTGTTGGGAAACCATTCTTGCTATATGTACGAGCAATGGAGCATTCCCTCGGCGCTCTGCTGGCACAAAACAACGATGCAGGCCATGAACAAGCTATATATTACCTCAGTCGAATGATGATTGAGCCAGAGCACCGATACACCACCGTGGAAAAGGAATGCCTCGCCCCTGGTGTTCGCCATTCAAAAGACACGGCACTATGTCACAGGACAAACCATACATGTGATCTCACGATTCAACCCTCTCAGGGTCCTCATGACTAAACTAGGGGCACTCAGCTCCTGCCTCGCCATATGGGCAATATTGCTGTCTCCTTATTATATGATCTTCGTCCCATAAAAGGCTGTCAAAGGTCAAGCCCTGGCAGACTTTTTAGCAGCCCACCCCGGCTCGGAGTCGTCCAGAGTATATGAAGGAATCCCAGATGAGGTCGCCGACTCACATGCGGCCTCCCATGATGATATATGGCGAATGTTCTTCGACGGTGCTTCAAGAACATGACCCAAGGGCAACATCGTCGTTAGAGTCGGGGTAGTGCTGATTTCTCCTTTCGGACTAGTAATTAGTCGCGCTTACTCCCTCACGGAACCCTGCTCTAACAATGTAGCCGAGTACAACGCTTTGGTCATTGGCCTCCAACTTGCAAAAGAGCTGGAGGTAGAATATCTTAAAGCGTACGACGATTCGCAGTTAATCGTCAATCAGATCCGGGGTTCATACGAAGTCTGCCATGAAGGCATGATCCCCTATCACCAAATAATGATCAACATTATTTTATTATTTGAGGGATTCTTCATCGAACACGTTCCCAGACTCCAAAACATCGAAGCCGATGCCTTAGCTGGCCTTGACGCTTCCCTAACAGTGCCAAATCATACTCATCATTCGGTTGATGTGATAGGCCACGAACTGGTCTGTCCCAAGAACAACATTCAAGTCGTGGCGAGTTATTCCACCCAGACGATCGATGAAGCACCAGACTGGAGACAACCATTCATAGACTTCGTAGTCTAAGACATCCTGCCCAAGAACCCAAAGGAAGCTACCTCCATCAGAAGGCGTTCTCTTAGATTCTTCTACGATACAGAGATAAAAATGCTGTATCGGTGATCCTACGATTGGTTATTCCTTCAGTGCCTGTATAATACAGAAGCCAAGAAAGCCGTACGCGAAGCTCATGACGGTGTCTGCGGGGCCCATCAGCCTGGCCCTAAATTGCAAGATCGTCTTCGCCGAATGGGCTACTACTGGCCCACTATGGTAGCAGATGTGATAGACTATGCAAGAAAATACAAAGTCTGCCAAGTCCACGCAGACTTCATCCACCAACCATCCGAATTTCTGCATCCGACGGTGGCGTCCTGGCCATTTGAAGCATGGGGAATGGATATCATCGGTCCGATTACTCCACCTTCCTCCCGAGGACATCGCTTCATACTCGCAATCACGGATTACTTCTCCAAATGGGCGAAAGCTGTTCCGCTCGCAGAAGTAAAGACTTCAAACGTGATCAGCTTTCTCAAGCATCATATCATCTATCGCTTTGGACTGCCCCGAAGGATCATCCATGATAATGGTCCGCAGTTCACAAGCCATGCCTTCTATCGGTTCTGCGACAAGCATCGCATCCAGAATATTGCTTCAACACCATATAATCCGACAGCAAATGGGTTGGCAGAAGCATTCAACAAAACAATCATCAAACTTCTCAAGAAGTTAGTATCTTCCAACAAACGTGACTGGAACAAGAAGCTTGGTGAATGCTTATGGGCGTACCGTACCACAGTTCGAACGGCCACTGGAAACACACTATTCTCCCTGGTGTACGGGAGTGAGGCAGTTCTCCCATTGGAGACTCAAATACCCTCGCTCTGTGTCGCTCTCACTTACCAATTGACGATGGACGATAACTACCGTCGCCGCCTACAAGAGCTGGAGGCCTTAGACGAAAAGTGCTTCTTGGCTCAGCAACGAATCGAGCTATACCAAGCACGCATCTCCGGAGCATTCAACAAGAAGGTTAAAATCAGAACATTCCAAGTGGGCGATCTCGTTCTGGCAGTTCGGAGGTCGATGGTCATGACTCACAAAATCGTCGGCAAATTCCAACCAAAATGGGATGGTCCGTTTATCATTGAGGTCGTATTCTCCAACGGTGCTTACCGCCTCGCAAAACAAAACAGAGACTTGCTCATGTTGCCCGTAAACGGTAAGTTCCTGAAGAAATATTATGTCTAAATGACATTTTTTAGATCATCGAGTCATGTATCCGCCGGTACCGCTGAACTCACATTCCCAAATTCCAGATTATCGAGTCATGTACCCGCCGGTACCGCTGAACTCACATTCACAAAATTCCAGATTATAAAGTCATGTACCCGCTGGTACCGCTGAACTTGTATTCTCCAAATTCCAGATTATCGAGTCATGTACCCGTTGGTACCGCTGAACTTACAGATTATTGAGTCATGTACCCGCTGGTACCGCTGAACTCATATTCACAAAATTCTAAAATATTGAGTCATGTACCCGCCGGTACCGCTGAACTCACATCCTCCAAACCCCAGATTATTGAGTTATGTACCCTTCGATACCGCTGAACTCACATTCTCCAAATTCCAGATTGCCGAGTCATGTATGCTTTCGTACCACTGAACTCATACCCTTCTTCCACAAAAAAAAGAAATTATCCCAATTGTCGAGTTATGTACCTTCCAGTACCACTGAACTCATATTCTTCCTCCACAAAATTCCAGAATGCTGAGTTATGTACCCTCCGGTACCGCTGAACTCCCACTTTGATTCTAAATATCCGGGATCGTCGAGTTATGTACCCGTAGGTACCCCTGAACTTACATCCCGGTCGCTCCTTTTAGGTAGTAAGTCATGTATAACCATACCTCTGAACTTTCTTCCTAAAAGAGCTCCTTCCTCATGATCCACTACCCGCACTCCCAGTGCACAAAAAGGGTAACAAATCCAAAAATTTCCAAAACGATCGTGTCGATGTTACCTCTGAGTCGTTTCACTTCAGCCAAAAATAAATCACCCCTCTACATAGAACTTCCATGTCCTCATTACCTCTGAGTCGTTCTATGTACCCCCTTCATGGAGCCCACTCCTGCCATGTCCTCATTACCTCTGAGTGGAAAGGTGTAGGCCTTAAAAATGAAAGTCACGCTGAGTTGATCAGATCAAGGTCCAAAAGTCATGCTGAGTTGATCAGGACAATATTTAAAAGTCACGCTGGGAAACAGCTCATCATTTGTCAGAGTGTAATTATGACTGACAGCACGACAGTCGAAGAATGTCTTCTCGTATGCCACATATGCACAGAACTCGAGAGATCACAGCCGACTATTGCGTGACTTTCGAAATCTTCTTCAGCAAGACTCAGCCTTCGTCAAGTTGGCGTACCAAAAGAGCTTCTTGTCATTTAATGCAACTGACAAAAGCAATCACTGTCAGAGATTTTGTGTCAGTCGAAGCACGTCGAATCAAGACAGCTGGCAGTCCTGCCTCAATCGAGCGTGGATTATGTTCTTTCCCAAAGTCTGCGTATATTTTGAGCTTTCTGCCTCAAGTTTGCGTGGATTCTGAAGTTTCTTCCCTCAAGTCTGCGTGGATTTTGAAGCTTTTTGCCCTAAGTCTGCGTGGATCCTGAAGCTTCTTGTCCCAAGTTTGCGTGGATTTTGAAGCTTTCTGCCCCGAGTCTGCGTGGATTTTGTCTTCAACAAGTCTGCGTAGATTTCATCAAATTGGAGTACGTGGCAGCCATGCCACTGATCTCTCGCCTGCGTGTCCTGTAACTTGTACACGACTCATGCATGATTGTCATGTGTCCAACAGTTACAGGCCACGTCCAGTAACTGCTCACAACCTTGCTTATGTTAAATCCTGCGTGATTTTCAACTAGGCACAGGCTGTGAAGACAGTTATCCTTTCAGTTATTATTTTTGACTCTATAAATAGAGTTCTTTTTCTCATTCATTATACAGATACATAGTTATCTAACTTACTGTCAAAATTTTGAGAGCTTTTTCTTCTTCGCATAGTCCAAGGGATAAAGCGATCGTCTTCTAGATCGGATTCCTACAGTTGTAATTTTCCCAGATACACAATAAATAAAGTGAATTTATTTATGGAAAACAAATTGGCGACTCTGCTGGGGAAAACCATCTCCTCTTCTGAGATGGCAATAACTCAATATGACACTTCGTCAATCGGCTCGACGAAGAAGGTGATCACGATCCAATTCGATCAACTCGCCTATGAAGAAATGCAGCTGGCTAAGAGTGGCAAGTCTACTTCAGCCTCCATCACCACTGCCAAGCCGAAGGGACATTCTGTCTATGTTCCTAAGAATCAGTTGGCAGCCAATGGTGAAGTCTCTGCCACAGTGTCTACTCCTAACACTGGCAAGGACTCTACTGCAAGCACGCACACTCTTGTGCGCTCGAAGATGACATTAATCAAAGGTCACACTGACAGTACTGGCTCCTTAGCCAAATCTGTTCCAGCGTACAAATTCAATCCCAAAAGTCACGCTAACAGAACTGGCTCCTTAGCCAAATCTGTTCCAGTGTGCAATCTCTCCTTCAAAAATCACGCTGATAGCACTGGCTCCTTAGCCAAATCTGTTCCAGTGTGTATTTCCAGAATCAAAAATCACGCGGACAGTACTGGTTCTTTAACCAAATCTGTTCCAGCATGTATTTCCAAAATCAAAAATCACGCTGACAGCACTGGCTCCTTAGCCAAATCTGTTCCAGCGTGTAATTCTAAAATCAACAATTACGCTAACAGTATTGGTTATTTAACCAAGTCTGTTTCAGCGTGTATTTCATCTAAGAAGAATAGCTCTTTAGCTATCTCTTCTTCTGTGCCAAGTTCTACTAGAACTGGGGATGATCTTCCACACAAAGTCCCTTCGAAAAGAGATGACTCTTTAGTTGTTTCTTCTGTTCATGTAGTTTTTACTTCAGGAACAGCTTTGACTGACAATTTTGTTAGTCAAAGAAAATGAGATAGTCTTTTGACTACTCTTCCTTCTGGACATTCTATGTCTCAAAACTTGAATAAGTCTAAGAAGAAACATTCTTTAATGTCTTCTTCTACGACTTCTTCGAATTGGGCACAGAATTTGTCTAGAAAAGGTCTGTTACCAACTCCTAATCAAGGGGGTGGTTCAACTCTTCCTTCTCTGTAAATATCTAGATCAATGGAAGGAAAACTCCAAGTTTTGTGTTACCTCCAATTGATCTAAGAACAAAACTTAATCAAACCCGTTTGGAAAGAACTTCTGGTGTTAAGAAACCACACCAATCGGAAATGAAGATAAAAGATCCGGATGCAGAGTATGCTAGAAATTATGTGGCTCATATTAATCACTCCCTATATAATCAAGAGCCATCAAGACCCAAGAACCAGAAATATATTCCTAAAAATACACAAAGAATGTTCTCTGATCTACCTCAATCTTCATATATAGATCTACGGGAACACCTTCAACAGAAGAGAAGGAATAATTCTATGACGATGGATCATGCTGAATGTGACTTCCAGCCAAGAGTCATAATTCAATGCAGATGTCAATCAATGGTTCCGGACTATGTTGATCATGAATGTGATTTCCAGCCGAGAGTCGCAATGCAATGCAGATGTCAAACAAAACGACAATCTGTCTTCAATCGGATTCAGTGTGAACCTATGCCTGATGAAGATAAGCCTTTGTTTGCTTCTGTCAACATGACCTCTCGGGATACTGGGGGTAGAGCTGATAGTCCAAATGGAGTATATAGAGGCACAAGAGCAAGAGTCCTGGCCTCTAGTCAGAGAACTTTGATTTCTGAAGATGATTCTGAATTCCTTGGAGAATCTAACTTCCCACCTCTTCCTACTGGGGGTAGTTCTCCTATAATTGACTTTGATGCACAAAGCAATGATTCAGAACAAACAACATCCACCAATTCATCAATAATCCCTCGTACAGTTACGACTTATATGGTTGATGGGAATACTGATGAACCTTCTTCTTCCTTGACTCCTCAAGAACAAAGGATTGCTTCTTTGGAACAGCAAATGAAGTCTATGGCTGATACTATGAAGTCGATGTATGAACTCATGGCAACTCAGATGCAAAATCGACAGACTGTACCAGATGCCATACCAATTGACACTGTTATAAGTCCAGTACAAGTTCCTCTAGCAATACAATCCAATACTCCTGGACAAGCTCAACCAAATCCTAGTCTCTCTGGAGCTGGGGCTAGTGCTTATAACGCTGTTCCTCCTCCCAACTATTCTCTACAAGCTACAACTCCACAATCTTCCGGAGTTGTTAATGAAGAATTGAGGAATCTCAAAACTCAATTCGAGGCATTCAAACAAAAAGATGGTTTACAAAGGTTAGGCATCAAGCAATCTTATCCGATAGAATGGAAGCAAGTATCGTATCCTCCTAAATACAAGCCTCCTACTATCTCATTCTATGATGGAACCACTTCTCCAAGTCAGTTTATTAATCAGTTTGAAGTAATGACTGATCAATTGCAACCAAGTGACGCCCTCCTTACTCGGGTGTTTGTTGGATGTCTCAAGGGAACGGCTTATGAATGGTATAGAAGTCTTCCAGATGGGTGCATTACCTCATTTGCCGGTTTCAAACAGATGTTTCTTGAAAGGTTCTATGAAGGGCTCAATGACATGACTATGTCTGCTCTTATTAGAATCAAGCAAAAAAATAATGAAACTACAGAGGATTTCATTGAATAATTTCGAAGAGAAGCTCTGAAGATGCCTCTTGGAACTCCTGATGCTGTCACTATCGACACATAAAAATCAAACTTGTTGCCAATCATCAGCATGTGGACAGGATCCACCCAATTTCAAGACTGGCCTTCTTTTATAGTTAGTGCCAAGGCTGCAAAAATTAGTGCTGAAACCTTCAAAGGTTTAGGAGTGCAGATGACTCCCAAAGAAACAGGTCAAGGTGCTAACAATAATGCTAAAAACAATGCTCGCAAGGGAAAAGAAACTCTTGAAGTTAATCTTCAGAGCAAAGATGCATCAAATGTGCAAACTTCTCCTACTTCTACAACCCAACAAACAAGAGCACCTCGCCCCAAGGAAGAATACTCTTTCGATGATGATGATGTCCTTGGTATCTTTGAATGTCTGTTGAAAGGTAATAAAATACAATTACCTGAAATCAAGAAACCTGATGAAGCTGGTAAGACAGATCATCCCAAATACTGTCCATACCAACGAATGTTGGGTCACACAATTCGTACATGTTATGTACTGAAAGGAAAAATCCAAGAAATGATTAACTCTGGAGCTATCTCTCTTACTCCAAAAGAGAAGACCGTCACCTCCAACGTCGTCTCTATGCAATTCGAAGATTTCCCTCCTCAACTCCTTGAAAGTGGGATCATTCCTATTCCCAAGGCAACTCTTGAAATAGTGAATATTCCTCCTCCGCAGTCTGAAGAATTAGTGCCAATCACTTTGGAAACAGGAGAAATCATATGGATCCATCCTGATCTAGTGTCAGATTTTGAATCGCCTTCTCCTCATAAGACTACTTCTCGAAAGTCTAAGAAGGCTGGAAAGATTAAGTCATGTCATATGACTTCTCTTGGATCTATCTCTGACACAGAGCCAAATGACAAAGAAGAATCACTTGCTGGTGCTACTAGAACAGGGAAACCTTATCTAAAGGATTATTCCAAGAATCCTGAGGATACTCCTGATATCCCTCCTGTTGATAAAGACGCTCCTAATGTTCCTCCTGAAGAAGAATCATCCACCGTACCTGTTCCTTCAACTACCCCAGATGAACCTGTTTCTTCCAAGCCTACGGCTCTTGAGAAAGGCAAACAACAGGCTCGGTTTGATAAGCCAATCAAGAAGTCCTCTCCTCTTGGACTTCAGAAGCCTTATAACTTTGACATTCTAGCTCAACTTGCTAATACTCTAGCTAGAATGTCCCTCTTTGAACTTCTACGTCTTTCCAAAGAGACTCGAGAGACGTTAAGTGAAGCACTTCTTCAGGCAGACTCTTGTCTTGCACAGTTAAAGAAGCCAGATGCAGAACCTGCCACTTGCTTACATTGCACAGTTAAAGAAGCACTTCTTCTGTTGGATGAACTAAAAATCCCTCTTCACAAGCTTTCCAAGACAGTTACTACTATCCTGGGAATCAATCAAAGCAGGAGCGAGCCTTTGGGAAAGATTCATCTGAAGCTTCAAATAGGCGATTTCAGATCCAAAGTCACTTTCTATGTGATCGAGATTGTGGGATCCTACAATCTTCTTCTTGGGAGGCCCTTTCTTCATAAAAATAATGTGGTGCCTTCTACTCTTCATCAGTGTTTTAAATACATTGATAGCAATGGAAGAGTACAAAAAGAAGTTACTGATATAAATCCCTTCCATGGGGTTGAAGCCTATTTCAATAATTCCCGGATGTACAAAGAAGAGTATACAAGGGTGATACAAGCTATGGAGAAAGAGGATTCACAAAGTGAGACTTTAATAATTCCTGTTAAAGGTCGAACTACTCAGCAACAATCTCCCAAACCCTCTGGAGAAGGTTCTTTCATCATTCCGGTGAGTGGACGAATTTCTCCATTACCTCAGTTGTCTACTCAAGATACACTGATCATTCCTGTCAGTGGGCGTACTGCAGTTCCTGCATCTTCACATGTGAAACAGGATACTCTGCTAATTCCAGTTGGAGGGCGGACTATTCTTCCATCTCAGACTTTAAGGGAGCTCACCTCTTCTGAGCCATTTGTTATCGATCTTAATCGAAACAACGCTTCTTCTCGTTCATCTTCTCCCCCTTTAGTCATTGATTTGGCTAAGATCTCTAAGGCTCAGCCTTCTTCCAATGTAAATATTGCTGCTTTTATATTTAATGAAAAGTCTCCATCTTTGCAGTATGTTGATGTGTGTAATTATGTTCATAGTTATTTACATTTGTTAGATAACTTGAGCACAATAACCATAGGAGTTGTACAGACTGCTCATACAGATGTATCCCTAGAATCTGTACAATCTTCATACTTTCTAGTTCCCAGCAGAAAGCCAGGAGACATTCCAATATTCTTTTACAAAGGGCCCCAAAGTCCTTCTGATTTAGAAGATGATGACAAGAATGATGATACTGGAAGATTACAACTACGTCGTTATAGTCAGCAATCTAAAGACATCATTAAAAATATGGGCTATGACTTTAGGACTGGCCTCAATAATGGCAAAGGAAGAAAAATGCCTGTCCGGATTCCTCCTCTGAAATATGGAAGGACGAAATGCGGATTGGGTTATACTGCTCCTATTCCTTTTATCAATATTGTTCATAAAGATCCCGAATCTGATGAAGATAAGAGATCTGATTCTTCTAGTACTACCTCTTGGGATTCCGATACGAGTATCGGTGATTTCTACTGCAATATTCTGTCTTCCAACATGGTCTCCATTGACCGTTCTGAAGAAAGTGACGAAGACGAAGATGAGTTTGAAATCTCACTTGAATCAGAACAATGGGCCCAAAGGTTGGATAATCAATGGGAGTTCCGATTTGAGCAAAAAGAGCCTCCGACTGAAGACAAACTTGTTCAAATAGATGTTGGTGAAGAGAGATCCCCTAAGCTAATATTTATTAGTGAAAGTCTCTCAAATAATGAAGCATCACATTCATCAAACGGTTCATCCGTTCATTTATTACATTCATCCGACGGTTCATCCGTTCATTTATTACCACCCGACGGTTCACCCGTTCATTATCACCTGACGGTTCATCCGTTCATTCATCGTCATCCGATCATTTCGATATCTGTTATCCCCAGCGGAAATAGATATTCTATATTGTATCATTTTCTTAGCAAAATTGATATTTCATGTCCATATTACATCTGAATTTTCTATCTCAGTATCATATTTTTGAAAATGATATCCAATCTTTTGATTCTCGAGTCCAAAGATCATGAAAAATTGAGTTCAAAGATATTTTTATGTCTGAATTCTATTTTTTCTAATCAGTATTAAACTAAGATCATCTCTGGTTTAATATCATGTGATAGAATTACAAAGTTCATTTGCATATTCTATTCTATTGACATGTGTCATGTATTATTTACCTCTGAACATATTTTCTATGAATACACCATTATCACAATAAAGTCAAAAATTAGATCAAAAGTTTTCATTTGCTTTCATTTCATAATCAAAACATGGAATACAAGTGAAAGTGAAAAAAAAGAGAGGGATTCACTTATTCTGAGTTATCAGCTCCCTGATACGATCTAGAACAGCATTCAGTTTCTCTTCATGAGTTTTTTCGAACTCTTTCCGCTGCTTCAATTGTAACATTCTGTTCATCAAAAATAATGATAGTAGACTGGCGACGGTTGACTTCTTCAATCTGTTCCGCCTGCATCTGTTCTCGTTCCTTCTGAAGAATTTCACAGCGTTCAGCTTCAGAGATATAAGCAGCAGCAACCTCAGCTTGTTCTGTTTCCATGACAGCAATGCGTTCTTGAAGTCGAGCTAATTCCTCTTTCAATTTCTTCAGCTCTTCAGTCTTGGACGCTTTATCCTTCTCCAGAAGCTCTACTCCTTGACGAGTAGCTAATATTTCTTCCCCCTTTTCTACTAATTTCTCAGTAGAAGAGGCAAGAAATGCTTCAAGAGCTGCTTGTTGGGACTGTGCTTCATGCTCTAGTTGATTAATTTCAGTTGTAGTTAAAGATTGAAGATCTTCCTTCTTAGTCTCCCAGTATTTTCGGATAGTCACTTCCAATTCATCCAAGAGATGTTCGAAGAATATGCACTGAGATTCACAACCAGCATGTCGCAGCGCCATGAGCGGGAACTTGACCATAGTTCGAAGATCAGAAAAGGGAATAGCTTCATCCTTCAAGAAACGTCTGGAATATGTATCTAAATATGAGTAAATGATCTCCGGATACATTCCCAGGGTTCTTGCTAGCCCAGTATCAAATCCAGGAGTCGCTGTCATCATGGAAGAAGAAGCTTGAATATTCTCTATCCTCGGAACAGAAGTATGTGCGACCGGAGAAGTTAAGTGTGAACTCCCTTCATCAGTATCAGCCTGGATAAGCGGAGCATGAGTCGAACTCATTGCTGCAGCAGTTCCTACAGTTAAAGAAAAATGTAATCAGCATTTAAAGAAAAAAGAAACAGCGGAAACAGAATTTGAAATAAAGTTCTACCTGGCTGAGGTTCATATTCAGTATGTGGAGGGAGTTTCGCTTCTTCTCGTAGCCGGTCCATGATTGTATCCGATACCTGCTTTATATGGCTGCTTCCAGCTCCAGAATTACTGGGTGCTAGAGCGTTGTTCGGTGATTGAGCAGGTTCAGGGCTAAGTTCCATTCTGTTCTCCTTGACTTTGTCTTCATCATAAGGAGTAGAGGTGCCAGCATGCCAGTCTTCTCCTCCTTCAGCTTCTTCTTCTTCATCTTCAGGACGAGCTTCTGATTCGGATTCAATAATATTCATATCTTCATGAGTCTCAGGGACAACGACGATAGCAAGCTCAGTGTTGACTGCCGCCGGTTCAGTCCTCTCTGGAATATCTGCCGCCGGTTCAGTGTTGGCCTGGATGGTTCGAAGAATGATGTGTTGACGAACATTCTTCAACAAATCATCAGTAGCTGATAGCTCAGACGCTGGCACGTCTTCATCGCCTCTGGCCGAAGAAATATTTTCTTCCGCTTGAGTTTCAGGAACTTCTGACTGTTTTGTCACTTTTTCTGGAGCTGGTTCTTCTTCAGAGTAATCAATCTGGTCATCCAGTGCCTGAATGACGCCCTCAGTCCCATGCTCAAATGGGATCATCCTCATCTCCGAGGGTTCAATAGCTACTCCACTTGTGGTCGGAGCAGTTATTTCCTGAGCTTGAGCAGACTCTACTTCAGTCTGTTCATCATCAGACTCGGTCTTCTCAGTAGAAACTGCTTCATTGATTTCTGGCAAAACTCCTCCACTCATGATTGTTTCTAGGAGTTTGTTGCCCTTAATTTTGCTGACAGACTTCTTGACATATTTGCCTCTCGACCTCCTTATCAAAGGAGCGTCGTCTTCATCAGTCTCTTCGTCTTTATCAGCGGCATCGTCCTCATCAACTGAGATACCGCCTAAAGATGACGTAGCAGTCACTGAGACTCCTTTCTTCTTTTTCTTAGATGTTGGAGACCTAGTACTCCTCTTGGAGATGGTCTCAGATTCATCGCTTCTCTTCCTCTTAGAAAGAGATACGAATATAGGGGGAAGAACTTCATCAGGAAAATTTCCCTCCTGAAACAATTCATACAGAGGTTCAACCTCCGTTGTCTCATCTTCGGGTTCCGGAGGGAAATGTTGAATAACAATTCTCTTCTTTGACCTCTTCGATTCATCCTCTGCAACAAAGGTCTTCAGATTGAAACTCGGCCTAAAAGTGCTCGACGACACATAAAAGCGAGCATATGTATAAAGCATCTTTGGCCCCGAGCTAGATAAAGGATTAGGCATAGAGAATACAACTTTTGTATCCCTAGCCGCAAAATATCTCCAAGCTCGAGCTCCGTCGACAAGCCCTCCACGAGCAGATAAGCAAGAGGTGGCGTTCCCAACGTGAAGTTGATCATAACCGAATTGCCTGGCAAATCGGCTTGGTAAATATGGCTCCAGATACGCCATTTCTTCATGACGATACACTAGATGGGAAGGCTGTATCCTCTGCAACCACTGAAAGGCTACATCGTCTAACCTGTTCCCCATATCTCCGTCCATCATATTTAAGGGCATGCTCTCATAGCCCTGTGGTGGAGGGACACATTGGATAGACCAATGTCATGCCCGATTCAAGACATTTCTGCATTCTGGGAGGGTGTGAACCTTCCAGAACGTCTCTCCAGAGTACCTCTCCAGAAAAAGACTGCTACTTCCTCCTGCCCCTGGAGGTATCAGACCATCATGATGAAGGAGAAGCCAACCATAAAGATACGTGAAGGGCATCTCTATCCTTGGGAATTCTTCAGTCATCATCCTCTGAGAAGACAGCATGTTAGTGACAAAATTTCGGAGACCTGCATTCAGCCTACAGGTCATTGCCGATAATAAGTCTAGCTTGTAACCATACACAAGGCGCACCGCTGTAAAGATAACGCCTCTGTGTATCCTGTCCAAGGAACTGGAGCCAGGAACGATGAATCTCCTCAACCACAGAGATAGGAATCCGGCCAGATGACCGTTCCTTGACAGACTCTTTCTACTCTGTCTAACATAAGAGCTGAAAGTGGTTCCAACTTTGAACTCGTACCAGTCTTCAGTAATAGTAAAATTCTTGCAATCATATTTCTCCAGCAGATAAATGATTTCACCTTCAGAGAGAGGTTTGAAATTGTTGATCTGGTACCATCTCTTCTCGCTTATTTTCTTATCATCCTTTTCACGGTTCATGAAAAGGTAGGACATCCACTTCTGAATGTGGTTGCCAGCTTCATCCTTGGAACCCTTGTAATATAGAGTACATGTGCCAAAATGGCACATCATCTCTTCGAATAGATAGACCATCTCTGGGTTCTTCTCTGACAGAAAGTTCAGCTCTTCTGTCGTAGGAACATATTCCTCATACGGCAGCGAGCCTGAAGGCAGGTGTGAGATGTATTCTATCTCATGAAGGACGAAGCCCATCTCTCCTTTCGGAGTCATAAAGGTCCCCGTCCTGTGGTTGTATCTCTCAACCAAAGCCAGGAATAGGAAGGGGTTGGGCTTGAAGCCGTAGGATGAATTGACGACGGCATCATAAAGATTAATCTTCTTCAGCTCAGTCGCAAAATTCTCCAAAGCCCAGTTGACCAAAGTCTTCCATCTCACATTCTCCTGATTCATTAGGTCGTTCATCCTAGGCGTCGAATCGGTTGGATAGAATGCATTCTTGTTTGACATGAATTCGTTTATGAAAATGGGCATCCTGAACGGCATCAATATGGATGAATCTTCAGGTGGTATGCATCCAGGCTTCAAACCCCGAAACACTGATACATGATCCTCCGGGGCACTGAAAAATCCCTCCTTCCTGTAAATAATACGGCTTGCCTTCGCCTGCTGATATTCTATCAAATACCAGGACATCTTTCTTGGATAGCTGGCATGCATAAGTCTCATAATTGATAAGCCTCTGGAAACCTTTGGCCAGTACATGGGTTGTTTCACATCCCCTTCGAAGTAGAAGCACACCTTCTCTCTGATGCCCTTCGGCTGAGATTTCTGTGCTATGGCATCTCCGAACAAGAATGCTGGTTTCTTGTGGGATACCAGATCCAGACTCTGAAAGGGTTGTCCATTCATTAAGCAGAGTAAAGTGGTATGATCTTGATTGGCCAACAATGATAGTCTTGCTTCAGGAAGATCAAATTGAGGGAATTGTACATGAGATAGATCATGCTTAAATGAGAAACTCAAACACCCTTCATATTCTGCTTCTTCGCTTCGGATGTTCACTACAGAAAATGACAGAAGACAAAGTCAGATATATCTATGTCTATGCGTGTATTACAGTATTTGAAAGAAATTTCAAAAGTCACGCAGACTCTATATGGATATACCACCATGACATGCTGAGTGATTTATTCACGCGGATGATTAATTCACGCAAAGTCCAGACAGATTAAGATGAAAGTCACGCATCATTGCCAGAATCACATTTAAGTGAAAATGACAAAAACACGCTGACAGATCAAGACTAATCTATCCAGAAGATGAATCTCAGAAGTCTGCGTGAATAATTCAACATTGACATCTCTGTCAACATGTGAAAAATTATGCAGCGTCATCCTGAAAGCTGCGTGACTATTTCAACATGGACATTTCTGCCAACGTGAAAAGTCACGCAGAATCATGAGAGTCATGCTCCTTTGCGTGGAACACAGAGCTTCGTAAACACGAAGATGTGAAGTATGGCCGACCCTAAAGAGGGGGGCATACTTTATTAATATCCTTTGCCCTAAGAAGGGGGGATATATTTCTGAAGTTTATTATCTTAAGATCCTAAAAAATTCTATGTGGAGTTCATCTTCATCAAACTCGTCTTCAACAGTTCATGTTCTTCCATCACTTACGATGCATAGGAGCTTGCGGGACTTCCTGTCGAGGAAGTCTGTCAGTAGTGGCACGCGAAGAAGTTACAGGGGCTTTCCCCTTGGCCTGAGCATCAGCTTTCTTGGGAGCCATTTCGGCTGAGAAAGGAGAAGAAGAAGTCGAGGAAAAAGGAGTTCGTCGGGGAAGATGAAGTTCTCTTCTGTGGGTTCTCTCTTTCAAATGCAAGTAAAGAAGGAAAGAAGTAATCTATGGCTTATTTATAGGCTCATGAAGAATTCCAAACGGCCCATCATGATTTGCCTCAATTTAGGAGCTTGATATGGGATCCTAACTGCACAGAATCCCAACAGTCCAATCATTTAGGAATAAATATCTCTTTAAAGTCATATCAGCGTGACTGATTTCATTTTATCATCTCGTTTTCAAAGTATTTCGAAATAATTTATCATTTTTCGAAAACTTTGAAGGGGGTTTTTGTAGGCCTTAAAAATGAAAGTCACGCTGAGTTGATCAGAACAAGGTCCAAAAGTTACGCTGAGTTGATCAGGACAATATTTAAAAGTCACGCTGGGAAACAGCTCATCATTTGTCAGAGTGTAATTATGACTGACAGCACGACAGTCGAAGAATGTCTTCTCGTATGCCACGTATGCACAGAACTCGAGAGATCACAGCCGACTATTACGTGACTTTCGAAATCTTCTTCAGCAAGACTCAGCCTTCATCAAGTTGGCGTACCAAAAGAGCTTCTTGTCATTTAATGCAACTGACAAAAGCAATCACTGTCAGAGATTTTGTGTCAGTCGAAGCACGTCGAATCAAGACAGCTGGCAGTCCTGCCTCAATCGAGCGTGGATTATGTTCTTTCCCAAAGTCTGCGTATATTTTGAGCTTTCTGCCTCAAGTTTGCGTGGATTCTGAAGTTTCTTCCTTCAAGTCTGCGTGGATTTTGAAGCTTTTCGCCCCAAGTCTGCGTGGATCCTGAAGCTTCTTGTCCCAAGTTTGCCTGGATTTTGAAGCTTTCTGTCCCGAGTTTGCGTGGATTTTGTCTTCAACAAGTCTGCGTAGATTTCATCAAATTGGAGTACGTGGCAGCCATGCCACTGATCTCTCGCCTGCGTGTCCTGTAACTTGCACACGACTCATGCATGATTGCTATGTGTCCAACAGTTACAGGCCACGTCCAGTAACTGCTCACAACCTTGCGTATGTTAAATCCTGCATGATTTTTAACTAGGTACAGGCTGTGAAGACAGTTATCCTTTCAGTTATTATTTTTGACTCTATAAATAGAGTTCTTTTTCTCATTTATTGTACAGATACATAGTTATCTAACTTACTGTCAAAATTTTGAGAGCTTTTTCTTCTTCGCATAGTCCAAGGGATAAAGCGATCGTCTTCTAGATCGGATTGCTACAGTTGTAATTTTCCCAGATACACAATAAATAAAGTGAATTTATTTATGGAAAACAAAAGGCTCCGTCGAAAAAACCCTCATGGTTGCCATGTCCTCATTACCTCTGAGTAAGTATGTTGATTCCCTTTCGACTTATTATCCGTACCCACAACCGGAGTACGCCAAGGATAGTAGGTCCACAAATATCCTTCATGGAACCCACTCCTGCCATGTCCTCATTACCTCTGAGTGGCAAGGCTCCATCGAAGAAACCCTCATGCTTGCCATGTCCTCTGAGTAAGTATGTTGATTCCCTTTCGACTTATTATCCGTACCCACAACCGGAGTACGCCAAGGATAGTAGGACCACAAATATCCTCCGTTGAGTCCACTCCTGCCATGTCCTCATTACCTCTGAGTAGGAAGATTCTGCGATAAAAAAACCCTCATGCTTGCCATGTCCTCATTACCTCTAGTAAGTATGTTGGTTCCCTTTCATCCTATTATACGTATCCTAAGCCAGGGTACGCCAAGGATAATAGGCCCACAAATGTCCTTTGCTAAGTTTCTTAGTACAGGCCCATCATTTCTTATCATGCCCCGGGAGCCCAGCTGCTCCATGACATTCTTTCTCCCGCTACCAGGAACGTCCATGACCACCTTACCGTGGAACTGTCCTAGGTATCTCCAATCAAACTTGTTATCCGTACCTAAAACCAAGGTATGCCAAGGGTAGCAGGTCCACAAACAAGTCTCCCATGCGGGGCAAACATCACCATAACACCACAAGCACAACAAGCAGGACAGGTAAAGGGTAGAATAAAGCATACTCTTTTATTTGGAAGCCAAAAAGCATTACATGTTCTGGGACCATGTCCCCCTCAAAAAGAACATAACAAAAGAAGAAAAGGCCGACTATGGTTCGGCATTACACAATTCCAGGAGGCGGTTCTTCACCAAGGCGGTCCCCCGTTCAAGCCGCTGCCTAGCTCGGCGCTCCGCTTCCTGGGACAACCGGTCCGCATCATAAAAATACATGTAGGCCCGCCAGCCATCCTCCATCTTCTTCAGGATGAGCTCCAGATTGGAAGAAGCTCGACTAAGTCTGTCAGCCTCCTGGATAACAAGTCCTTTTTCGGTACGGGCGGCTTCCAGCTCAGACTCCAGAAAGGCCAGCTTTTTTTGGAGCTCGAGGATCTGCTCCCTGGTGTCGATTACCCCACGGGAGGCGGTCGCTTCCCGAGCCGTGCAATCTTCATTTCTACGGCTCAATTGATCATATAATTGAGACAGATCACGACGGTCCTTCAGTATGGTCGGCTTGATCGAATCCCGAGCAAGCCTCACCTTCTCTACCGCGGTTATGAGAAAGTGCGCTCTTGGTCTATTGCCGCAGACAGATCAGCTTGCCGCAGCATGTGAAACTGGGTCACAAGTCGATCAGCCTCTAGCAGTTTGGGCTCCAGAAGCGCAGCTAGCCCCGCCCCACCATGAAGTGTTCTAAGGATGTCGATTTTTCCACCGGCACATGACGGGCCATAGCAAAGGGAGTCCCCCTCTCCACAGCTGCCTCGACCCCTCTTTTCAGGTGGCGGTAAAAGCTGTCAACCACATCCTTTGACACTTCATCCAAAACTTCTGTAGAGGACGGCGTCAAAGGAAGTGTGGCTGGCAGTGTCGAAGGAGTAGCATCAGAACTTGCCATCCTTGCCACCAGGAAAACAAATTCTAAGCGAAAAGACGTATGAATAGCGGCTAGCTCCTCTTCCGCCGCTCGAAGAGCTTGGATACTCGGCAAGGCGAAAAGGTCAACCCCCGAAACCATATTTGCAGAGGAGGACGCAGGAAGCATTGTCTCCTGCCCCGGCTGTGCCACCACTTGAGCCCCTGAACTCGACCCAGCTGGAGGCCCCTCAATATAGGTCGAAAGAGAAGGAGGCACACGTGCTTCCATCAGATCCCCTCTGGTAGAGTCCGCGACAATGTCCGTCACCGGCAATAAAGGGACAGGACCTGTACGTCCAAAGCAAGCGTCAATCGACGTAATCCGAAGGATGTGATGATAGAGCAGATAGGCCTCCTCACAAGTTAAGATTCGGCTTATCTTACCAGGGGAGGAGCATGGAGGCCGCAGCTCGCTCGCAGATGACGTAGTCTCCTCACCCGCGACCTGCAAGTTGAATTCAACTGGTTTCTCTGCCCCAGCCACCCCGGAAAGGAAGCCAGCCAGTTCAACGTCACCCCGCTGAAATTTAACTGTCTCAGGGACAGGTGCAGTAGAGCCTCCGTCCCCATGGGTTGAGGTCTCAGCAAGGGGGGACTCCTCGGCCACCTCCGGAAGAACCCTAGTAGAAATAATAGCGGTGCACATATTATTGACCAAAGTGGTCAGGGCCGGATCGACCTCAGCAGCGGTTCCCGAGAAACCGACTCCTCTGACGCCTACAAAGAGCAAAAAAAATAATTAGGCCATAACTTAGAAAAAGAAGAAGAAGGTAGTTGAAATTCAAATCACCTCAGAAACAGCGTCAACATCCTCAATAAACAGCCTGCGACGTCTTACCGCAACTCGCTTCGTGGAGTAGGTTCTGCCATCATCAGTGAACATACGCCTGCTTCGCTTGCGTGAAGGACCAGGCACAGCAGGTGGTTGATCCTCCACCACCTCGTTAGGCATAATAGGTGGCTGATCCCCCACATCCTTGTCCGAGGGATAGAACGAATCATCGGCATCCTGTTCATCATCCTCTTCGCTTGCCGTAATGGACTCTGAGTCCGACACAGGAACCATATTTGCCTTTTTTCTTTCTCTTCTTGGACCCCTCGGGTTTCTCTGCCAAGCCAATACCGACAATAAAGCTGGTAATCATGTCAAAATTAACGGAAAGCTTGCTCGTCGTAACATGATAGAGGGCCGTCATGTACAAAATCTCCTCTGACGTATTAGCATCGGGGACCGAGAAGCTAGCTCGGGTATGAACCGCATTGTAATAATGCCAAGCCCTGATACCATCAAGAATGCTTCCCTCAAAGCCTAGGCAAGCACTGGGACAATCAAGGAACAACTGGCTATACCCGAACTGGCAGGAGAACCTGCTGGGCAAGAAGGGCTCCAGGTATACGTTATTGCGGTAACGATATACTAAGTGCGCTGGACAAATATTGTGCAGCCAAATGAGCATTTTTTCAGATAAGAGGAGGGGAGGTTCAGTACCATCAACATGTATACCCCTCACTTCTCTAGCGATAAATTGAGGAACAGACACAAAGAAGACGTGTCTGTCTACTCTCGCCAACGTCCTCCGACAGGCTGGCATGGTGTTATATTTCTAGGGCTGACGATGCTATCGAAAAAGGAAAGCGTCATCAGCGGTAACGCCATCTTCTGCTCCGGGCCTCATCAACGACCGATAATGCATCAATAGCCACCCCATTAGATAACGGTAGGGTAGCTCTATTCGCTCAAAGTCCAGTGTCGTCTCGCGGGCAATGACTTTGGACGAAAAGGCACGGAGGCCGTGGTGTATGCTACACACCGTGGCCGGAAGAAGGGCCAGCCTGACTCTGAAGACCAGCTTCACGGCTGGAAGGATGAAGTGGCGGCTGATCCTTTTAATGGAACCTGTCCCTCATAAGACTTCGTAGTTCCGTAGCCATACCATCAAGAATCCGGCCAAGCGTGCTTTCTCAGACATCTACCGGGTACCATGGTAGAAATAGCTGAAGGAGTCAGTACGACTCCCAAATTTGTCACTGGTGGACCTCGACCTCTTGGCATTCGACATCAGGTTTCTTATCTCCTCCTGGGTTTGAGGACCTCGGGAAGAGACCCGGCCAGAGGGACACAATTTAAAAAGATACGAGACCCAGGATATGGTATGGGGAGCGTTCCCTTCTGAGCTATTGTTTTTCTTGATAGCCGTTTGATGACAGATACTGTGATGGCATAGCAGTTCCCGGTACACGGCAACGAAACTCGAGAATTGTCGATCCAGATCCTCGAATTCCTCGTTTGTCGGGGTGTATACTTCAAAGGCCTCGTCCCCCATGGCAGCTTAGAAACAACATACATTTCATGGAGAGCAAGTCCCAACTCCCCTTCGGGCGCGAAGAAAGTTCCCGTCCGCCGGTTATACATTTTTAAAAGAGCCATGAACAACGGCTTGTTGATGGGTAACCCGTAACAGGTGCCCCGGATGGCATAATAGAGGTTAATCTCCCAAAGGAATGCGTCTATTTCATCAAGATCCATGAGGTCAGGTTGGCCCACGTAGGGATGGGGTTTATCCAGTTCAGCAGCGACAACCTGCCAACAGGATAAGACCCCTTGCGAGCGAGCTGATTCGGGAAGGTATCGGCTAGAGTAAACGTGAAGTTGGGACCAGATATGTTTATGAAGGTACCCAAAATCAGTCCCATCATGCTCCGACTGACCGAGTCCCTGCTCGCATATGTTGACCCAATATTCTTATTATAATAGATGTTGCCCACGAACATCCCCGATTGGGTTGGAGTTAGGGAGTCCACCATCTTCCTACTCAACGGTACCATATTGAACTACGAGAGGGGAAAATGACGTTCCATTTTGGGAATATGATCTCCACCCCGTCCACAGTAAAGTCCCAGCTCTCAGAAATGTCCAGCACTCGGGGGTTCTTTATGGATAGAGCATCCCCGAAGAGAAAGGCTGGTTTCAGATACTCTCCTTCCAGCCTTCCCGAGTTCATCATAGTACAAAAAAAGTGGAGAGGCTGGTTATTGATGGCGCTCACCCTCTCCAAAGGCTCATCGGCGGAAAGCTGATCTGACATACGTCGAACTAAGTCGTCGAGCTGCACACACATGGCATATTGGGCCGAACCCACCAAAAGCTCTCCTGCTAGATTGATTGGCAGATCCACTGAAGAAAGACAAAAGAAACAGGATTAAAAGATGGTTAAAACGAAAACCACTTAAAGTTTCTTAAAAAAGCTCCTATGAGCCTATGTGGCTCGGTTCGACGTATCCTTATACGGCCCAATACAGTTGGGTTTCATGCGGTACTACTTCGATAGAGCCTACGCGGCTCGGTTCAACGTAGTCTTATGTGGCCCAATTCAGTTCGGTTTCATGCGACACTGCTTCGATAGAGCGTAGGCGGTTCGGTTGAGCATATACGGTTCTATTTAGTAGATGAGCTTATGCGGCACGACTTAGCAAAGCTTTATGCGGTCCAGTTCATCAGGAGCTCGTGCGGTCCCGATCAATGGGACTTCATGCAGATCAAATCTAGAAGTGCTCCTGCGGCTCAAGTCCTTCTCATGCGGCTCAAACACAGGGCATGCCCCATGCGGCCCGAATATGAGAGAGCCATACGGTCCACGCAACATATGCAGCTTCATCATGTTGAACTTGGGCAGTTCAATAAAGACGAAGGACGAAGGCTTGTGCATAAAATATACAACAGAACCGTAGTTTTTTAGGGTTCAAAGCATTCAATATCCTATCCAATCCTTACCCTTAAAAGCAGAGTGGACGTCAGGGTGCACTTCAGGCGTAGTGGCTGACGAGGAAGCCGCTTTCTTGCCCTTTGCAGCAGCAGAGGCAGCCTTGGAAGACTTGGGGGCCATTATCGTCCGACGGTCAGAGAAGGAAGACAAAGAAAGAAAAATTAGGGCAGCAAGAGTTGAAGATGAGCGAGAGTAAAGAAGTCTCTCCGACTGAACACGTTTCTATTTATAGGCAAAAGGAGGGCACTTCGATCCACGTGCAGCATAAAAACTGACTCTTCGGTTATCGTGACAAACCGACGAAATAAAGGTCAAACTCTTGGGATCCTGCCCCAAAAAGTGGCTTCAAAATCTGACAGCAAATCAAAGGCAATTAATGCAAAAGATTTGCACACGTAGCAGGAGGACGTGGCAAAGAGCCCATGCGGCCAGACAGCCTATGCGGCCAGACAGCCTATGCGGCCAGAAAGTCCATGCGACTGGTTGGCCAATGCGGCTCAGATGGCCGTACGGCTGAGGAGGCCATGCGACCGGGACGTCCATGCGGCCAGAACACCCTATGCGGCCAGAACACTCTATGCGGCCAGAGGAGTTTATACATAACCATGCTTTTTATTCAAAGTATTTCAATTTTGTAAATTGAAAACTTTGAAGGGGGTCTTGTAGAAGCATGGAAAATAATAAAAGAAGGTCTATGCGGCCATGGATCTCCATACGGCTCAGAGAGCCCATACGGCTCAGGGGTCCATGCGGCTCAAGCGTCTATGCAGCTCGAGACCCAGAGCCACGTGGCCTTTAACAGCTCTTCCCTTCATCTTTGGTTGCATTTAATGTCCTGACGGCTGATAGCTCTGACAAATGACAACCCTGACATAAAGGCGCAATAATGACTGACATAAAAGCGTGTTCCTATTGAAGAGGAGGAAATCTTTTCACATCTGGCAGAATCCACCGAGTCCCGAGGTATGCGGCTGCTGTATTTATGCGGCCGCCCACTTTATGCGGCCGCCCACTCCATGCGGCCGCCCACTTCATGTGGCCACCCATCTTCATGCGGCTGCATCCTTTATGCGGCCGCCCGTCAGCATGCGGCTGCCTATCCTCATGCGGCTTCCCATCATCATGCAGCTGTTCACCCCCATACGGCTGACCATCTTCATACGGCTGTTCATCCCCATGCGGCTGCCCATCTTTATGCGGCCGTTCATCTTCATGCGGCCCACTCATATGCGGCTCTGCCGAGATAACCCAGTGGAGACACGTGGCGCTTTTCATAATAATTGTGACACGTGGCAGTCTTATCTTCTTAGGATTGTGGGTGTTAACAAATCCTAACAAAATCAGATTTGCTGCAATCACCATAATTATTCAGGGCGAGCAAATTAGACACGTGGCAAGCCATCACCAGTCGCGAATATTCATGGCAATCAACATTTATTGCCCATAGAGATTTGATGCAATCACATTAATTGCTCAAATCTATTATATTCAAGATAAGTGGCCCAGATTCATTGATCCTTAACCGTCGATTTTTGAGGATGGGCAATGATTGCAAACCCTAATGATGCCCCCCACTCTTATAAATAGCAAGGTGCCATTCCCTTGCATAGGGTCAAAAAAATCCAGAGAGGAGGAGAGAATCCAAAAATTCAGAGAGGAAAAAGGACAGAGAAGCATATGTAGCGAGAGCAAGGAGAGCATTTTTTCATTAACGCCAAGCAGATCTTCTCCAGAGCCAAGGTTGCACCCGATCGTCCAAGGAGTAAGGCAGAGCTGCCGTCGCTTTCCCGAGCGTCTATCGTCACATCCCAGAATCTAAAATAAACAATTGTACTTAGATTACTGTACCTAGATTTTCATCCCTAGGCTTTCTTTGTACTAGCGAGTTTGTATTATGAGTCTCAGTTTAGTCCTCCTACATAAATTGTTCTGTACTTTTATAATCAATGGCAAATAGCGCCAGACTGGGATGCTGAAGAGATGCGCCTAACTGAGACGCTGAAGAGATGTGCCCATCTGAGAGCGCATGACGGTTGCTGCGCCTAGCTGTAGACTTAGGGTCTTTCTTTATAGAAATTCTTCTTTGTAAAGCCTTTTACATGTAATAGACTTTTATATGAAAGAAAAATCTTCTTTTGATGTCTATGCTTTTGCTGTTTGCTGTGCCAAGTACTTCATCTGAGCTCCCTGGCGCATATAATGTTAGGCACATAGGATCTGGTCCTGAAATTCCATACTTTTACAAGACCCCCTTCAAAGTTTTCAGAACTTTTCATCAAGTTTTGGATACTTTGAATAAGAAGCATGGTGGTGTCTTTTCTAAGGCACATGACTGTCCGGGGTGCATGACTGTTCTGGGGCGCATGCTCCTCTCAGTTTTAAATGCCAAATGATAACGCTTCGGGATAAATGAAAAAATTAATGATGATCTTTTGGATTATCCACGGTTATCACTTCACAGAACCCTAAGCGGCGGTTGACGTCACCCAAGCCTATAAATAGGCGTCTGATGGAGAGAGAGAGAGAGAGTTATTCCTCTCATTGCTTTCTTCTTCTTTAGAGTTCTTCTTCAAAAAAACCCTAATCTTCTTTTCACGAAATGGCTCCCAAGACTCCTCACGGTGGTGCTGGACGAGGACGAAGCAAAGGAAAAGAGCCCGTGGAGTTCGATGAGGAGGATTCTCCCGTCGTTGTTGCAGCGCCCGCCAACGTCCGGCCAGTGGTGACGGGTGAGTGTTTCCTGACATTTTTAGACGAGTTTGGTGCACACACGGATGAGTTGCACCCTGTTGTTGTGCCCTAACTCCTTGTTGCCGACGCGCATGGACTTTTGTCCTGATTATGTGATGAGGCTATCCCACTGACGCGTATGGACTTATGTCCTGATTATGCGTCGAGGCTTTACTGCTGACGTGCATGGACTTCTGTCCTGATTATGCGCCAAGGCTTCACTGCTGACGCGCATGGACTTCTGTCCTGATTATGCGCCAAGGCTTTACTGCTGACGCGCATGGACTTATGTCCTGATTATGTATCGAGGCTTCGATACATATAGGCTTTTTGGGCCCTGATGATGCACAGAAGCTTCGAATGCGCCCCAAATATTTTGTTCTTCTCTTAAGCCTCTTTCTCTTCTTGCTGCCTGACTTTTGTTTTGTGTCAGTGTCAATGACTATCCCCTTGCTGAACGAAGTCCTTTTGGATGCTTCCCTCTGCCAAATGGGGATTGACTTCAACGAGGAGGTAGTTAACCCAGCAAAGGCTGCTATCATGCAGGACCAGCCTCTCGAGAGGATGTTGCAAATCCAGGATCAGTCGCCTATTTTTCTCCAGAACATGATGGAGAGTGGTAGACTAAAATTAACTGAATTCGAGAACGTGACTTTTTAGAAGCCTGTCTTTCTGTTCGGTGACCACTTGACCTCTACTGAGGAAAAGATATTGAAGATTGAGGAAGAATAATTCTTCTCGGTGAAGGGCATGGCCCTGTACATGCGGCAATCTGAGCGTCAATTGTCGCTGACGGCTTTCTACCGTTTGGCTTCAAAAAGGAGGATGCCATAGGAACTTACTCCTTCTCAAGGAGGGGCAGTGGGAGGTAGCCTTCGTATTGATGTTACTTCGAATCAAAGGGATACCTTGGCCTCCTCACGATCAGGGACCTCATACCATTGCCAAACTTTGTGCCCTGGGAGCCTCTACGGCGATGTTCCTCCTGATACCATCGCCTTTGGGGCTTCAACTTTTGCAAGTCGGATGCTGTCATCGTAGGTAACGTATCCGAAAGGAAGTTTTCGATTTGAGGACTGGTGCTATCACATATTGAAGTGGGATGAGCTGACTCTCTGGGTTCTGTCAAAGTTCAAGATTGAGCTCAAAGCGATTAGGCTGACTGTCGCTCTTTTTGCCACGCAGGGGGGCGTTGATATCAACAGGCCCATGTTCCTTGCGCTCCTGGAGATGTTCAACTCCCGGACTGGCACCTTCTTTACTCCAGTGGGGGAGCTAGGGTTGGCCCTGCATGAGATGTATGAGGTGTCCAAACTTCCCTGGGGTTCAGAACCGTACGAGGAATATTTTTCGACAAATGAAGAGATCCAAGTCCTGGAAGAAAAGGACAATGAGATGATGGCTGTTTTCAAGGAGGAGGCGAGTAACCATTATCTGCTACAACGGAAGGATAGGGGCGGGTCACAGCCCCATGTGACTACTTGGAGGGACTATATCTTCAAGCAGGACCCGACGGACCCTTGTAAGATTCGGTTTGTAACTCCGCAGGGACTGCCTCACGCGGAGGTGACCTCCGAAGTGGGTCGACTAGACGAGAAGGTTCCTCGTTCAAACGAGAGTGGTACCGATGTATATAGTTATTTCTAGCATTGCGTACACCGGATGTCTCCCAGGGCCATGTTAGCCGCACATTTGATGATATGGCTCCGGGACTATGTGTTCTCGGGCGGCTTTGGATCTGTAGAAAGAGTGAGCAGAAACCGCATTTTGCCAACGGTAAAGCTGGTTTTTGGTCGCCCTCTGGCCCTCCTTTCCGCGATGGTGTGTAACCTGTTGCGGAGTTTGAGGACTTTTGCTGACGATGTGATCCATGAGAGGGGTAGGAATGACAACTTTCCCCGGGCTGAGCTACCATTACATTATCTGATGGGATAGCTGATTCTGTATCATCCAAACGTGACGAGCCCAGGCCCCGAAGACGATCATGTTGTAGGTGACGCCTTTATCCGTCGCTTCTATAAGAGGAAGTGGCTGCATACTGGCATCCCTGTTTGTAGAAAGGTTTTGTCTTATCTTCAGGGGTGAGAGATTACCAAGATCAATCCCATCTTTATAGATTTCAAAGCCGACCAAGAGTTAGAAGACTCTGGCGAGGATGCGATCGCCCTGCCGACATGGGGGTTTCGCTGGTTACAGAGCATTCGGCCTTCCCATTTGGTATACCGCAACAAGAGTAAGTGCTATCTAGAGCCGTATTTGCCAAGCCAATTTGCACGTCAGTTTGGTTATACCCAGCTGATGTTAAGAAACCCCAGTAACAGTCTGGGGGTTTATCGGGAGTTTACTGGATGGAGCCCGGGGTTGGCAATATTACAATGCCGGATGCACCTGAGTTCATTTTACCATGCCAGTTCACAATCCTCGGCCGTATATCTTGTATTCGGCTGTCAAGCTGTATTGTGCCATGAACGCTGCGTTCCCTGAGTATGACAGGAAAACTAGTTTCATCATTGGCATACAGCTAGAGGCGACGACCAATATGTTGGCGGTGGCCCGATCATATCGTCCACCAGAGGTTACGGGTTATAGGTCAGCTGCTGTAGCATCAACGGGGGGTAATCAGGAAGAGACCCCAGCTGGAAAGAGGCAGGCTGACAAGGAGGTCGGTTCGTCTGTGCCGAAGAGGCCAAGGAAAGCTAGGACTCCGAAGGCAGGAGCTCCGGAGGTGACACCTGTCGTAGTAACAGAATCAGCTCCCGTGGAGGTAAAGACGTCCCATATAGTCTGGTTTACTTTTGGATTTTTTGTGACTTATGTCTTCTTTTTGTAGGCGTTGCCGAAGAAGAAGTCCCAGGCTTCGAAACCAGGTTTTGTTAAACCGAAGTAGGTAGCGAGCTCTTCTGACGAGCGTGTTCCTCCGATTACCGTATCTCCCAGGGAGGAGAGTGTTGATGATGTCATTTATGTAGGGACCTTGGTGTATCCAGATGGTGTTGAGGAGGAAGCTGGAGGTACAGCTGTCCCCAGGATAGTCAAAGCTGATGTAGGGATCCCTGATGTCGAGGTCCCAGTAGAAGTTGTGCCTCCGGAAGAGGAGGAAGAGTGGAGTTCGTCTTCTTCTGATGACGTTGCTCCAGATGTTGCTGAGCCTGCAGTAGGGGCAGCAGGCGTGATTGAAACAGTGAAGAGGGTTGATTCCTCTCCTCGTCATGATGAAAAGAGGTCGGCTGTTTCATTGCCGAGCCCTACCCCGGACCCAGCTGCAGAAGCCGAGCTGGCTGTCGCCCATGAGGTAGCAGCAGACTTTAATCCCATGGAGGGATTTGATCAGAGAGGGAAGACTCGTCTGTCGAGCCTGACCCCAGTGGAAGTGCCCAGTCAGGAGACGGGTGCTGATCCTGCGAGCTTTCCAGAGGAGGAAGGTCCTATGCTGGTTACAGATCATGCCTCGGAGGTAGAGGAGACAACTCCGGATATTGCTAGACCTTCCGAGACGGGAAATGGCAAGGGCTTTCTGGTGCAGGAACCCTCTGTCGCTTTTTCGACTTGGGGAACGATATCGACACCCCACTTAGCTTCTTTTGCCCTTTTGGTACCTTGGGCTAGTAGCAGGGTTCAAGTCTCTGACGAGGGAGGATCCGTGAAAGTTGAGGTTCTGGTCTCGCAGATTAAAGTCGACGGGTCTTCTTCAGGTCCGCCGTCCAGAGCAGCTCCTCCAACTCCTGCTATGACGCCGCAAGTGCTGGCGGATGCGGATGAGTACGTAAAGTTTATCATTGAGGCGATGTACAAGATGTTGCAGAGGGGCGTATCGACAGTGATGAATGCCAATAGGAGTTTCGTCATGGCAAAAACTATGGCGCTCCCTCACAATTGTCTGATACGTTTCCACCAGGGCCATGATCATATGGTCGAGATTCTGGAGGCGTCGGTGGCCGAGCTCGACCAGCTGCTTTTCGAGTTTCAGAGTATCTAACGAAATGATCTCTCTGCTCTGATAGAAGCAGAAAAGGAGAAGTTGATCGCTGAAACTGAGTCATCTTATCAGGCCACCGTGGCTGTATGGGAACGCGAGGTGGCCGAAGCTGAGGCTGCGGTGGAGAGGCCATCTCAATCCACGCAGGAGAAGGTGGAGTTGCAACCTGCATTGGACGCTAGTATAGCAGAGGTTAATGCCAAGATTTGCCTCCTTGAAGACCAGCGGGCCTAACTCTTGTTAGATGTTGAGCGAGTCTAGGCTGAACATGTAGCATCTAAGGAGGAGGAAGCAGCTTTTACCCGCCAGTCTCTTTTCCTGGCCCCGGCAGCGGCAATAGCTGGATGAGAAGTATGAGGATGATACTTCCCCTAAGGCCATAGAAATGATGCGTCAAGAGGCCAAACGCCGAGTTCTGGCGACCGCAGAGACTCGGGCGAAAGACTTGAAGCGTCGAATTGAAGAGCTTTCAGCCAATCCCGGTGATGCTTAGGGATTGTAGTCTCTCCTATTTTTTTTGTTATTTTGTGTAATTTGTAACTCCTGCTGGGGATGTAATCCTTTACTTTTAAATAAAGAATAAAGAGTTTTGTGGTGTGTTCATTCTTGCTGTCATGAACTTGATGATTTGTGTAGACCTATTATCTTTTGTGCACTTTAGTTTTTAGGTACAGATAATAAGTTTGAGAGAACTACCATGTTTACTCAGAGGTGATCTAGACGTAGCAAATACGGGGTTCAGATAATAGGATCTTCCTACTCAGAGGTGTTATGGACGTGGTAGGAGTGATTCTAGAGGGATACATGGAACTACTCAGAGGTAATATGGACATGGAAGTTCTGCGATCAATGTACGGCAACGCAGGGGTTGTCTGTACGAAATGTTTACTCAGAGGTGATATGGATGTGGTAAACATGATAAGCAACATAATCCTACATGGTGTAAGATTATGTTTTACAGGGCGTAGAGGAGCAACTCAGAGGTAATGTGGACGTGGTTGTTCTTCTACTGAGGATAGAATGCCACGGAACAGCTGGGTTCCGAAAGCATAAAATTTTATGAAAGAGAGGTGTATGTGAGCCCTGGTGATTGGGTCCACCGACTCCCTTGCTGAGTGGAAATAGAGGTACATGTTTGAAAGATGTCAAGAGTAGTACTTCTTTAGGAACTTGCCGTTGATGGACATCATGAACAAGTTCCCATTGGGTTTGGCGAGACGGTAAGCACCGTTTGAGTATACCGTCTCTATGATGAAAGGTCCCTCCTACTTGGGCTCGAACTTTCCAGGTGTCTTGAGAGTCAACACCATCGGCCTCCTGACTGCCAGAACCAGGTCATCTACTTAGAAAGTCCTCTGCTTGACCTTTTTGTTGAAAGCCTGTGATATATGGGCTTGATAGAGTTCAATGTGCTGTTGAGCTAGGAGGCGCTTCTCGTCCAATACTTCCAATTCTTGCAGACGACAGTACTGATTGTCTTCTTCTGTTAATTGATTTGTGATCGCTACACGGAGCGAGGGTATCTGAATCTCTAGAGACAGTACCGCTTCGCTCCCGTAGACTAAGAAGAATAGTGTGTTGCCCGTCGGAGTCAGTACCGTTGTGCGGTAGGACCAAAGACATACACCGAGTTTCTCGTCCCAGTCGCGTTTGTTGGATGACACAACTTTTTGAGTAGTTTGACAATAGTCTTGTTAAAAGCCTCGGCCAATCCGTTTGCTACCGGATTGTAAGCGGTTGATGCCATGTTCTGAATGCGGTTCTTGTCACAGAATCTGCTGAAAACATAACTGATGAACTATGAACCATTATCGTAGATAATCCTTCGGGTTACCCCAAAATGGTAGATGATGTGATGCTTGATGAAGCTGATTACCCTAGAGCTTTTTACCTCCGTCAGCGGAACTGCTTCTGCCCATTTAGAGAAGTAGTCGGTGATGGCTAGAATAAAGCGGTGTCCCCTCGATGAAGGGGGTGATAGGTCCTACAACGTCCATGCCCCAAGCTTCATAGGGCCAAGAGGCGACCGTAGGATGTAGTGGTTCCGACGGTGTATGGATGAAGTCGGCATGAAGCTGGCACGTATAGGACTTTTTAGCATAGTCGACGGTGTTGGCTGCCATGGTAGGCCAGTAGTAGCCCATGCATCGCAGTCGATCCTGTAGCTTAGGGCCAGGTTGATAAGCCCTGCATGTCCCATCATGAGCTTCCCGAAGGGCTTCGGCTGCTTCTTCGTTGGATAGACATCAAAGGAGAAGTCCATCATAGGAACGTCGGTACAGTATTTTAGTAGCTGTATCATAATAAAATCAAAGGGAATGCCTTCTGACTGAGACGGCTTCTTTTGGGTCTTCTGTAAGAATTCCATAGACGGCGAAGTCGATGAACGGGAACCTCCAATCTCGGACATTGATAACGACATTTGTCGTCATGGCATAGGCCTTTTGCGAGCATAGGTTATTTTTAGGACAGACCAAGTCTCGACCAACTACCGTGACGTAGTGTTGAGTCCCAAGAGGTGCTGCTAATGAAGCTGCGAGGCTGGCCAGAGCGTCAGCCTCCAGGTTTTGTAGCCGAGGTACATGTTCTATGAAGAACTTAGTGAAGGTTGAAATGATGTTCAATACAACTTCATGGTAAGGAACCAGATCTTCATGACGAACTTCGTACTGCCCTCGAATTTGATTGACGACGAGTTTCGAGCCGCCGTAAGCTTCCAATTGATCTACCCCTAGCTGTTGTGCCAGTTGGAGTCCCATGATGAGAGCGTTGTACTCGACGACATTGTTGGAGCACGGCTTTGAGAGGAAGTAAGCACGTTGGATGACCAGCTGATCGGGGGAGACCAAGACTACCCCCACTCCGGCGATGATTTGGCCATTGGGGCCTGTTCTTGAAGCACCATCGAAAACTACCCGCCAAACGGAGTTTTCTTCAGTGACGTTAGATTCTTGGACCTCATCCGGGATGTCTTCGTAGAGTTTGGAGGACTCTGGGATGGGGTGTGCAGCTAAAAAGTCGGCCAAAGCTTAGCCATTGACGGCTTTTTGTAGGACGAAGACCATATTGTACGGTGTCAACAGGATTGCCCATGTAGCTAGTCGGGAGTTCAATGATCCTGGCTTCGTCATGAGAATCCTGAGTGGATTGACTCGGGAGATGACATGAATTGTCTGTCCCGAGACATAATGGCCAGTCTTCTGGATGGCAAACACCAAAGCCAAACACTCTTTTTCGACGGGGTTGTACCGGTGTTCAGCCCTGATCATTGTCCTACTGAGGTAGTAGATAGCTTGTTCATAGCACGCATCGTTGTTCTGAGCCAACAAAGCACCGAGGGAATGATCTATGGTACGGACGTAGAGGAGAAAGGGTTTGCCAGCGACGGGTGCCACCAGGACCGGAGGGCTCGTCAGGTAAGCTTTGATATCATCGAAAGCTTTCTAGCATTTTTCTGTCCAGACGTAGGAGACTCCCTTCTTTATGAGCTGGGTGAAGGGTTAGCATTTTTCGAAAAGGTTTGCTATAAACCTTCGGATGTATGCCAGACGCCCCTGCAGGCCTCGAAGTTCTCGAAGGTTCTTCGGTGGGTCCATGTCAAGGATAGCTTTGGTTTTCTCGGGATCGACACGAATGCCTTTCGTCGTGATAATGAAGCCCAAAAACTTTTCTCTAGAAACCCCAATGAAGGATTTAGCGGGGTTCATCTTGAGTTGATGCGGTCGCATGAGATCGAAGACTGTCTTCAGGTCTTGCAAGTGATCACCCTTGAGACGGCTCTTGACTGCGATGTCATCGACATAGCACTCAACTGTCTTGCAAAGATGTTGACGGAAGATGGTACTCATAGCTCGCTGGTATATAGCACCAACATTTTTCAAACCGAAGGGCATCACTGTGTAGCAGAAAAATCCCTTCGGAGTCCTGAATGACGTGTGTTTTGCGTCATCGGGGAACATCTTGATCTGATTGTAGCCTGAATACCCGTCCATGAAAGACATGCATTCGAAGCCACATGTATTGTCAATCATCACGTCAGTAATTGGAAGCGGGAATTCGTCCTTCGGACAAGCAGTATTAAGATCCCTGAAGTCGATACAGACTCGTATCTTTTTATTCTTCTTGGTGATAGAGACGACGTTGGCCACCCAATTCGGATGTTGCTTTTCACGGATAAACCTACTGCTCAGGAGTTTGTCCACCTCTTGATCGATGGCGTTCATGATATCAGGGCAAAAACGTCATTGCTGTTGCTTTACAGGCTTAGCATCAGGCAAGATGTTAAGTTTGTGCATCGTGATCTCGGGATCAAGTCCTGGCATATCTTCATAGCTCCAGGCGAAGACGTCGATATATTCTTTGGCCAATTGGACCAAAGACTCCTGATCTTCTCCCTTTAAGCTCTTGCTGATAAAGATGGGTTTGGAAGAAGATCCGTCCCCAAGGTCGACTTGCTCGACTTCATCTTTGGTAGGGGGTTCACGCAGTTCAAAGCAAGAATCCCACTGTGCTCATAGGCGTTGAGCCCAGGGTTCTTCCTCGAAGAGTTCCGGCATTTGGTCATCGCCTTCATCCTCTTGAGATTGTGCAGATGTCATGTTGACTGATAGCACCTTCATGAGGACTGAGCCGATACTGGTATCGGAATCCCAGGTTGATGTTTAAGATGAATGGGAGTGTTCCACTTCTTCTGTCTCCGAACTCTCTGGAGTTGCCGGCGGCGTGACATAGCCCATCCCCCGTCGAGTGCGATGATAATAGTCCTGCAGCTTTCCTTTAGTTGTTGGGAGCCGGAGAGGAAAGCACCGGCCTTTGCCGTAGTTTAGGCCTTTGTTGCTTTTGAGATCGTAATCCATCTTTTGGATGAGGTACTTCGCCTGGTCCGTGTACCGATAGACTTGTATTCTGTCGGTATCTGGTTCTGGCTCAAGTGGCGGAAGATCTTGATGGCGCTTGACCTTGCCGAAGATGATGGGTTCTTCATCCCGATTCCGTGGTGGGACTATAAAACAGACTCCTTTGGACGGGACGACTCATTTACATGATTGACGGTCGTTATTTGTGTTTGCAACGACCGTAGAGCATTATCTAGTGTATACATGGCATTCCAATGTGGAAGACTAGAATAATTGAAAGACACTCTATTATTGATAAAATACGAGATTTTGTCCCGTGGGATTACATTGTCTAAAGAAGGTGCATCTACATCAGCAGATATGTACTCTCCTAACTCTTCATCTGTGAGCACCGGAGCTGGTTCAGGAGAGTTCATCGGAGGTTTGACCTCGGGATCCGAGAGGGCTGAGTGGGCCTTCTCTTGCAGCTTGGATGATTATGGAGGTTTGCCTTTAAGATGCACCTTCAGGGGTGCCTCGACCGCGCCTTCGACGACTGGTGCCTTCCCTTGTAGTTTTACCACAAGGGGAGCTAATGTTTGAGAAGGTTTTCCCTTGAGTTGTATCTTCAAGGGAGCTTCAGTAGGTGCTCTACCTGAAGAAGTTGGTGCTTTTCCAGGTAGCTTGATTGTCATGGGAGGCAGCACCTAAGGTGGTCTCCCTTTGAGTCGAATTTTCAAAGGGGCATCGGGAATCATCTCTGGCTCCATGTCTGCCTCTGCTGCTGTTTTTGCTTCATCATCGGCATCGTTGGCTTCCTCTTTATCTAGCACTTTGTATAAGGTAGAATCAGTGAAGTAGGCTTCGACCCCCTTGAAAGGGTCAATGTCTGCGAACTCTGTCCGGATGACGCCTTTTGTGGACACGTACTTCATACATTGGTGGAGTGTAGATGGCACCACCATATATTCATGCAGCCACGGGCGACCCAGTAGGAGATTGTAGTTGACATCTGCGTCCACGACATAGCAGGTCACCTCGGTTCGAAGATTACCGATATGACACTTCAGCCGGATTTTGCCCAGCGGTTCACTTTTGCTAGCATTGAAACCACTGATTGTGGTGTTGGAGGGCGCCAGACGGTGCATCGGGATCTCCAGTATAGAGAGCAGAGTTCTGGGGATGGTACTGAAGGAGGACCCCAGATCAATCTGAATCCGTTTCACCTTCACGGACCCCACATACCCTGTGTAATACAGTGGTCGGTTGTGCCGATTGTGTTTGAGTAGCATGTCCTGCTAGGTAAAGGTTATGTTGGGGATAACCTCCTCCGTACAATGGCAGTACGCACATGTGGCCGGGGTATCCACAGGCTGCTTGACCTGACTGATGAAGGACTCAGCATCTTTCAAAGCAGCTTCACAGAGAGCTTCACGGGTGTCCTTGGAGAGACAGAGAAGCTCAAACAGAGACAGGCGGGCAGGTGTACCGGCAAGTTATGCAAGTTGTGAGGCTTAGCTAGCCCCGAAGCATTTTCTTTTCGCAAAGGCTTGTCGAAATGCGCCTCTACGTACTTCTACTTATTGGCCGCTAGAGGCTTGGATGGACCTCCTTCTTCGGCAGCAGGGGCAGTGCAGGGAGGCACCACCTCAACAGCAGCTTCGTCGGATGGGCATTCAGCTGCGAACAGGTTTGTACAGAAAAAGTCTCTTTCGCGGAGGAAGAGACCATGCGGCAAGACTTGATCTTCCTGCCTTTAGTTTTGGAGGTAGAGCGTACCCCCGGTTGAGTAACCTTGGAAACGAAATCTGGGTGAACCCATAAGATCTCTACCCGAGAGGTGGTGAGTGGGATAAGTCCACTCACGTTGTCACGAGTAGGTGGTAGGTTGACCACCTCCATTGTCGCCTTTGGGATGGGGACGACGCCATCTTGTGTTGTGGTCGGCGGTAAGGTGGCAAATTGGAGTGACACCAGGTTGGCCGAGACTATTTTCTCCTTATAGTCGACGGAGATAACATTTGAATTGATCATGCGCTGGATATAGTTCTCGAGGACGTAGCAGTCCTGAGTTGGGTGTCCGACATCGCTATGGTAGTGACAGTACCTCGGATTGTCCACCCTGCCGAGCTCGTCGGGACGCTTTGGATCTGGCAACTTGATCTTATCACCCTACTTCAGCATCTCAAATAGCTGCAAGGTGTCCTCATCATTGAAGGAGTAGACTTTCCTTCGGTCTTGGTACGAGCGAAGGCTTCTGGGTAGGTGCTTGTACACCTTTAGAGGCGTTGACAGTCAACGCCTGCTTCTCCTTTGTCTCGCGTCCAGGGTTGCTGGTAGCAGGCCGCTTTTCCTTGTCTTCAAAAACAGGGAAACTAACTCCCAGAAGGCGAGCGTTGGATGCCTTCTTCTCAGCTGCTTCAGCCTCAATGATCAATGAACTCCAGTCGGGAGAAGGAGTGGAGTTGAGCCAGAGCTTGACCGCAGGGAGCATGTTCATGCTGCAGGAGGAGAGGAGTGCATGTTCTGGCATGTCCGGGGGCAGTCTGAAACAGGCTTATCGGAAACGTTCGATGAATGCTCGAACCGTCTCCTTCTTCTTCTGACGTACCTCTATCTGGGACGCCATCGTCATATCTTTCCCTCTGTCGTAAAAAAGATCGAGGAAGAGACGTGTCAAGTCATCGAAGGAAGATATGGAGTTGTCAGGGAGACTGCAGTACCAGTCGTAAGCTACTTCTTTCAGTACCCCGACAAATAGGCTAGTGAGTAGCGCGTCTTCCTTTGGGAGATGTCCCATTTGAGACTGGAAGTACGTCAGATAACGACGTGGAGAGTCCTTCCCATCGTATGGCATCAAAGTTTGCGGTTTATACTTGGGAGGATAAACCACTTTGTTTCATTCGAAGGGATATGGTTGGGGGATCCCCATCTTCTGGCGCTCCTCATGTCTATTCTTTGACTCAAAGTGCTCTCGTAAGTCCCTGATCATCTCCATCATGTCTTCAGTGGAGCTGGAAGCCGGAGATGGTGCTACAGCCTGGAGCTGTACATTTGAAGGTTCCGACACACGTGGTACTTTGCAGCAGTCGGTGTTCAAGAATGCCCGTGGAGGGGGCACACTGGACTCTCCGTTGGCTCCTGGGTCCGAATTGGTGGAAGGTGCTCGGGCCAAAGCTAACCGTATCTCAAACACCGCTTGAGTTAGTGTCTGCATAGAGGCGGACAGGGTTTTAAGTCCTCCCTCCAAGGTATCCATGTGCTGAACGAGATCTGATGGTCGCGCATCTGAATCCGCATCACCACCTCCCGTCATGTACACCATCATGACATGACCGAAAGTGGATGGATCGGTTGAGGCTTCGCTGTCTTGTAGAAGAGGAGCTTCCCCCGGAGCTTCGTCTTGGCTACCCCCAGCTATGTTCTGGAGGATGTCTTCGTCTTCAGGATAAAGATCCACAGGGGCTTGACTACCCCCAGCTTCCTCTGAGATCTTTTTTCGCCCCCGGGTGCCCTCAAATACTCCTGAGGACGGGACGCTCGTCTTGGTCTTCCTCGAGGAGTTGCCAGTCGCCTTTCGAATTGATGGGGAGTTGGAGAATACGTTGCAAGAAGCAACCTGTAGTTCTGGCTCATCTTCGGTTAACACCTTCTTCCCGAGGCGATGTTGGAGGGGTGTTGATGATTGCAGCTGCTGGAACACCGACTGCCTTGGTAGGACTGTTGTCTTGCAACAGCAGTTGATGGTGACTATAGCACAGGTGTGCCCTGTGAGGGGCGCATTATGCTTGTCAGTTGACTCTCCTGATCAACGTTTGTGAGTGATCACGTTACGCAGATCGTTGGAGGAGAATGCCACCTTCATACCCCCCATCAGGCGCATGGCAAGGCCAAGCGCCAGGGTGGTCAGGTGAATGCTCCGTCCCCTGATCCGACGCAAAGATGCGCCCAGATCAATAGTGGGAGAACAACATTTAAAGTGGCTTGAACCAGCCTCAGACGCACAATCAATGTAGGTGCGGGGGTTCAAGACCACTGGGTTTGCCTCACACGACTTGGTTGAAAGTGCAGCAGATGCACCCAAGCGGCATGAGGTCCTTGAAGGTCGACCCGTTGGCGGCGTAGAAGCACCCGAGTCGACCTTATACAGTTTACCATTGGCAGCACGCATGATTGTGAGCGCATGCCTCTGGCTCACTCTTGGCATAGCACGTTTGGGCGCATGGCCTGTGCTGCCTTGGACTTCTTCGTACCAGCCCGCTGGGGTGCATAGTACTCAGAGTCCAAATTCTCCTCGCTACGACAGCGAGTGAGTCTGTCAAAGACAGATGCCTTCTGTGGCGCATCAGAGTTAATACGCAGGGCGTTAGCTGTAACGCCCCAGTCCCAAAATACGTAGGACTAGAAACGTAGACATGCCAGCTGTATTCATACGAAGTACACTCCAATATATGGAATCCTCGTATAAATACATAAGCTGTAAAATGCAGTATAACCATAACTAATCTCATCCACAAAAATTAAATGAATAAAAGATATCATATAATGATAATGAATTTGTCTTGATACAATATGTTGGGCGGAGAAAAATCTACTACCAACAAGTAAAGGAAAAATACATGAGAAAAGAAATGACTTTTGGCGAGCGAAGCGAAGACGATCCAAATACAATTATCCTCGAAGAAATAGCGATGATCACGGCTAGAGCTAGAACACCTGCGAAAGATAATAACACACACCTGGAGAGATAACCAGGTCCTCAGAGGGACGTAAAAAGAGACATAATATCATGCCATATAAACTGAATAAATATTGCTCAAAAAAATAAAAAATGCCTACAATAGGGTACCTAACCATACTATAGTGAATATGCAATAAAGAACAAACCTTTGACGCATGGGCCGGATCAGGAATATCAGGAATCAGGATTGTACCTCCCACTGGAGATAACCGACAATCAGGACCGTACCTCCTACTGGAGATAACCGGCTATCAGGACCGTACCTCCCACTGGAGATAACCGGCAATCAGGACAGTGCATATATGACCCATACATTAAGGAATCGTTCTTCCTACCCAATGCCTATTTTGTTGTATCCACAACAGTAAACCTCTATAACCGCTAAGTCAAACTAGCATGCAATTCTATTAGCGGTTAATCCTATCGCACGGCCTATACGCATCGGTGGCCAGCCAATCATGCATGTCCGTGTTTTACATACGACACACAACTTCGTGATACAACGTGTCAAGGTCAATGAATGTAACACACAAAGGTGGTCCCTTAAATCTAGGTTTAATGTGTAAGAAAAATAATACATAGCAGAAAATATAAATAAACAGTAAGTTCTAACAGGTTATGCCATGTATCACAGTTTATTTTGCATAAAGAAAATAATGAATAATGCATAAAATATGAGCTAAAATAAATAAACAGCAAATGGCAAGGTGTCTTGCTTGAGGTCCTTGCTGGTGAAACCGACAATCCCGTTGGGTACAGAATAGTCACAGGGCTACACAAGATAAACTCAGACGATGTGACAAACTTCTAAAATAAAAACCAAAAATAAAATATTTTGGAAAAATTTTGGGAAAAATATATGATGTGTATTTTTCCGTCAGCATTTCGAAACTTCAAACGGTTCGTGATTCTGATTCCTGGTTTTCCCAGAATCTCAAAAACACTAAAACGTGTCAGATTTTGGACAACTGACACTCCACAAATTTTCCAGAAAATTAAGTTCTGAATTTATGAAAATAAAATTTATATTCATAAAATATACCTTAATATGATTCCAACAAAAAAAATTGGAGGTCAAACGGAGTCCGGAGTTAGGAGTTATGGTCATTTGAAGTTGCTACAACCTTTAAAAATTGAGGCTGAATTTATGACGAAAAAGAGAGAAATTTTGACAAGGATGGTATGAAAGATGATTTTATTCATAGATTCGATAGATATATATAATGGCTAGCAATGAAAATATCTTTCTATGCTATCTACTTGCCAAAGAAGATTTTTAAATTTTTTTATAAGGTTTAATTAAATTATTAGGATTTTTGTTATAGTTTATTTGGTCTTATAATTATTTAATACTATAGTTATATATATATAAATATATATACATTTGTATTTTACTGTTAAAAAAAAAAAAAAAGGGGGGGGGGGGCTTGCGGCTTACTGTTCCCAAGAGGGAACAGTATAGTGCATTGAAAAGGGAGCACCCGACCCCAGCATGAATATGAAGCAATGGACCAATTGCTGCTACATGCTCATCCCGGCCATGAAGCCGAAACCATGGGACCGACCCCAGCAAGCAGCTCAGCTGCTTTGTTGAGGAAAAAAAAAAGAAAAGAAAAAGAAAGGAGCTCAGCCACTGTTCCCCGAAGGGAACAGTAGACCGGCCCACATGATTGCGCCGAAGCCGGATTGGCCCGCACAGAGTCGAGTATCCCAACCGAGGAGTAATATATAGCAGAAGCTATATAATTAACTCTTAACGTATGAAGCTTTCACCCACGAATAGCAACCGACCACGCCGACCCCCTCGAGATCGACTCCAGCGTGACCCTCACCCTCCGGCGCCGCCATCCCGCCGTCGACGACCGGCCGCCGTCGTCTGAGCACCACCGGGCCGACCCGAAAACAGGGTATACTTCGTTTCACTCGACCGCAGGTGTGCTACTTCCCCTTCGTCGTTCTTCCATCATACTCCGCTATTTTTGATTTCGTCGAAACCTACATAGAGCCTATCTAACCCTCTCTAAACCCCTCTGGATAGAATCTAGTAAACCCTAGCATCTTGCCCGGGAAATCGATTGAAACTTCCCGAGAAAACTGTCGGAATAAGAACAGTTTAGAGCAGTCCCAACCCATGACTTGGAAGCCGAAATTCGACCCGAATACTGAGAGTTTCAACAAACCAATTGAAGGCAGTCATTAACAATATAACCAGGAATGAAACGCACCTTCTAGATTGGATTTTTGATCATTATACAGCAAGTAATTCATGATTGAATTTGTCCAAAAAAATTGTTTTCAAAATATTAAATTTTAGAAAACTTTTCTCGATACGGCGTACGCCCCGACAAACTGGGCGACGTGGTCGCGCACTATACGCATCGAAAGGCGCGTATGGATGTTGTCGACGTGTGGGAACTGACGGAACTCGATTTCGTTGTGTGTGCGCGACGAAATCAGTGCGTATCCGTCGAGATACCCCCGTATCGCTGTTTTGCAAACTTGACCATAACTTCGTGTACGTTCGTCGGATCGACGCGAAACTTGCGCCATCAGTACCGTATCGATTTTTTGGTCCTGTATACCAAGTTTGGTCCGATTCTGAGAAGGTTGATCGGAACGCCAAAATTGGCGGGCCCGTGACCCGCTCTAACGGACGAATTTGTGCACAGCCCACCGAAATCCAACTTTGGACATACGGTTGGGTTCGTCTCCTCAAACCGGCTCCGTAGACATGTAGTTTGATGACTTTAGAGACCGTAGGTTCTGGCACGCATTTCGGTGCAAAACGGGTCCAACGTCGGACATCGTTTTGACCCGAAATTATGATTTTACCCCTGTTCCAGAATTTGACTTTTGGACAGGCGTTTACTAGGTATTTCTTTTATGCCAAATCTGTTCGTGATGTTTATTTCAGCATCCGAGGTCGTTCGTAGAAGTTGGCTTTCGTTGCTTCCATATTTGACGATTTGAGTCATCAGGCGTCGCCATTCTGCACACTACCCCCAGGCAAGATACCTTGCCACCGCTGTTTATTTATTTTAGCTCATATTTCATGCTTTACTCATTATTTTCTTTATGCAAAATAAACTGTGATACATGGCATACTTGTTAGAACATACTGTTCAGTTATAATTTTTACGATGTATTATTTTCTTACACACTAAACTTAGATTTAAGGGACCACCTTGTGTGATGCATTCATTGGCCTTGAAATGTTGTAACACGAAGTTGTGTGTCGCATATAGGACACGGAAGTGCGTGATTGGCTGGCCACCAGTACGTACAAGTCGTGCGATAGGAATAACCGCTAATAGAAGTTGCATGCTAGTTTGACTTAGCGGTTATAGTGGTTTGTGTTGTGGATACAACACTGTAGGCATTGGGCAGGGAGGACAATTCCTTATCGTATGGGCTTCGATGCACTTTCCTTGTGACCCGGACTCTCCGCTGGAGATACGGGGTTGATGACCCATGATTACTGATGGGGCCTCTGGTGCCCAGGGGGGACTACGCCGATCCTATTCAGCCAGGGCCCATGCGTAGGAAGGATTGTTCTTAACCACATATCACTTAGAACGGTAGGCTACCTTATCCGTTAGGTACGAGTACTTTTGTTTTGGGTACTTGTATCTGACCGTGGCTTGGAATAATAATTGTCGCGGATTAGTTCGTCACATCTTATCCTTGTTTGGTTGTAGCTGTGACTTACTACTTCGATGAGAAGGTATTGAACCTTGTTGGAGTCCGGATACCATATTGGATTCATGGCATGGAAAGGTACGTCACCGTGAATTAGTTTACCATCTCCTGTCCTTGTTTGGTTGGGGGGATGGTACGCTCGTTCAGTAGGTGCGTATTGGACCATGTTATAATTCAATTTACTTATTTATTTTAGCAGTATTTATTCAGTTTATGTGGCATGTTCTTTTTGTATCTTGTTACGTTCCTCTGAGGACCTGGTGATCTCTCCAGGTATAGGTGTGCAGGACTTTCCGCAGGAGTATGGTTCCGCCATAGACTCATCCTTCACGTTCGAGCGAGTTGTACCTTCTGATCACAGCTGTCCTTATTGGGTCGAGGAGGCTATTTAGTCATCATTTCTTATTTTATTTATCTTAGAGGTTGGACTCTATTTCTTTTCAGTTTATTCTAGTGCCGGTAGTGGATTTGTCTCCGCCCGGCCAACAGCTATATTTTGACATTTACTTTGATTCATGAGATACCATTTTCTTTATATTCAGTGGATGAGATTTAGCTTTTACCTGTGACTGTCTGTTATTATTATTCACAAAACAGCTTATGTGTATATTCGAGATTTCCATATATTGGAGTATATCTCGTATATATGCAGCTGGCATGCTACGTTCTTAGTCCTACGTATTTTGGGACTGGGGCGTTACATGTTTTGTGGTGGTCCATGCAGGTCAAGATAAATTGTTTGGTTACTTTACCGTACCAAGCAAGCCTGCGTATAGGATTAGAAATTTAGGATCTCATCCACATATATGACATTCTATCTCGCCTTCAATTCGAACTCCCAACTGTCTATCTTGATTGCTTTTTGCTTGAATTATTCTTCCGTAAACCTTATCCCTCTATCGTGCGTACTAGGTCATCATGTTCCACCATTCAATCATATTACCAGTCCAACTCTTATAAGTTGGGTAGGAAGCCGCACAACCTAAATTCCTTTGACTTAACCAAGGCCTTAGACAAGGAGACAGTAGGACGACTGCAGATGCACAAACACCGGACACGAATTAGACTCTTAAGTAGCTTAAGCTATTTATATTATCATTTATCATTATCTTGCGTATTTGTAATTAGACTACCTTGACTAATGTTGCTATTATAGCCTAGTTTTGCGAGCTAATTCTTTCATCGAGCTTGTTCAGGACATATGTTTTATTGTGGGCGCCCACTGATACATTGTCTTATCAGAACCTGTGTATTGTGGTCTGATCAACCATAGTGCAATTGGTTTGCCTTTCGTATGATTTTACGTGGATTGAGATATGGTTAGCTTAACATATTTGCCCTTTAGGATCTTATCCACGGGTTGTTGACATTTTGAATTCTTTATTTAACTCTCTCTTAATTGCTTGACTCAAAACTTATTTGAATCTATTCTAACATTGCCTTTATCTTCGTGCCAGCAATATGACTCTACACAACGGAAATGCCCCTACCCTAGCCATCACATCTGGTAATGCAACTTCCCAGGGAGAACAGGTTTCCCCAATGACCCCGGTGACTCCGTATCAGCTAGAGCCACAGCAGAATACCACGAACCCATCGACGGTGCAGCAGGAAGCCCAAGTGCCCCCAGTCAGCCAGGTTAAGCAAACTACTGCAGTAACACCAGGAAAGACTACACCATCCCCATTGCCTCAGCAGTTTTCACCACAGCTCGGACCCCAACTGCCTCCACTTCCGACTGATGCGGACCCGATCACCCAGTTTATGTATGCTATGCTACAATCTCAGTGGCAACAAATGGAAATGTTGAGGCAGAGCATGATGGCTTACTTAGCTAGACCTCCACCACCAGCCCCGATACCAAATCCAGCACCAGCTCCGCAACCTTATCTGGGCTCCATTAAGGATTTCATCGACATGGGGCCTAAGAATTTTAAAGGCACCGAGAGTCCTTTAGAAGTTTCTGCCTGGCTTATCATCACCGAGAAATACTTGAGGGCATCCCAGTTGCCAGCACATGATTGGATGACAGCAGTGGACTTACTCTTAGAAGACAATGCTCACCACTGGTGGAAGGCTGAAAAAAGACGACTGGGCATTGGAATCACATGGAAGCAGTTCTACGACCTCTTCTATAAGAGATTTTTCTCCATCCATGTTCGAGATGCCCTCTATGAGCAGTTCCTTCATCTGAAGCAGGGGAACATGTCGGTAGATGAGTACGATACGGAGTTCAGCCGCCTGAGTAAATTTGGCGCGTCGTTGATACCGACTGAGCAGGAGAGAGCGAGGAGATTCTATCAAGGGCTTTCACCAGAGCTCAAGCCTTACACTACCACACAGTCTCGAGTCTCCCATGCAGCTGTTTTGGAGGAAGCATGTAGCCAGGAGCTCCTCCGTAAGGAGGCACACCATGAACAGAGGCGTCCTACCCCAATGCACAGACCAGTTAGAGTTGACCCGAGTGGACCTATCAGACGTCCTATGGCATACCAGCAGGAGAGAACAGGGCCCTATCAGGCTCGAGAGAAGCCTATTTGCCATTTCTGTGGAAGACAAGGGCACATTCAGAGAGATTATCGCATTCGGTTGGGCCAGTGTTTAGGATGCGGATCGGAGCAACACAAGGTCAAAGATTGTCCTGGACGACATGACTTAGCACCGCATCAGCAGGCCCAAGGACCAACACTACTTGCTTTAGCACTATCTCAGCAGCAGATGCCAAGAGCCCTAGCACCGGGAATGGGAGCACCAGTCCCAATACCAAATCCAGCACCAGCTCCGTAACCTTATTTGGGCTCCATTAAGGATTTCATCGACATGGGGCCTAAGAATTTTAAAGGCACCGAGAGTCCTTTAGAAGTTTCTGCCTGGCTTATCATCACCGAGAAATACTTGAGGGCTTCCCAGTTGCCAGCACATGATTGGATGACAGCAGTGGACTTACTCTTAGAAGACAATGCTCACCACTGGTGGAAGGCTGAAAAAAGACGACTGGGCATTGGAATCACATGGAAGCAGTTCTACGACCTCTTCTATGAGAGATTTTTCCCCATCCATGTTCGAGACGCCCTCTATGAGCAGTTCCTTCATCTGAAGCAGGGGAACATGTCGGTAGATGAGTACGATACGGAGTTCAGCCGCCTGAGTAAATTTGGCGCATCGTTGATACCGACTGAGCAGGAGAGAGCGAGAAGATTCCATCAAGGGCTTTTACCAGAGCTCAAGCCTTACACTACCACACAGTCTCGAGTCTCCTATGCAGCTGTTTTGGAGGAAGCACGTAGCCAGGAGCTCCTCCGTAAGGAGGCACACCATGAACAGAGGCGTCCTACCCCAATGCACAGACCAGTTAGAGTTGACCCGAGTGGACCTATCAGACGTCCCATGGCATACCAGCAGGAGAGAGCAGGGCCCTATCTGTCACGCCCCGCTTCCGTAGGAGCGATCGTCCTCGCTAAGGCGTGATGCCGTACGAGCCTAGATTGCGCTCGTGCAAGGCGGGTTCCATAACGGCCGATTTCAGCGGCTGCGACGGGGTCGTGCACAGAAGTCCCAAGTAGAGACATTGAATTATAGCAGCGGAATTTTAGGACAAAACACAAGTTAATCAAAAGAAGCTCTTTATTGATATTGAACAAAGGTTACATTGGGGGCGCGAGGCCAATATTACAATCACTCAAGCTCACTCTTCTCATATTTTACAAGTTCACTCAGCTCTCTCTCATCTCTCTATTACAAGTCTTGATCCAGCGGAAGCTTCGGAAGGCGATGTCCATACATTATGTCTCGTATAAGTCTTCAGTCCAGGCGGCCGCACGCTTCGATGTCGCCAAGGAACTCCGTGCCTCGACGCATCCAAGTGAACTCTGCGCCACGAGCTTCTACCTGTGCCTGCACATGAACACTGTGTGGGTGTCAGTACTCAACTGTACTGGTGGAGTGAGCTTCTCGCCCACACATACAAAACCTACACGTTCATTTACTTTGTGCAGCTTAAAACCCTTTCGATTGTCTTTCTAGTCTTGCCTTAGGTTCAGTTTTAGGACCCGCACCTTGGCGCAACTTGTGTGTCAAAACCATCCCGTGCTTGTAAGGTCAACGTTAATTCATACTTTGCCTCTAGACCCCTTCTTGTGCCAACAACGTAACCTATCAGGTCGTGCTTGCCTTTCGACCAAAATCAGAGACGCAACTACGCGGTAGTACCCAATTTCCTTACGACCGTGCTATAATTCCTTTGTGCCGTGCCTCGCATTTCGAGGCCGTGCCCAATAACTCACGTAACTTCAAGAAAACTGCCCTACGGCCCTTCTTGACTTAACTCGCAACAGTTCAAGTCTAACTCATGCCCTCTATCCAACGGCTTATCACTCGACGCCATATCCCGTGCCGAAGCACGCCGCCTTCGCTGTTGCCAAATCTTAGGCCCAGACATTGTGTCTTTCTTACTGCATACTGCATACATATTCAACTCAACTCAATCCAAAGGCATACACGCGGTTAGCCGCTAACTGCCGACATCTATATGAACTTGGTCACTGGCTCCCAGAGCCATAGTGGACTCCTCTTTCTTTTATTAGACGGGCGTCCCTTTCAGCGCAAGGTAGCTAGCCCCGTTGCAAGTCCCCGCCTAACCCGTGCAAAGCACAGTTTATCTTTTGTTTCCCAATGCCCGCAATGGTCCCGTGGCCTCGGGCTTGCCGTGCGGGGAAACTTTCACCTTGTCGACAAGTTGTATGTTTCCCAATGCCCGCAGCGGTTCCGAGGCCTCGAGTTGCCGTGCGGGGAAACTCATTTTGTCGACAAGTTGTCCAATGACCATGCAAGACGCGATCGACACTTTCTAAATCTGAGTCCGCCACGATGACCTATAGTCGCGGGCATACTTCTTTCTTCTGAGACCGCCTCGACGACCTATAGTCGCGAGCATAATCCTCTCTTGCCCCTTTCTCCAAACTCAATAAATCAACCGTGGCCCGTGCCTTAAAATACTAGGACCGTGCCATCGTGCCTCAATCCGACTTCTGTTCTACGTGACGTTATCGCCCAAGTCATGCTTTATATGACGGGCCTTGGGATCGTGGGACTATTTAACCTGTCAACTGCAGAATGAGCGGGACAGCACTAGGAATGACTTAGGTCGACCGGCATAACTTTGCCTAACTTACTCAGCCTACAAGTTAACGAACAAAGGCTGCGTCGAGCCTTGCTTCGATGGAACGTGCCGTGCACCGTTCAACTTTGAACGACCAAGTCATTTGGGTACTTAGACTTACGCCGGCAGTCATGCGACGTAACTTAACTCCTGGGGCAAGCCAAGGCTATGCCAAGCCCTGGACGATGGAACCGTGCATGCTTTATGAAACATTTATGCGGGCGACGCCTATGACTTAGGCTGCGATCATGACTTGCCAACTCAACCAACTTCCTTCTCCCAAGCCACGGGACGAAGGACCGAGTGACATTTTCAAAGCACGACGTGTATCAATTCTAAGCCGACCATTGGACGTTTCCATATTCTAACTCAATTCAACTCGACGGGACTACTCCCTTTAGCTATGTGGGTTCGTAGCTTTTATTTATCAAGCCTAACTTGTGCAAGTTGAAAACACGATTTATTATGTGAAGCCAAAGATGAGGAGAGTTCACCGAAACTACCCCACCTGAGCGATGTCTTCAAGCAAGCCGTTGCAAGGCTAAGTTCGAACGCCGTCGGCGTTTCGATTCCTCCGATTGACTTTGCGGGACGGGGCACTACATCATACACCACTCAGAACAAGTCTCGTCCTCAAGACTTTCCTGAAGGCAGGTCATCCTACCATTTCTATGGCCAAGACTTAATCGTACACATTTCGCCTACGCGTTCCTTCGATTCCGAGCCACGCTCGTACTATTATCAATCTTTTCTTTAACACGATCTCAAGATCTCGACACACTTCCATCTTTCAAGCCTTGCTTGAACTCGTCGTATCACTTGGCTGGATTATGCACGCATTTCAAGCGTCCCCAAAATACACGCATTCAGCCAAGCCGCATGATAGAAAATTGGTTATTCTCACTCGAGTCGCATCGTGCACATAACCAAGCGTCCCTGAAATATATGCATGTCAGCCGAGTCTCGTGAGCAGGGTTTTCTATATTCGTGATCCACGCCATCTATCCATTCCAATCCTCAAGATCAATCCTTCCGATTGCTAACACTTGAAACAGGGCGTCTCGCCTAACCGCTAGGCTATTTCTTTTCGAGGCTAAGTCAATGTCAGGATTGGAATCATAGTTCCCCAACAATAATGCCAACACTGACCCCAATCCTAGGGTCAAACCAGAGTCGATCATACGGGGTCTTCTACCCAAGCTCGCATCATTCAGATTTCTAAACATCGAGCACGATCACCTAATTCGCATTACGGCACGCGTTGCGTATATTCAAATCCCTTCAATTCACCAATTCTAACTAATTCATGTATTCGATCACGAGGTCGTCTCGCTCGACAATACGTTGCGCCCTAATCTCACGCGAGTCTGATAATCCACGGTGGTTCATGAATCACCATGCAACGCTCTCGCAGAAATAATCATTCTCATCGGAGCGTAACTCTTGTTTGAGTTTAGACTAACTCATTTTTAATACGCGAATTGGACCTACTCAATCCTCAAGTTCGATTCTTCAAGCACACTAATCCATTCACGAGTCACCTTCGCGTCAAACCACAATTCGAAGTACAAATTGTCGTACCGTGCAAGTTCGACCACTCCCGCTGTATTAATCACCATACCAGCGCTCACGCAGAGTGATCGCCCTAATCGGCGTGATGCATGTGCGAGGCTGGAGTAGCACTCGCATAAGACAAGAACATCAACGTGTGGTTGTCCACGAAGCAAATCCAAACATTCCAGTTTTCATCCAAGCCAAGTTCGATAGTTCGATCGTCATTCGTTCAACTTAGAAAATCCTCGAGCCAAGTCTATCCTTTCCTCGACACATTTTAATATCCCGATTATAGCATCCATCAGAACAATGACATTTGTACGATCGTCATTCGCCGAGTCAGAGTACCCCCGAGTTATCGCATATCGATCTTTGATACGCCTCAATACCATCGACGATATGCGTAATCTGACGATCTTCCTTTGCAACCAATTTTGAGTCGTGCGACCGATGTTATTGTTCGGACTGGATATCCTATAATTTCCTCGATATTCAAGATCAAGTTCGATCGTAATTCCTCAAGTTCGTTTCAAGATCGTTGTTCAAAACTCAAGTCACATTTTATTTGCATCAATCCGATATCGCACGCGCGATCCTCTAAGTTTCCTCGATCAAGACCATTCAATTTCATTCATCATTTCGAAACGTTTTCTAACTCGCATTGCTCATTCACAAGTTGTCCGAACGAGATGCTCGTTCGGGACATTCGAAGTCACGATCAACTAAACGTGACGCGTTTTAAGGCTTTGCGCGATCGTATCGCCTCGTCGACATACTCGCCGTTACTCGTAATCCTCAATATTTGCTCGAATGATTTCCAAGAAAATCCATACATCACTCGAATTCGAGCCATCCGATCTAATCCACAATCACATTCGCGTCATTTGCTAAGACATCCTTCGGATTCGTTCGACGAATCCCTAGCGTAGTCGCTCGCGTCGCAACGACGTACTAAGTCGTTCGTACTATTTCCTCGAAATCCAAGTCAATCTTTCGTGTACGCCTAAGCGTTAGTTCGATAGCGTTCCTATCGATAGACACTCTAAGTGTATCTTCTTTTCCGACCAAGCGATACTTGATATCGCTCGCGACTCATTTGCACCAAGGGTCGAGGTGCGCGATGCGCAACACAACTTAGCCAAAAGGCCGTGTGCATAGCCATCCCGTGCGGACTATATTCTGAGTTTGCACGCTCAATTGCTAAGGTCGACGTAGGGCTACTCGGGCACGCACGCGATATGTCAACTTAGCAAGTGTTTTCTATCGAGTCAAGTTCGACACCGTTTGGCACAAAGGCCTACGATGTATCCGGCGATAGCCTACCGATACGTTCGAATGAACGCTTGTACGAGCTTTTGAAAATATTAGACTTATTGTATGGACATGCCGAGGGACATTCGAGAGAGAGCGCACACATATATAACAACAACGAGCTTTCAAAACTGAGAATTCGACGTGAAGTCCAAGGACGTAAAGCCGTGCTCTGATACCATTATGTCACGCCCCGCTCCCGTAGGAGCGATCGTCCTCGCTAAGGCGTGATGCCGCACGAGCCTAGATTGCGCTCGTGCAAGGCGGGTTCCATAACGGTCGATTTCAGCGGCTGCGACGGGGTCGTCGCACAGAAGTCCCAAGTAGAGACATTGAATTATAGCAGCGGAATTTTAGGACAAAACACAAGTTACTCAAAAGAAGCTCTTTATTGATATTAAACAAAGGTTACATTAGGGGCGCGAGGCCAATATTACAATCACTTAAGCTCACTCTTCTCACATTTTACAAGTTCACTCAGCTCTCTCTCATCTCTCTATTACAAGTCTTGGTCCAGCGGAAGCTTCGGAAGGCGATGTCCATACATTATGTCTCGTATAAGTCTTCAGTCCAGGCGGCCGCACGCTTCGATGTCGCCAAGAAACTCCGTACCTCGACGCATCCAAGTGAACTCTGCGCCACGAGCTTCTACCTGTGCCTGCACATGAACACTGTGTGGGTGTCAGTACTCAACTGTACTGGTGGAGTGAGCTTCTCGCCCACCCATACAAAACCTACACGTTCATTTACTTTGTGCAGCTTAAAACCCTTTCGATTGTCTTTCTAGTCTTACCTTAGGTTCAGTTTTAGGACCCGCACCTTGGCGCAACGTGTGTGTCAAAACCATCCCGTGCTTGTAAGGTCAACGTTAATTCATACTTTGCCTCTAGACCCCTTCTTGTGCCAACAACGTAACCTATCAGGTCGTGCTTGCCTTTCGGCCAAAATCAGAGACGCAACTACGCGGTAGTACCCAATTTCCTTACGACCGTGCTATAATTCCTTTGTGCCGTACCTCGCATTTCGAGGCCGTGCCCAATAACTCACGTAACTTCAAGAAAACTGTCCTACGGCCCTTCTTGACTTAACTCGCAACAGTTCAAGTCTAACTCATGCCCTCTATCCAACGGCTTATCACTCGACGCCACATCCCGTGCCGAAGCACGCCGCCTTCGCTGTTGCCAAATCTTAGGCCCAGACATTGTGTCTTTCTTACTGCATACTGCATACATATTCAACTCAACTCAATCCAAAGGCATACACGCGGTTAGCCGCTATCTGCCGATATCTATATGAACTTGGTCACTGGCTCCCAGAGCCATAGTGGACTCCTCTTTCTTTTATTAGACGGGCGTCCCTTTCAGCACAAGGTAGCTAGCCCCGCTGTAAGTCCCCGCCTAACCCGTGCAAAGCACAGTTTATCTTTTGTTTCCCAATGCCCGCAACGGTCCCGTGGCCTCGGGCTTGCCGTGCGGGGAAACTTTCACCTTGTCGACAAGTTGCATGTTTCCCAATGCCCGCAGCGGTTCCGAGGCCTCGGGTTGTCGTGCGGGGAAACTCATTTTGTCGACAAGTTGTCCAATGACCATGCAAAATGCGATCGACACTTTCCAAATCTGAGTCCGCCACGACGACCTATAGTCGCGGGCATTCTTCTTTCTTCTGAGACCGCCTCGACGACCTATAGTCGCGAGCATAATCCTCTCTTGCCCCTTTCTCCAAACTCAATAAATCAACCGAGGCCCGTGCCTTAAAACACTAGGACCGTGCCATCGTGCCTCAATCCGACTTCTGTTCTACGTGACGTTATCGCCCAAGTCATACTTTATATGACGGGCCTTGGGATCGTGGGACTATTTAACCTGTCAATCGCAGAATGAGCGGGACAGCACTAGGAATGACTTAGGTCGACCGGCATAACTTTGCCTAACTTACTCAGCCTACAAGTTAACGAACAAAGGCTGCGTCGAGCCTTGCTTCGATGGAACGTGCCGTGCACCGTTCAACTTTGAACGACCAAGTCATTTGGGTACTTAGACTTACGCCGGCAGTCATGCGACGTAACTTAACTCCTGGGGCAAGCCAAGGCTATGCCAAGCCCTGGACGATGGGACCGTGCATGCTTTATGAAACATTTATGCGGGCGACGCCTATGACTTAGGCTGCGATCATGACTTGCCAACTCAACCAACTTTCTTCTCCCAAGCCACGGGACGAAGGACCGAGTGACATTTTCAAAGCACGACGTGCATCAATTCTAAGCCGACCATTGGACGTTTCCATATTCTAACTCAATTCAACTCGACGGGATTACTCCCTTTAGCTATGTGGGTTCGTAGCTTTTATTTATCAAGCCTAACTTGTGCAAGTTAAAAACACGATTTATTATGTGAAGGCAAAGATGAGGAGAGTTCACCGAAACTACCCCACCTGAGCGATGTCTTCAAGCAAGCCGTTGCAAGGCTAAGTTCGAACGTCGTCGGCGTTTCGATTCCTCCGATTGACTTTGCGGGACGGGGCACTACACTATCAGGCTCGAGAGAAGCCTATTTGCCATTTCTGTGGAAGACAAGGGCATATTCAGAGAGATTGTCGCATTCGGTTGGGCCAGTGTTTAGGATACGGATCGGAGCAACACAAGGTCAAAGATTGTCCTGGACGACATGACTTAGCACCGCATCAGCAGGCCCAAGGACCAACACTACTTGCTTTAGCACTAGCTCAGCAGCAGATGCCAAGAGCCCTAGCACCGGGAATGGGAGCACCTCAAGGATATCAGCAGGGACCACCTTTACCTGACCAGGCAGCTCATATTAGACAAGAGATGATTAAACAAAGGCATGGGAAAGCACTTACCATGGAGGCGATAGACACCCATCCTAAGATTGAGGATCTAGCAGGTATTACCCTGCTTCTACCAATTGTTTTATTAGACATAACTTATCACTAAAACCACACCTTTGATAGATAGACATTAGGCATAACATAATACTTCTCTATGTTATGATTTACTAGTTTACAACCGAAATGCATGAACACAATCATCGACACCATTAGAAAACTGTATGCATGATCTGTGACCCCGTCGATAACCTTGGAATGCTATAGAAAGGTTAGTCATTCAACCTCTAAGAAAGCCTCTATGAACTTGACAAAAGTCCTCCACTTGAGTTGGTAAATGAAGTGGTTTATGACATCAAATTCTACCAAGTATCGTTTTGATGCCTCTACCGTGACTTCGATATTGGAGCACAACACCAGCCTTATCCTTCCAACATATTTTACCCTCATGAACTAGACCAAACCAATCCCTCAAACAACTAGATGCCCATTATCCATTAAGAGACTAAGAATGCCCTATCTTGTAGAAGATAGTGGCAGTTGAAATTTTATTATGACTATCTCCACCCTCTCTCTAGAGACCAAGTTACGGAATGACTACCTGCTCTCCCTTCGTATGCAGTCTCACTATATTCTTCTATTAAGATTTGTTGTCATATCTTTATATTAAGTTTTTATTAATTTCGAGGACAAAATTTTTATAAGTTGGGTAGGATGTAATCCCCCAAAATTTTTGGAGAATTATTTTATTTTATTCTATTTATAATTGGTTATTTATGTGGTGTTGAAGTATTTTATATTTTTCTATAACAAGTTTGGTATTTAATTGTGAAATTTTTATATAGCAAATTGGCAACACAAATGCTACTCTTAGTATTTGGTGCACAATCTCACTAAATGATACATTTTCAAGTGATTACTAATTTTTAAGAAATTTTTAGATTTTATTCTAAATATTCTATGATATGTTGCATTAATCAAATTATTTAGAAAATAACTAGATATATAAAAAAAAAGTTTTGGTTATTTTAAATCAAAGGCCAATGAAAATATCTTTCTATGCTATCTACTTGCCAAAGAAGATTTTTAAAATTTTTTATAAGGTTTAATTAAATTATTAGGATTTTTGTTATAGTTTATTTGGTCTTATAATTATTTAATACTATAGTTATATATATATATAAATATATATACATTTGTATTTTACTGTTTAAAAAAAAAAAAAAAAAAAAAGAGGGGGGGAGGGGGGGTGGGTGGGGGCTTGCGGATTACTGTTCCCAAGAGGGAACAATATAGTGCATTAAAAAGGGAGCACCCGACCCCAGCATGAATATGAAGCAATGGACCAAGTGCTGCTACATGCTCATCCCGGCCATGAAGCCGAAACCATGGGACCGACCCCAGCAAGCAGCTCATCTGCTTTGTTGAGGAAAAAAAAGAAAAGAAAAGAAAAAGAAAGGAGCTCAGCCACTGTTCCCCGAAGGGAAAAGTAGACCGGCCCACATGATTGCGCCGAAGCCGGATTGGCCCGCACAGAGTCGAGTATCCCAACCGAGGAGTAATATATAGCAGAAGCTATATAATTAACTCTAACGTATGAAGCTTTCACCTACGAAACCCTAGCAACCGACCACGTCGACCCCCTCGAGATCGACTCCAGCGTGACCCTCACCCTCCGGCGCCGCCATCCCGCCGTCGACGACCGGCCGCCGTCGTCTGAGCACCACCGGGCCGACCCGAAAACAGGGTATACTTCGTTTCACTCGACCGCAGGTGTGCTACTTCCCCTTCGTCGTTCTTCCATCATACTCCGCTATTTTTGATTTCGTCGAAACCTACATAGAGCCTATCTAACCCTCTCTAAACCCCTCTGGATAGAATCTAGTAAACCCTAGCATCTTGCCCGGGAAATCGATTGAAACTTCCCGAGAAAACTGTCGGAATAAGAACAGTTTAGAGCAGTCCCAACCCATGACTTGGAAGCCGAAATTCGACCCGAATACTGAGAGTTTCAACAAACCAATTGAAGGCAGTCATTAACAATATAACCAGGAACGAAACGCACCTTCTAGATCGGATTTTTGATCATTATACAGCAAGTAATTCATGATTGAATTTGTCCAAAAAATATTGTTTTCAAAATATTAAATTTTAGAAAACTTTTCTCGATACGGCGTACGCCCCGACAAACCGGGCGACGTGGTCGCACACTATACGCATCGAAAGGCGCGTATGGATGTTGCCGACGTGTGGGAACTGACGGAACTCGATTTCGTTGTGTGTGTGACGAAATCAGTGCGTATCCGTCGAGATACCCCCGTATCGCCATTTTGCAAACTTGACCATAACTTCGTGCACGTTCGTCGAATCGACGCGAAACTTGTGCCATCAGTACCGTATCGATTTTTTGGTCCTGTATACCAAGTTTGGTCCGATTCTGAGAAGGTTGATCGGAATGCCAAAATTGGCGGGCCCGTGACCCGCTCTAACGGACGAATTTGTGCACAGCCCATCGAAATCCAACTTTGGACATACGGTTGGGTTCGTCTTCTCAAACTGGCTCCGTAGACATGTAGTTTGACGACTTTAGAGACCGTAGGTTCTGGCACGCATTTCGGTGCAAAACGGGTCCAACGTCGGACATCGTTTTGACCCGAAATTACGATTTTACCCCTGTTCCAGAATTTGACTTTTGGACAGACGTTTTCTTGGTATTTCTTTTATGCCAAATCTGTTCGTGATGTTTATTTCAGCATCCGAGGTCGTTCGTAGAAGTTGGCTTTCGTTGCTTCCATATTTTGACGATTTGAGTAATCAGGCGTCGCCATTCTGCACACTACCCCAAGGCAAGATACCTTGCCACCGCTATTTATTTGTTTTAGCTCATATTTCATGCTTTACTCATTATTTTCTTTATACAAAATAAACTGTGATACATGGCATACTTGTTAGAACATACTGTTTAGTTATAATTTATGCTATGTATTATTTTCTTACACACTAAACTTAGATTTAAGGGACCACCTTGTGTGATGCATTCATTGGCCTTGACACGTTGTAACACGAAGTTGTGTGTCGCATATAGGACATGGAAGTGCGTGATTGGCTGGCCACCAGTACGTACAAGCCGTGCGATAGGAATAACGCTAATCGAAGTTGCATGCTAGTTTGACTTAGCAGTTATAGTGGTTTGTGTTGTGGATACAACACAGTAGGCATTGGACGGGGAGGACAATTCCTTATCGTATGGGCTTCGATGCACTTTCCTTGTGACCCGGACTCTCCGCTGGAGATACGGGGTTGATGACCCATGATTACTGATGGGGCCTCTGGTGTCCAGGGGGGACTACGTCGATCCTATTCAGCCAGGACCCATGCGTAGGAAGGATTGTTCTTAACCACATATCACTTAGAACGGTAGGCTACCTTATCCGTTAGGTACGAGTACTTTTGGTTTGGGTACTTGTATCTGACCGTGGCTTGGAACAATAACTTGTCGCGGATTAGTTCGTCACATCTTGTCCTTGTTTGGTTGTAGGTGTGACTTACTACTTCGATGAGAAGGTATTGAACCTTGTTGGGGTCCGAATACCATATTGGATTCATGGCATGGAAAGGTACGTCACCGTGAATTAGTTTACCATCTCCTGTCCTTGTTTGGTTGGGGGGATGGTACGCTCGTTCAGTATGTGCATATTGGACCATGTTATAATTCAATTTACTTATTTATTTGAGCAGTATTTATTCAGTTTATGTGGCATGTTCTTTTTGTATCTTGTTACGTTCCTCTGAGGACCTGGTGATCTCTCCAGGTATAGGTGTGCAGGACTTTCCGCAGGAGTATGGTTCCGCCATAGACTCATCCTTCACATTCGAGCGAGTTGTACCTTCTGATCACAGCTGTCCCTATTGGGTCAAGGAGCCTATTTAGTCATCATTTCTTATTTTATTTATCTTAGAGGTTGGACTCTATTTCTTTTCAGTTTATTCTAGTGCCGGTAGTGGATTTGTCTCCGCCCGGCCAACAGCTATATTTTGACATTTACTTTGATTCATGAGATACCATTTTCTTTATATTCAGTGGATGAGATTTAGCTTTTACCTGTGACTGTCTGTTATTATTATTCACAAAACAGCTTATGTGTATATTCGAGATTTCCATATATTGGAGTATATCTCGTATATATGCAGCTGGCATGCTACGTTCTTAGTCCTACGTATTTTGGGACTGGGGCGTTACATAGGTGGAGAAAATTAATGGAACAGAGAATAATGAGCCTCTCCTTATATAGGAGGTGGAAGCTACTATTTAGATAAGGATTATGATAGTTGCAAACCCCTTTTTGATATCTCACTTTTAAATTTTAATCAATTTAAAATCGATTCAATCCAAATCCAAATCCAATCCAATTTCGAATTAAATCTGTATATATTCAAATCCAAATTTAATATTGATAAATTCCATATTTAAATTAAGCATATTAAAAGTAATAAGAAAATTTTAAATTTAAATACCCATAATAAGTTTAATGAAATAGAGAAATTCAAAATAAATTTTCTTCTATAAATAATATAAAAATAATAATAAATAATTTTGAAAATTACAATAAATATTTGACTATTTGAAATACCTTTTTAATAAATTAAAATAATTTTGAAAATTTAAAATATATACATGAATTGAAATTCACGTACTCGCATGCAATTAATATTTTACATAAAATATATTTTTCCAGTATAGTACATAAAAAAGAGAAAAATATCATTTCTTAAATCATTACCTATACTTGTATATATAAAAAGCATTTTTATAGTAATGAAAATAAAATATTTGACTAAATTTTTGCGAAAAAAATATTTATATACAAATTATTTACTCTTTATGTATTTTGCAAACAAAACTATTTACTATATTTACGAAACCTAAAATAAACTATTTATGTAAAATAACTAAATAAATATCACGTATGTACATACTCGCACTTGTCGTATAAATATCCGCATAAAACAAATATATAAAAAAATGTAGTAAAATTTTTAGGGGGTTTACATCCTACCCAACTTACAAGAATTTCGTTCTCAAAATTAAAAATAATAGGGGGTGGGTGAGACGGTCACATGGGTATATCGGTAATGGATACGATCAAGTCACTTGACGAGGCAAAGAAACAACGTTCAATGCAAACATGCATTAGAAAATCGCAATTTCAAATAATGACGACATAAATCATGGATATGGCTTACTAACGTCAGAAGGAAAATGATTAGGGTTAAAGTTTAATCAAGATAACACGCAATAGTACGGTATCAAAAGGAATAACTTAGAGACCTTTAAGATTTGGTTCTTAGAAGAACGTTAGATTCACTCCTAATTTAAGTAATTAGAAGGTCATGATAGGGCCGAGAAAAGGACGAGTAGTTTAGGATGAAGATATAGCAACATCGAGTGATAAAGGTCACAATCGATAGGAAGGCTAGAGGAAGTTCTAGTATAACGCCTTCGTATTTCTAAAATAGGTGAAGGCGAAAGCAATATAGAGTTCGAAGGAGGCGTTATCGAATACGAATACGTGATTCAAAGACGATCGAATAATTTCAAAGGAATTGTCAAGGCAGTCGCGGATGGGACTCTAAAGGACAAGTTTAGCTATGTCTCCATCCACGTAGAACGATAGATAAAAGCGAACCAAAGTGCACTAGGTTGATCAGACCATCATGCACCGTTCTGAGTAGACAATACGTTAGTGGATGCATCCAATAACATATTTCATGAACAAACTTGATAAAGAATTTAGCTTGCAAAAACTAGGCTACATTAGCATCATTAGTTTAGATAATAAAAAATATAGGCACGATGGTATATGAATAAAAACAAATATGAATAGTCTAAGAGTCATAAGGATCTAAGTCTTGTTTATTCCTATACCATCATTCTACGGCTTTATTGACCAAGGCTTGGTTGACCAAATGGGTTAAACTCCTCTAGTCTCTATGGTCTAGATAATACTATTTGTATTCCCTTAATGGTCAAGGTGTCTCATGTCGTGGGGTATTCTACCCAACTTAAAGAATTAAGCTAAGGGTGTTTGGAACATCTAACTAGTAGGGTCAATCTCTAGCAAACACGAAGGGAAGATAAGAATAATGATAGAAGGAATCAAGCAAGATGCAATCGATGAGTCAGTCGAATATGGAATCGAAGAAAAGGTCAAGTATGTGGATGAGATCCTAGACTTCTAATCCTATTCGCAGGCTTGCTTGGTACGGTAAAGTAACCAAACAATTTATCTTGACCTGCATGGGCCACCACAAAAATATGTAACGCCCCAGTCCCAAAATACGTAGGACTAGGAACGTAGACATGCCAGCTGTATTCATACGAAGTACACTCCAAAATATGGAATCCTCGTATGAATACATAAGTTGTAAAATGCAGTAGAACCATAGCTAATCTCATTCATAAAAATTAAATGAATAAAAAATATCATATAATGATAATGAATTTGTCTTGATACAATATGTTGGGCGGAGACAAATTCACTACCAACAAGTAAAGGAAAAATACATGAGAAAAGAAATGACTTTTGGCGAGCGAAGCGAAGACGATCCAAATACAATCATCCTCGAAGAAATAGCGATGATCACGGCTAGAGCTAGAACACCTGCGAAAGACAATAGCACACACCTGGAGAGATAACCAGGTCCTCAGAGGGACGTAACAAGACACATAATATCATGCCATATAAACTGAATAAATATTGCTCAAATAAATAAGGAATGCCTACAATAGGGTACCTAACCATACTATCGTGAATATGCAATAAAGAACAAACCTTTGACGCATGGGCCGGATCAGGAATATCAGGAATCAGGACCGTACCTTCCACTGAAGATAACGGGCAATTAGGACGTACCTCCTACTGGAGATAACCGGCTATCAGGACCGTACCTCCCACCGGAGATAACCGGCAATCAGGACAGTGCATATATGACCCATACATTAAGGAACCGTTCTTCCCACCCAATGCCTATTTTGTTGTATCCACAATAGTAAACCTCTATAACCGCTAAGTCAAACTAGCATGTAATTCTATTAGCGGTTAATCCTATCGCACGGCTTATACGCACCGGTGGCCAGCCAGTCACGCATGTCCGTATTCTACATGCGACACACAACTTCGTCATACAACGTGTCAAGGTCAATGAATGCAACACACAAAGGTGGTCCCTTAAATTTAGGTTTAATGTGTAAGAAAAATAGTACATAGCAGAAAATATAAATGAATAGTAAGTTCTAACAGGTTATGCCATGTATCACAGTTTATTTTGCATAAAGAAAATAATGAATAATGCATAAAATATGAGCTAAAATAAATAAACAGCAAATGGCAAGGTGTCTTGCCTGAGGTCCTTGCTGGTGAAACCGACAATCCCGTTGGGTACAGAATAGTCACAGGGCTACACAAGATGAACTCAGACGATGTGACAAACTTCTAAAATAAAAAACAAAAATAAAATATTCTGGAAAAATTTTGGGAAAAATATATGATGTGTATTTTTCCGTCAGCATTCCGAAACTTCAAACGGTTCGTGATTCTGATTCCTGGTCTTCCCAGAATCTCAAAAACACTAAAACGTGTCAGATTTTGGGCAACTGACACTCTACAAATTTTCCAGAAAATTAAGTTCCAAATTTATGAAAATAAAATTTATATTCAGAAAATATACCTCAATACGATTCCAACAAAAAAACTGGAGGTCAAACGGAGTCCAGAGTTAGGAGTTATGGTCATTCGAAGTTGCTACAACCTTTGAAAATTGAGGCTGAATTTATGACGAAAAAGAGAGAAATTTTGACAAGGATGGTTTGAAAGATAATTTTATTCATAGATTCGAAAGATATATATAATGGCCAGCAATTAGCAAATTATGATAGGATTAGAACTAAATCAATAAGGATGATTATGAGTACCAACTAATTTGGATATGAATAGGATTGGTTTAAATAAGAAACGATCTAATTAATGCTAGATATGATTCCAATAAGATAAGAATTTCTAATGGATAAATTTGTCCATAAATTTAAATCAAATATATTATTTAAAAACAAATCAATTTGATTGCAATCCTTTAAATGATCACCATAATAACTTTAAGTATTATTCTATATTATCAAATAATTCAAATCATATGAATCCAAATCCAAATCAAACTCAACATAATAACTTTATAATAATATTTATCAAAATAATTTAAATCAAATAATAAATAAATCATTTAATCAAATAATATTTCAAATCTAGATTAGATAAATCATAATGCCCTAATTAGTCATCGTATGTATTTTAAACAATATTTAAATTATCAACATAATTTAAAGTATAGTTGATAACCATCAAGATAATTTAAATAAATTCAAATATAATCAAATAACTGATTAACATATCAAAATAATACTCGATGTCATCAAATATTATAAAACTTACTTTTATAAATCTAAATCTTTATTTAAAAATAATTAGACAAAAAAATCTTTTATCGCTCAATTTTTTTTTTAAAACCAATTCTTAGAAGACCAAAACTAATAAAAACATATTTTATATTTCAAATAAAAAATTCAAAAATATTTTTTTTAGAAACATTATTTAAAACCATTAATTTAAAACTAGTTTTTGGTAACAAAAGTAATCACAAAATATCTTTTACAAAATTTCTACGAAAATTACTTTTAAACACGAAATTAAAATATATAGATATGATTTAAAAAATAATAATTTTGGGAAGATGAGTTACAAATCTACCCACCTTTGAAAATTTTCGTACTCGAAATTTAAGGACTAATAGGATAGACGGACTTGGTTGATCGGTAAAAGGATAGTAAGAATTTGTGATAAGAGAAAATAGATGGAAGGAAAAAGAGAATTTCTTTAATTAGAACATTAATCAATTTGGATGAAAAATAGAAGAAGTGAATGGATATGGCTTGATGTGCACAGACACGATGCACAAACACATTTGTAGGTGAAAAAAATTGATGGAACAGAGAATAATGAGCCTCTCCTTATATAAGAGGTGGAAGCTACTATTTAGATAAGGATTATGATAGTTGGAAACCCCTTTTTGATATCTCACTTTTAAATTTTAATCAATTTAAAACCGATTCAATCCAAATCCAAATCCAATCCAATTTCGAATTAAATCTATAAATATTCAAATCCAAATTTAATATTGATAAATTTCATATTTAATTTAAGCATATTAAAAGTAATAAGAAAATTTCAAATTTAAATACCCATAATAAGTTTAATAAAATAGAGAAATTCAAGATAAATTTTCTTTTATAAATAATATAAAAATAATAATAAATAATTTTGAAAATTACAATAAATATTTGACTATTTGAAATACCTTTTTAATAAATTAAAATAATTTTGAAAATTTAAAATATATACATTAATTGAATTTCATGTACTCGCATGCAATTAATATTTTACATAAAACATATTTTTCCAGTATAGTATATAAAAAAGAGAAAAATATCATTTCTTAAATCATTACCTATACTTGTATATATAAAAAAGCATTTTTATAGTAATGAAAATAAAACATTTGACTAAATTTTTGCGAAAAAAATATTTATATACAAATTATTTACTCTTTATGTATTTCGAAAACAAAACTATTTACTGTATTTACGAAACCTAAAATAAACTATTTATGTAAAATAACTAAATAAAAAAATATCACGTATGTACATACTCGCACTTGTCGTATAAATATCCGCATAAAACAAATATATAAAAAAATGTATTGAAATTTTTAGGTGGTTTACATTAGCTGCGCCCCTGCTCCGTCGACGCATCTTCTTCGTCTGAGAGGAAGATGGTTGGGGAATGTGGTCGGCCCCACGTTTTCTCGAGAGATACGCTATAGTGGTGGGCGCATCTTGGCTGCTGAGGACGTCAGCGGGAAGGGTAGGCTGCATCGGCGCAACCCCTTCGGTGGTGGTGCCAGAGGCGTCGACCTTGCGCACCCAGACTTGGCGAGTCTTTTTCGGCTTCGGCAGCGGCTTCAAAGGACTCGCACTGCCTCCAGAGATGAACTCTTCATACGCCTGTTGATTGAGGCGTACGACCAGCGTCTTGTGGGAAGAGCCCACCTTCACGTCGTCGGATTACGACACAGCTTTCTCGGCGAAGGAGAAAGAGGTCCCCAGCAGAGTCGCCAGCTTGTTTGCCATTAAAATCTTTTGAGATGAAATTTCAGTTACAAATAGAACAGTATTACAATATAGGACTTAGATGTAGTCCCAGGAGTACACTTTTGTTTATCTAGGTCCCTGTGTCGATGGAGCGAGTGGTAATGCGTTGACTCCGTTGACGATCAGACGACGGTTCTCGGTTCTCTGAAGGCCTGAGTTGCTCTGGGTGCTGGAGGTTACGGAGAAGAAAAAGACGTTGAGTGTCTTTTTCGATCTCTGGGAGTAAACTCTGATGCTCTGGTTGACTGTGTGTTTTGATCTCTGACAGTCTGTGTGTCCGTGTGAGAGGGAATGATCCTTCTATTTATAAGCAGCAGGTTGGGCTGCTCATGCGCACATATGTAGGATGCGCCTGTTTGTGAAGATGCCACATGGTGGTTGCTGATGGAGGCACATGGGCGATGCGCTATGATTGAGGAGTTGAACCTTCCTGTTGTATTTGTGGGCTGCGACAGAGCTGACACGTAGCAGTGGAGAGGATCTTTCAGTTGCTGAGATCTTAGTTGATTAGCACCCCTTCATCGGCTGAATTGAGTCAAAGGACACGTGGCGTGTATCCGCGGCTCAAAGATATCGGATTTGGTGGAGAGTAATCTGACAGGATGCGCCTAGGATTGGGCGCATGAGTAGACTTTGGCTTATAATATTTAAGAGTCACGAACCAGTCTGGGCGCATGGCTTTTGAGGCGCATGTGGGGCTTCAGTAGTGACTTGACCTCTGTCTTTAGGGATCCGAAGAAAGTCTGAGGCACATGGCTCTTGAAGCGCATGCAGGGATTTGGGCGCATGGCTGCGGAGGCGCATGCGAAATGGTTGGGCGGCCACGTGGCTTATAACCGCCGGAGGAAAGTAATAATGATATTGATGTCAGCGATGATTCACCTTCTGAAAAAGCTGCCAACTGTTCAATCCTCGGAGACTGGCCGTTGTCGTGTCAGACTTCAGCATTTAATATTCTTTGACGGGTGATGGATTATTGAGTGGGAACGTCGATCTGCGTTCCACTAGGCGCATGGGGATGCATGGGGCACATCCTTATAAGGCACTTGGTGCTGATGGGCGCGTCTGTATGATGTGCAGTCTGGCCGGTGCATCCATTTGCATGACACATCTTTATTGGTCTGACTGTTATGTTCTTCGAGTGCTTTAAATAGCCGTTTTTGACTTGGGCAAATTTGAAGCATCAGGTTCATCACCATAAATACAAATTCATTGCACGGGATTCGGAGGGCCAGCCGCTTGGCGCATGGATTTGATTTTCTCGACCTATAAATAGCAGCAAGGAGAGAGTTTGCTTCTCTTTCTCTCACGTCCTCCCGAAATGAACTTATTTGCTCGAGCACATTCTATTGATGAGATGCTCCCGAGGGTGAAGATGCGACGACTTGTCTTCGTTCATGCACTTGAAGGTGACTGTTACATCCAAAAGTCGGAGTCGAGGACTTCTGAGGCAGGCGGAAGGTGCCTGTTGCATCCAAAGATCGGGATGCTCGAGCCCTGTCACCGTTATGCTGGAAGAGCCACAGATCGGAATTGTGGTGCTCCTGTCTTTGGAGGCTCTTTCTTCTGCCAGAGTGGGTGTTGTCCATTCTGGTTGTGTTGAAAGCTGCTCCTTTAGCCGCGGGTCAATTACGGTGCTCTCCTCTTCCTTGGGCTTTGGAGAGATCTTCCTCCTGCAAGAGTGGGGCTGATCGCCCACTCCTGTTCTGCTCAATAAATGCTTCATTAGTCGAAGCATTTGATCGGGTCGAAGTGGAGCGCATATGCTGAGACTTCATGATGCGTATAACTGAGACTATGAAGAGATGCGCCTGACTGAGACGCTGAAGAGATGCGCCTGGCTGAGACGCTGAAGTGACGCGCCAGACTGAGACGCTGAAGAGATGCGCCTGACTGAGACACTGAAGAGATGCGCCCGTCTGAGAGCGCATGGCGGTTGCTGTGCCTAGCTGTAGACTTAGGGTCTTTCTTTGTAGAAATTTATCTTTGTAAAGCTTTTTTTAGACATGTAATAGACTTTTATATGAAATAAAAATCTTCTTTTGATGTCTATGCTTTTGATGTTTGCTGTGCCAAGTACTTCATCTGAGCTCTCTGGCCTATATAATGTTAGGCGCATAGGATTTCTGGTCCTGAAATTCCATGCTTCTATAATATAAAAATCACCAAATGAAGTACAACAGGAAAAGAAGTCTAAGTGTCTAAGATAACATCTCTACGACATCCAGAATAACAACAAGATCCCAAATATGTACATAATGTATCCAAATAAGACAAGACAATAAAATAAGATTACTAGTCTAGCTAACTAGCCTTGACTACTGGGGTAATATCCTCTGCAAGGACTGGGTCCTCTTGGGAATCCAGCTCGCAGGTGTCATCTAGGCCTGCTCTATTGTACGTAGGACAGAACTCCTCAATGTCATCTATAATATTTCAACAGGTCCAGTCAGGACAGGAACGAGCACAATACATCTCACGCAGTTCATATCATGACAGGAAATATAAGCATGTTATAGAGTAAGATACATGAAATACTGAGAATATACATGAAGTAAAAGAGATGACTGTAAGGAAATATCTACTATAAGTAAAGAACTATCAGTGGCTAGTGATGTAGAGTACAAAATAGACATGTGAACGGCTTGAATTTGCACATGATTACACTAAAGAGTTTGCACATGATTACACTATTTTGTAATTATTTACATGACCATTTATACTCCCCCGTACCCCAATTATTACACAAAGATCCAGACAAGTTATGTTATTGCACATGATTTTACATAGGGACCCATAAATGGGTGCACATGAAGTATATATGGGGGCTCTGTGAACATAAGAGTACATGAATCACAAGAGTGCACATGAATGATAAAAGCACATGAATACATGATGTACGTGAAAAGCACATGACATGACGTATTCCGATGCTCCCGAGGGGATAACATCTCATGAAAGGATCCATATAGTACCAATCTGTGTTAACAACGTGACAACATCAAGTAAAGTAATCTAGAGCATAAATATAAATCCTAACAAGTATGAAACGGTCAAAGAATGTACTCGCCTGATATCCTGAGTATCTGATGAGTATAGATGTCCAGATAGAGTAGATGAGTCCTATTTAAAGCAACACAGGTCACAACATGTCCAAAAAGGTAATATTGAACATTACAATGCATTCTATATGATTTCTAGCACTACTAAAATATGATCTATTAGCGACGTAATTTAGCGATGGCGTAAAATTACGTCGCTATATATGGAATATAGCGACTCCTTTATATAAACATCGCAAAACGTCGCTGAATTGCGACGTTCAGCGACAGGAGTTAAATTACGTCGCTGAATAGCGACGTTCAGTGACATATTATTAAAATATGTCGCCATATATTAAAATTTTGCGGCGTTTAGCAACGGCCTCTCTTGACGTCGCTAACATTTTTACTTAGGGCATAGCTTTCATTTTTCCCCCCTCACTCAAAAATTTTAATTTTCACTCGAGCTCCCTCGGCGACCCCTTCCACCCCCGGTGACTCCCTCCCCCCCAGCGACTCCTTCCCCCTCCGGCGATCCCTACCCTCCCCCCCCCGTCGAGCTCCTCCTCCTCGAGCTCAGGTAAACCCTAGCCTAATTAACTCCTCTCCCTCCTCCTCCTCCTCCTCCACCCCGCACACACCCACTGTATGTGCAGTTCTGATACTTCGACCCAGGACAGTTGTTTGGACACTGACACGACCCTTGGACACATTTGTATGCACACAAACACATACGAACCCTCTTGACATGTTTTGGGTTTTATTTAGGTTGTGGGGTTTGGCAGTTGAAATGCAATCTCAGGTTTTCCTGAGATTGAGTTTGGAATTTCTGAGATACAAGGTTGGATTTAGTTTGTTGACTGTGAGTTGAGTTTGGGATTTGAGTTAAATTGAATGTTTAGAAGTTGTTGGTTGTATACTCAGTTTCCTGAGATATATGTGTGGAATAGAAATGTGTTGGCTTGGTATATTAGTTCATATATGTAGAGTAGTGATATATAGCTGAGATTATATATGCATGAGATTTATGTGGGGTAAGGTTATGATATATAGGGGCTTGCTATATTTGGATTTGAGATGATGTATATATCTCTATGTTGCAATCTCAGTTTCTGAGTAGATATGTATATATATACTTTGATACATATGGATGACTTTGGGTTGTTTGGAGTTTGTATGTTCTCTTAGAGGCCAAGGGTTTAGCCCCTTGGGTTTTGTTTAGATTCAATGTGTGTGTGGATTTGAGATGATGTATATACTCAGCAAGCAACAGACCCTTTTCCCCTCCCTTTGTCTGTTCTCTTAGAGGCCAAGGGTTTAGGCCCTTGGGTTTTGTTTAGATTCAATGTGTGTGTGGGTTAAATTGGAGAGTTTGAGAGTGAGTTCTAGTGTGTCAGGTATTACATAATTGAACAAGTCTTATTCGGTTTTCGGATTTGGACCGAAGTCGAAACCCAAAAGTGAAACCGAATTAGAAATTTTAGTATTTTAAAAACCAAAATTGAACCATTTTTTTAATGATTCGATTCAGTTCGCTTTTCGGTCCAAAACCGAATAATGCTCATGCCTAGTAATATGTATGTATGCCTGATATTTAAGAAAATTAATAAATTCCCACACCGTTTATTCGAATCTTATATATATATATATATATATATATATATATATATATATATATATATATATATATATATATATATATATATATATATAGTGAGAGATATCCTTCGGGAGATTGCTAGTTGATGAAATGGAAAAGTGCTTTAATTTTCTTGTGGGAAAAATGTCACGACCCGCACCCGGATATACGGGTACGGATACGTGGGCCACGTCCAGCCTACGCCGCTATGTGAGTGTTAGGAAGAACTGATATCAGTTGGTATCAATTAATAAGTAAAGGGGAGAATTTTAGAATCAAGTATCAGTCAACCTTTCCTATCTTGGTATGAAATATCTGATATGAAGAGGAGATGATATCAAGTCAAGTAGAGGAATTGTCTTGGGGCATAGGCTAATAGGTCATGTACACTCATGTGCACTGGTATGCACTAATGTGCAAGTGATGAAGGAGAGGAAAGGGTCCAGTGTAAGGCAGGCTAGGGGAAGTACCCTGTAGACAGTAAGCTCAGGTAGACAGAGCCATGCCCCGCCCGAGTTGTACCCCTACACACGACCATGTCTCTCTACTATAATATACACTAGGAAGTTCGACTTAGTCAACTCAACTTCACCCAGTTTGACTAGTTACTGCGCTGAACATGTGTGTCCATCTTTGCAGAATTATTTTCAAATGGATATGAATTACTACTTGCGGAATCGTTCATGGATGTACAATCATCTTCCTGATGATATGTGTGGTATGCGGGATGAATACATAGCGGGAGTAGAGCAGTTCCTGCAGTTTGCTAAGGCGTTCCCTCAGTACATAGACGGCACCAAAATTAAGTGTCCGTGTGTGAAATGTCATAACGTAAAATATTATCCAGAAGTGGAAGTGACATATCATTTGTATTCGAGGGGTTTCACGCCTAATTACTATCAGTGGACCGCACATGGAGAACTTGTATTTTTAGCATCAGAGCCGGAGCCTTATGTTGAGCCGTATATGCATGCGAGAATAGATTTTGTTTCAGATAATCATGCATACGACGACGGGTGCGTGAACATGGTTTTCGACGCTGCGGGACCTAGTTTCGTTTATGATACAGCTGAGGAGGCACCGAATGTCGATGATGTAAAGTTTATGGAGTTGCTGGAGAATGCAAGGACTCTATTGTATCCTGGTTGAAGGAGTGTTGGATCACCCATCCGATGGAGAAGCGTGGAAGCACTTTGATCGAGTGTATCCTGATTTTGCTTCAGATCTGCATAATGTTAGGTTGGGACTATCTTCTGACGGTTTTACTCCTTTTGGTCTTTCGGGATCCCAGTATTCGTGCTGGCCTGTGATTGTTACTCCGTATAACCTACCGCCTTGGATGTGCATGAAGACTCAGTACATATTTCTAACCGTTATAATTCCTGGTCCGAACAATTCCAAGAGAAATATTGATGTGTACTTACAACCTTTGATAGATGAGTTAAATCAGTTATGGGAAGTAGGCGCTAACACGTACGATATTTCCAGGAAGCAGAATTTTCAGATGAAGGCAACCCTTATGTGGACCATCAACGACTTTTCGGCCTATGAAATCTTATCTGGATGGAGCACTAATGGCCATGTCTCATGTCCGTATTGTATGGACCGTAGTAAGGCTTTCCGCTTGAAATACGGAGGAAAACTGTGCTTCTTTGATTGCCATCGGCAATTTCTGCCAAAAGATCATCCGTTCAGAAGGAACATGAATGTATTCCGTGCCGACGTTGTAGAGAAGGGTGATCCACCGCCAAGGTGGTGCGGAGCCACGATATAGGAGAAGGTTAGAGATTTTCTAAGTGTTATCGAAGATTCTATAACTGGGTACAAGTGCGATAGATTTGGTAGAGATTATAACTGGACAAAGAGGAGCATATTCTGGGATTTGCCATACCGGAGTACCAATCTGAACAGACATAATCTTGATGTCATATATATTGAGAAGAATGTATTTGATAACATAATTAATACTGTAATGGACGTAAAGAAAAAAATGAAAGACAATCCCAAGGCCAGGTTGGACTTAGAAGAAATATGCAAACGCCCTGCATTGCATTTGATAGATCGGAATGGAAAATAGTTCATGCCGAAGTCAATTTTCTCGCTGGACAAGGAGGATAAAGTGAGACTTTGACGGTGGATCTAGGGCCTAAAATTTTCAAACGGATATGTGTCAAATCTGAGAAGATGTGCTGATCCGAAGGAAAACAAATTGACGGGTATGAAGAGCCACGACTGTTACGTATTCATGGAGAGATTAATTCCGATTGCATTTTGAAAATTCTTACCGCAGGAAGTTTGAGATCCATTGACGGAGCTTAGCATATTCTTCAGGGATCTTTGTTCTAAGAAATTGCTCGTTGATCGTCTATAAAAGCAAGAGAAGGACATTGCGGTAACACTGTGCAAGCTAGAGAGGGTATTTCCTCCTGGATTCTTCGACTCTATGGAGCATTTTCCGATTCATCTATCCTATGAGGCACGTGTTGGTGGACCCGTCGAATATCGATGGATGTACCCATTCGAGCGACATTTGAATCACCTAAAAAGTAAGATAAAAAATAAGGCACGGGTCGAGGGTTCTATTTGTGAAGCCTATATTCTCGAGGAGATTACAAACTTTTGTTCGATGTATTTCAAGCCTCATGTTGTAACTAATAAAACGAGAGCTTCTAGAAACGACGACGGAGCTCATGAATGTAATGATACAATACTGAAGGTATTCAATGCTCCAGGAAAGCTATCGGGTGAAATAAAGAAGAGATATCTAAACGATGATGAGCTAAGGACTGGTCAGGTGTATGTATTACTCAACTGCGACGAGGAGGAAATAGAGAAACTGGAGGGGTAAGTAGTTAATACGTCTACAATATTTTAATAGTGTTGATTATTATACTATTACATTAATTGAACGATGTTGTTTTCAGCATATTTAATGATGATGTAAGGTCAGGTAGGCCACACATAACAGAAGAAGAACTAGAACAAGAAATGAGACGTTATTTTCCATCATGGTTGAGTGCATATGTAAGACTTGAGAACTCTGTAATTACCTTTCTGTATATGCACTTAATTGAGAATGAGCTTAATTTCTTCTTTCGTGGTATTTAGGTCGATCGTCCATACGTAAGACTTGAGAATGAGTCTATTAGAACGCTAGCCAAGGGACCAATTTATGCTACAAAAATATGGCCAAGCTACTGTGTTAATGGGTTTAGGTTTAAGTCAACAACTTGCCCTATCAGAGACAACTTTCTGGATCTCGACTCCACCAACAACAGCTGTTTGTGTATCAGATCTTCGAACGACAAAGATGTTGATGCGGGCAACGATTTCTATGGCGTGCTACGGAAGATCGTGGAGCTGACATATAGTTATGGAATAGAGCCTGCTAAGATTGTGTTATTCAGGTGTGATTGGTTCGATCCAATTGAAGGTCAAGGTTGGAAAGTAGACAAGCACGGTCTTGTTGATATAAACTATCGGCGTCGATATCAAGCCTATGAACCATTTGTCCTATCAAGTCAGGCTCAGCTCGTGTACTTCACAAGTTATCCTAAACGGGAAACAACAAGGTTAGACTGGTGGGTAGTATGCAAGACCAAAGCTAGAAATACCTTTGAGGTTGACGATATAGCTTATCAAGAGGATGAACTACCTCTTGTAACAAATATTATAGAAGTGGACACGACAGAAGTTCCTCATTACACATCTAATTGTGTAGAAGAAGTAGAATTATATGAAGATGCAGATGAAAGTGAAGATGTAGAGGAGGAAGAAGAAGAAGAAGAAGAAGAAGAAGAAGAAGATGAATAAGAAGATGATGAGCTAAACGAACTAGATGAATTTTTAGAAGAGGATTAAATCTGTACGTTTGTTTTATCATCATATTTGACACTTTAGTGACACTTTTATCATATAAATCGGTGACACTTTAGTGATACTTTAGTGACACTTTAGTGACACTTTAGTGACACATTTATCTGTGACTATAATATTATTCAAAAATATGTGATGTCTATCATATAAATATGTATTTTTGTTTTATTGTCATATGTTATTATCAGGTATGACTAGACCATCTGGACGACACGGAGGATTTTATATTAGGCAGTCCCGTCAGCCTCTCGGACTGGGGATGGAGATTCCGTACCCTTATCCTCATCTTCGAGTACGCCGTTATACCATTCTTTTCCTGTTCCATTACCGGGACATGGCAGTTCCAGCAGGTTGGCGACTCCTTCCTCGTCGTCTAGCATTTCTGATCCCGTATCCAGCATTCCTGATCCCGTGTCGAGCATTCCTGATCCCACATCCAGCATTCCTCCTGCCGATGGCTCCATAGAGGGAGCCGACGCCGAGCATATGGAGGACGGCGATCAGACTGATCCTGCCAAGGCAGGAGGTAAGAACGACCCTCCATGCGCTCTCCCGGGCGAGACGCGTATGGAGATTTGGACGGACGGGCCTACAAAGTAAGTTAATTAGTTAATATATATTTCTCAAATAATTATATGTACATATATATTCATAAAAATTATTATTGTATAGATATCGGCCTCCTGCAGTACAGAGACAGCTGGAGTTATTTTTGAGGTAGAACTATGGTGGGCCTTGGATTAACTACTTAGATGCTTCCGCAGATAGGAAGGCCTTTTGGTTGGCCCACTTCAAGGTAAAAATTTTGTTTATTTTTAAATTTTAATAATTATTTGTGTATATTACATAACTTTTCTATTTTACTTCTTGTAGAGGACCTATTTCTATCAACTACACCGGGCGGCGAGAATCGAGGTCCAATTTTCTGCCATTGCAGGCAAGCTCATCCGTGATACGATCCACGACCAGAAGTCTCGTGATCGCTCCGGAAAGCTGATCCATGGTTGGATCACGCCAGAGCAGTGAACTGCGATGAAGGCTAGATTCGCCGAGGCTAGGTACCAGGAGTGGTCTGACAAGGCCAAGGTGGCGCGGTCGAGCGCCAGTAAGTGGTGTGGTGGCTCCATTCCGATGACGAAGCATTGTACGTTTCCTATGACGGACATTAATTTATATATAGTTCGATAGAATGTTTAACATTAATAATAGATAATATATTTTAACACGTAAAAAAGGACAAGGACCCAAACATGGTGACCGTCTTCTTGGTCACCCATCGGAGGGCTGGGGAGTTCATTGACGAGAGGGCGACGCAGGCATATGTACGTTCTATTCTTTATATTAATTTACTATAATTTAGAAAACAGGAAAATAGATATCAATATAGACTTTAGCAAACAATTACACATTAGCAAACATTGTTCTAGGCCGAGTTTGTTCGGCTACAAGAGGAGGCGGCTGCTGCTGCTAGGGCGCCAGCAGAGGGAGGGGCTGGTACTTCCTTCCAGTCGCCTACAGCTCCATCACCGGACGACCTCTGGATGACCGTCGTTGGCGGTCTTCAGAAGGGTACGTACTACGGTACGGGATCCTACGGTGCGTATTTATTTGGCTTCGGAGTCATCCAGGGCCCCCTCTGTCAATACGCAGTCTCCGGCTTTGCAGGCGTCATCCCGAGCTCAGGATATTCATCGTCAGATCGACGAGCTGTGTCACGAGTTATAGCAGCAGATTTTTGATCACCTTATCGCAGAGCGACGATTCGACCCTCCGATGATCACCGAACGATTTGATGCGATCGAGCGCAGTATATAGGAGCTGATGAGTCTGCAGCAGGCTATAGCTGCCAGCTTGCATACGCTCATCGAGTCTACGCAGCGCACAGAGCGTAGACAGGTCGAGCTGGAGGGATCGTAGAGGACCATGTCTGCCTCATTCACTCAGGTATCGGCTTCGATTGAGGAGAGTACTCAGAGGATGGTGAGTACCCTTACTACGCATGGTGAGCGACTGCGAGAGCTGGAGCAGATACGTCCTCCCGGTCCATCGACGGCTCCGACTCCAGACATTGTACTGCCTCCTACTGTCCCTACGGTGCAGCTCACCCAGGAGCAGTATGAGTACATGCTATCCCAGATGCGCGGCCAGGGTCCTCAGCGATCCAATAGATTTTTTTATCATCTTTGTATGTATTGGCCTTATGGGCCCATTGACCGTTCTGTGCACTGATTTTTATTATTATTTGACTTTGTTGGACATGTATGTTTGTGATATTTAATTTGTTGGTATTTTTATTGAGTAAATGTATAATATTTAGTTGTAGATTGTTATGATGGGAGATTGTTATTCATCTATTAGTTGTAGACTGTTATGATGGGAGACTATTAATTATGATGATATCTGTCACGGGGATGACAAATATACCTACGCTGGGTTATAAGTGATGATCTGATATACAAAGGAGGTGCTGCCCAAATTTTAAAAAAAATATAATGTGTATTTTTGTGATGATATGTGTCTGTGTTTACAGTGTATGTAAAATGTAGTGTTCGGAACCATCGATAGTTTCGATTACTGTTGTATGTTTTATTTTGGACAGAAAGAGCAACAGTTCAGGGTGTACTTCTGAGAGCTTCATTATCACATCCTTCACTCTCTCGGGACGTCGTACAGGATCCCGAGAAGGTGAAGGACGTGAAGAGGAAGCTCTGAGAAGTGCACCCTGAACTGTTGCTCTTTCTATCCAAGATAAAACATAGAACAGTAAGCGAAACTATCGATGGTTCGAACACTGCACTTCACACACACTGTAAATACAGACACACTGTAAACACAGACACACAGCATAAAAAAATACACATTATATTTTTTTAATTTTTTTAGTATTCTGCGACAGATACTGACGGATAGCGACACCTAGCGACGGATACAGAACGTCGCTATACGTCGCTAATTAGCGGCGTTACGTCATTGTACGTCGCCACCTTGCGGACGTGGCAGGCATGCCACGTCATCACGTAAATAGAACTCAACGTCGCTAGGTAGTCGCACTACATCGCTACATTTGCGACGTCATGTTTTCGTCGCTCACCGTCGCTAAATTGGCGACGACCCAGCGACACGGCGATCACGTCGCAAACAACGACGTAGGGCAACGAATGTGCCATATGCAACTAGCTTAAAAGCGACCTTTATTTTTCGTCGCTAAAGTCGTCGCTAATTACGATTAGCGACGTATTTTCCATTATTAGCGACGTATAATGACGTTGCTAATTTGCCTTATTTTAGTAGTGTAGGTCATTCTAGACTAAAGTCAACTCTTGGTCAACTCTAGTCAACAATCCTAGTCAAACTAGGTCAACCAAGCTATTCTAGGTCTAATCCTAGTCTAACAAGTCATTCTAGGCCTAACCAAGCCTAGTCTAACAATCAAGCACAACACAAGACAATGCAAGCCACACCAAGTATATATATAGATACTAATATATGCATCACATCTATAGGCTATTGCCTAACATACACAGCAAGGTAAATATCACCACACTATCATATATTCACCTTATATATATATATATATATATATATATATATATATATATATATATATATATATATATATATAGGGGTACACTACTGTTTGCCTTTGATTGTGAAAGTAAAGAACAATTTATATAGGAGGACTGAACTTAAACTCATAATACAAACTCGCTCATACAAAGAAAGCCTAGGGACGAAAACCTAGGTACAACAATCTAAGTACAATTATTTAGTTTTTCTGGGGGGGTGACGGTAGAGGCTCGGAAAAGCGACGGCAGCTCTGCCTTACTCCTTGGACGATCGAACGTAGCCTTGGCTCTGGTGAAGAAATGCTCTTGGACGTGTGGGGAGACTCCCTTGTGCCTTCGGTTGCTGGATCTCTGGATGTCTCTGTAGTGCTCTCTCCTTTTTTTTGCTCTCTCTCTCTCTCTGCTCTTCTTCTCCTCTTCTACTCTTCTGCTCCTCTTCTGCTGCCTGCAAGGGAATGGTACCTTGCTATTTATAGGAATGGGGTGTGCTCATTAGGGTTTACAAATGATTGCCTCCTTCAGAAGTCGGTGGTTAACGATCAATGAATCTGGGCCATTCATTTTGAATATAATAAATTTGAGCAATTAATATGATTGTATCAAAAATCTGTGGGCAATAAATGTTGATTGCCATGAATATTCGTGATTTATGATAGACTGCCACGTGTCCCATTTGCTTGATTTGATTTGATCTGGGCAATTATGACGATCGCAACAAATCTGATTTTGTTAGGATTTGTTAGCACCCATAGTTCCAGGAAAGATAAGAGTGCCATGTGTCTCAATTGACGTAAAGAGCGCCACGTGTCTCAACTGGACCGTCCTGGCAGAGCCGCATATGGGTGGTCCTCTCAGCCGCATGAAGCATACAGCCGCATGAGGATGGACAGCCGCATGAGGATGGGCAGCCGCACGTGGATGGACAACTGCATGGGGATGGGCAGCCGCATGGGGATGGGCAGCCGTATGGGGATAGGCAGCCGCATGCAGATGGGCAGCCGCATGGGGATAGACAGCCGCATGCAGATGGACAGCCGCATAGACAGCCGCATGCAGATGGACAGCCGCATAAATGCAGCGGTCGCATGGAGTGGCCTCGGGACTTGGTACATTTTGCCAGCTGTAAGAAGATTTTCTCCTCTCTCCTAGGATCACGCCATCATGTCAGAGTCATTATTACGTCCTTATGTCAGAGCTGTCATAGCTATTATTTGTCAGAGCAGCCGTAAGGACATTAAATACAGCCGAATGTAGAGAAGAACTGTTGAAGGCCACGTGGGTTCTTTCTGAGCCGCATGGAACTATCCGAGCCGCATGGACTTCTAAGCCGTATGGGGATCCTGAGCCGCATGGGAATCCTTCTGTCGGAGCCGCATAGGCCTTTCTTTATTCTTTTTCATGCTTCTACAAGTCCCCCTTCAAAGTTTTCAATTTGCAAAATTGAAATACTTTGAATAAGAAGCATGGCCATGTAAAAAAATTTCGGGCCGTATAGGATGTTCTGGCCGCATGGATGTCTCAGCCGTATGGCCTCCTCAGCCGCATGGCCATCTGAGCCGCATGGGCTTTCCAGCCGCATGGGCGGCTTGGCCGCATAGGCTCCTTGCCACATCTTCATACCACATGTGCAAATCTTTTGCATTGATTGCCTTTGATTTGCTGTCAGATTTAAACCCGCTTTTTGGGGTAGGATCCCAAGAGTTTTAGCCTTGAATAGTCGGATCGCCTTGATAACCGAGGAGTCGGTTACGCTGCACCCAGATCGAGGCATCGGTCTATGGGTTCTGCCTATAAATAAAAGCGTATTTGGGACAAAGAAACTTTTTTATTCTCTCTTTGTCTTCCATTCTTCTTGCCCTAGCTTTTTCTTATCTTCGTCTTCCTTCTCTGATCATCATCAGATAATAATGGCTCCCAAGTCCTCCAAGGTTGTGGCAAAGGCTGCGGCGAAAGAAAAGGGAGTGGCCTCCACGTCGGCAGCGGTGCCTAGGGTTCATACCGACGCTCACCATGTTATTAAGGGTAAGGTCTTAGGAAGATCATCTACTTCGAACCCCTAACAAAGACGGCTCTGTTGCATGCTTTATGCACAAGCCTTTAATGCGTCTTTTACCGAACTGTTCAAGCTGTATGGGCCGCACGTACATCCCACATTCGAGCCACATGAGGGTATATCCCATGTCCGAGCCTCATGGGAGTTGTCTAGGCGCTTCACAAACTGGTCCGCATGATGACCCGTTGAACAGAGCCGCATGATCTCCCCCCGAATCGAGCCGCATAAAGCCCCCATTAAACGGGACCGCATAAGCTCGTCTGGAGTGGGCCGTATGAGGCTCCGACCATCTCCTAACTTTGTTTCTTTTTATCTTTGATTCTTACAGAAACCCTGCCGAACGCTGAGATCATTGTGAAGGAAGAGCTGCCGCCCCCTTTCAAACAAGAGTCATCGCTTGTTAAGGAGGACGTAATACCAAAAACGGAGGAACAGCAAGGAGAGCTGGCACCCATTGCTGTAAAGGAGGAGCCCCAGTCTGACGGCAGTAGTACTGGGAGTTCTGACCTTCCTACTTCGGACGAGGATTTTGCGTAAGTACATCCTTCACGAAATGGTTGAGGGATTGGTATATGCGCCCCCGCAACTAGAATTCGTGGGCTCTCACGAATGTCCGTCTTTTGTCTTAATATTTCTGTCTGTTTTTAGCTACAGTTTGTTTTTTGCTTCCTTTGGACATCAATGTAATCTTTTTCCTTCTTATCTGAATAAAATAATAGAGAACTTTTCTGGCTTGCTCATGATATGTAGTCATGTGAATGTAACTGATTTTGAATAGAATACATTCGCTATATTATTTGCTTGTAGTAGTTGCCCCAATGGAAGACTTTTTGTGGACCTATTATTCTTGGCGTACCCTGATTCTGGATACGGATAATAAGTTGGGAGAGAACCGACATACTTACTCCGAGGTAATGAGGACATGGCAAGCATGAAGGTTTCTTCGATGGAGCCTTCCTACTCAGAGGTAGTGAGGACATGGTAGGAGTGGGCTCCATAAAGGGGTACATAGAACGACTCAGAGGTAATGAGGACATAAAAGTTCTATGTAGAGGGGTGATTTGTTTTTGGCGGAAGTGAGACGACTCAGAGGTAACATCGACGTGGTCGTTTTGGGAATTTTGTGGATCTGTTACCCTTTTTATGCACTGAGAGTACGGGTAGTGGATCATGAGGGAGGAGCTCTTTCAGAGGAATAAGTTCAGAGGTATGGTCATACATGACTTACTACCTAAACGAGCGACCGAAATGTAAGTTCAGAGGTACATACGGGTACATAACTCACCAATCTGGAATATTTGGAGGAAGAATATGAGTTCAGCGGTACTGGAGGATACATAACTCCGTATTCTGGAATTTTGTGAATGTGAGTTCAACGGTACTGGAGGGTACATAACTCAATAATCTGGGATTTGAAGAATGTGAGTTCAGCAGTACTGGAGGGTACATAACTCAGCAATATGAGATTTGGAGAATGTGAGTTCAGCGGTACCGGCGGGTACATAACTCAATAATCTAGGATTTGGAGAATATGACAGCGGTACCAGAGGGTACATAACTCAATAATCTGGGATTTGGAGGAAGAATGTGAGTTCAGCGGTACTGGAGGGTACATAACTCAATAATCTAGGATTTTGTGAATGTGAGTTTAGCGATACCGGCGGATACATAACTCAATAATCTGGGATTTTGTGAATGTGAGTTTAGCGGTACCGGCGGCTACAGAACTCAATAATCTGGGATTTGGAGAATGTGAGTTCAACGGTACCGGAGGGTACATAACTCAACACTCTGGGATTTGGAGAATATCGTTTAGACATAATATTTCTTCAGGAACTTGCCGTTAACGGGCAACATGAACAAGTCTCCGTTTTGTTTTGCGAGGCGGTAAGCACCGTTAGAGAATACAGCCTCAATGATAAATGGACCTTCCCACTTTGGCTGAAATTTGCCGACGGTTTTGTGAGTCATAACCATCGGCCTCCGAACTGCCAGAACGAGATCGTCCACTTGGAATGTTCTGATTTTAACCTTCTTGTTGAAGGCTCCGGAGATGCGTGATTGTTATAGCTCGATTCGTTGCAGAGCCGATAGGCACTTTTCATCTAAGGCCTCCAACTCTTGTAGCCGGCGACGGTAGTTATCGTCCGTCGTTAATTGGTAAGTGAGAGCGACGCAGAACGAGGGTATTTAAGTCTCTAATAGGAGAACTGCCTCACTCCCATACACCAGGAAGAATGGTGTGTTCCCGGCGGCCGTTCGGACTGTAGTACGGTACGCCCATAAGCATTCACCAAGCTTCTCGTTCCAGTCGTGTTTGTTGGATGATACGAACTTTTGGAGCAACTTGATGATGGTTTTGTTGAATGCTTCTGCCAACCCATTCACTACAGGATTGTCTGGCGTCGAAGCAACATTCTGGATTCGGTGCTTGTCGCAGAATCGATAGAAGGTATGGCTTACAAACTGTGGACCATTACCGTAGATGATCCTTCAGGGCAGTCCAAAGCGATAGATGACGTGATGCTTGAGGAAGCTGATCACGTTTGAAGTCTTCGCTTCTGCAAACGGAACAGCTTCCACCCATTTGGACAAGTAATCCGTGATTGCGAGTATAAAACGATGTCCTCGGGAAGAAGGTAGAGTGATCGGACCGATGATATCCATTCCCCATGCTTCGAACGGCCAGGACGCCACTGTCGAATGTAGAAATTTGGATGGCTGGTGGATGAAGTCTGCGTGGACTTAGCAGGCTTTGCACTTTCTTGCATAGTCTATCACATCTGCTACCATCGTGGGCCAGTAGTAGCCTATTCGGCGAAGACGGTCTTTCAATTTTGGACCAGGCTGATAGGCCCCGCAGACACCGTCATGAGCTTCACGTACGGCTTCTTTGCCTCTTCGTTTGACAGACATCAAAGCAATAATCTATCACAGGATCGACGATACAGCATCTTCGTCTCTGTATCGTAGAAGAATCTGAGAGAACGCCTTCTGATAGAGGTGGCTTCCTTTGGGTTCTCGGAAGGATGTCGTAGACTACGAAGTCTATGAATGGTTGTCTCCAGTCTGGTACTTCGTCGATCGTCTGAGCGGAATAACTCGCCACGAATTGAACGTTGTCCTTGGGACAGACCAGTTCATGGCCTATCACGTCCACTAAATGATGAATATTATTTGGCACTACTAGGGAAGCAGCAAGGCCTGCTAGGACATCGGCCTCGATATTTTGGAGTCTGGAGACATGTTCGATGAAGAACCCTTCAAATGACGAGATGATGTTGATCGTAATTTGGTAATAGGGGATCATGTCTTCATAGCGGACTTCGTACGAACCCCGGATCTGATTAACGATTAACTGTGAATCGCCGTATGCTTCAAGATATTCTACCCCCAGCTCTCTTGCAAGTTGGAGGCCAATGACTAAAGCATTGTACTCGGCCACATTGTTAGAGCAGGGTTCTGTGAGGAAGTAAGCGCGATTGATCACCAGTCCGGAAGGAGAAACCATCACCACCCCGACTCCGACGACGATGTTGCCCTTGGGTCCGGTCCTTGAAGCACCGTCGAAGAACATTCGCCATATATCATCGTGAGAGGCCGTATGCGAGTCGGCGGTCTCATCTGGGATTTTTTTCATATGTTCTGGCCGACTCCGAGCCTGGGTGGGCTGCTAAAAAGTCTGCCAGAGCTTGACCTTTAACAGCCTTTTGCGGGACGAAGATCATATGGTAGGGGGATAATAATATCGCCCATGTAGCGAGGCGAGAGCTGAGTGCCCCTGGTTTAGTCATGGGGACCCTGAGGGGTTGACTCGTGATATCACATGTATGGTTTGCCCCGTGACATAGTGTCGCGTCTTCTGAATGGCGAACACCAGGACGAGGCATTCCTTCTCCACGGCAGTATATCGGTGCTCTGGCCCGATCATCATTCGGCTGAGGTAATATATAGCTTGCTCATGGCCTGCGTCGTTGTTTTGTACTAGCAGAGCGCCGAGGGAATGCTCCATTGCTCGTACATAGAGCATGAATGGTTTTCCAGCAATCGGGGCCACCATGACTGGAGGGTTCGACAAATATTCTTTGTTGCTGTCGAAGGCACGCTGGCATTCTTCATCCCATACGAATGAGACGCCCTTCTTCATGAGATGGATAAAAGGCTAACATCGCCCGGAGAGGTTAGAGATAAACCTCCTGATGTAGGCTAGCCTCCCTTGAAGGCCTCGGAGTTTACAGAGATTTTTCAGGGGACTCATCTCCATGATTGCCTTTGTCTTCTCCAGATCTATATGGATTCCCTGGGCGGTAATGATAAAACCCAGGAATTTTCTACTGGATACACCCAAGAAGGATTTGGTAGGATTCATTTTTAAGTTGTGCGCCCGTATGAGGTTGAATACCGTCCTCAGATCCTACAGATGGTCTCCCTTATAGCAACTCTTGAAAGTGATGTCATCAACATGGCATTCCACTGTTTTGCGCAAGTGGTCTTTAAAGATGATGCTCATAGCTCTCTGATAGATGGCGCCAGCGTTCTTTAGGCCAAAAGGCATGATTGTGTAGCAGAACGTGCCTATTGGTGTTCGGAATGATGTATATTTTTCATCGTCGGGAGACATCTTAATTTGGTTGTACCCTGAGAAACCATCCATGAACGACATACGTTCGAAGCCGCAGGTATTGTCAATCATGATGTCTGTGATAGGGAGGGGGAACTCATCCTTAGGACACACCTCATTTAGATTGCGAAAGTCGATACAGATTCGAATCTTTCATTTCTTCTTGAGAACTGGTACTACGTTGGCGACCCAGTCTGGATGTTGTTCCTCACGGATGAAGCCGCTGGCTATTAGTTTGTTGACCTCAGCTTCAATGGCATTCATGACGTCGGGGCGGAAACGTCGTTGCTGTTGTTTGACTGGCTTTGAATCTGGCCGAATATTGAGCTTGTGAAGAGCAATATCGGGGTTTAGTCCTTGCATGTCTTCGTAGCTCCAAGCGAACACATTAATATATTCTTTGACAAGTTCTAGTAGTGATTCTCGCTCTTCGTCTGTCAGGCTTTTACTAACGAAGATTGGTTTTGGAGAAGAGTCGCTGCCGAGATCCACTTGCATGACCTCATCTTCAGTAGGGGCTCTTTTTGTTCAAAATGCTTCTCCCATTGCACATCTAGCTGTTGGGCCCACGGCTCTAATTCGAGGAGTTCAGGAAAGTCTTCACCTTCTTCGTAAGCATCAGCGAATGCCATATTGACAGACAGGACTTGCCTGAGCATGTCCCCGATGCTGATATCCGAATCGAAAGTGGGTGATCCGGTTGAGTGTGAGTGCCAGTCGCATTCTTCGTCTGAGCTTTCGGGTGTTGTCACGGGTGTGACATAACCTAGCCCACGTCTGGTCTTGTTATAGTAATTTCGTAGTTTTCCAGCCGGGATCGGCGATTGTAAGGATGACCGTCGTCCAGTTCTGTAGTTCAAGCCTGGTGTAGTTCCCTGATTATATCCTTGTTTTTGCATAAGGTACTTGGTTTAGGAACTATACAGATAAAGGGGCAATCTCTCGGTGTCGGGTTCGAGCTCAACTTCTTCCATCTTGAAGGGTTGTGGATTATTCTTACGGCCGTAGATGATTGGATGGTCCCCTCCCTCGATTATGCGGTAAGCGTCTTCTACGGGAGTAAGTTGATTTGCGGTATAAACATTTGTCATCTGTGTGTGTAGGTGAGTGTCTATACCGTGCTCCATAGCATACATTATACAAAGCTAATTAAGCTCGATGTAGTTCAAAGATAGCCCTTTATTGATGAAGTAAGGTATCTTTTCTAACGGGATTACATTATCTGCGGATGGGACATCAGTGTGAGCAGCCACATACTTGGCCAGTTCTGGTTCTTCTTCAGCCACCCCCTGTATAAATAAAGACTGAGAGGATGACTTGGGCAACTTGATCATCAGGGGTTCTGCTGGTGGAGCAGAACGTAGAGTCATTGGCAAACTAGCGACCCCCAGTTTGGTACTCGATGCTGGCGGGGAGTTGTTGGCTCGCTAGAAGCCCCAGATTTTGCATCGGACTGATGATTCCTTTTGGAAAGACGTATCGTCATTGGCTTGTCGGAGGGATTGAGATTCTCTGTTTGTGGCTGGCCGACTCTAGGCAGTCTGATTGTCAGTGGCTCCGTTATGGGTCTTGGCGCTTGGTCAGACCTTGGCAGCTGGATTATTATTTGCCCCTCTTGTGCCGAGAGGCTGATTGCGTCCTTACGCAGAACGGCCGCAAGGGGTACGAACTTGCCAGGTTTGCGAGCTTGGAGGTGGATCGTCAGAGGTTCTTCTGATCCTATGGCTATTTTAGTTCGAGCTTGCACATCTCCTTCGCCAAGGTGCCTCTTCGACTTCTCGTATAAGCAGGAGTCTGAGTAGTAGGATTCGACCCCTTTAAAGGGATCGATGTCGGCAAATTCTGTCCTCACGAAGCCGTGTTTGTCGACATACTTGAAGCACTGGTGCAGCGTGGAAGGCACGATCATGTAATCGTGTATCCAAGGGCGCCCCAGGAGGATATTGTAGGAAGTGTTCGCATCTATGACGTAACAGGTCACTTCTGACTGAAGATAGCCAATTTGGCACTTCAAACGAATCTTCCCAATCGGGTAGCTCCTGTCCGAATTGAAACCGCTGATGGCGGTACTTGTTGGCGTCAGGCGATGCATAGGAATACGGAGATGATATAACAGACCCTTCGAGATGATGCTTATGGAGGAACCAGGATCAATATGCATCCGATCCACCTTTACGTCACCGATGTATCCAATGTAGTGTAACGGACGATCATGCAGATTAGTTTTGATGAGCATATCCTGCGGCATGAAGACAATGTTGGGCATCGCTCCTGTGCAAGCACTGTCTTGGAGATTTGCAGGCGGGCTCTCTCCCGTGAGGTTGACCTGTGCCAGATATGCGTCGGCATTCTGGAGTGCATCACTCAAAGCCGTACGAACATCCTTGGAGAGTCTCAGGAGCTCATATAATGATAATTTGGTCGGTGTGTTGGCCAATTGTGCCAAGATGTCAAAGTTGTAGGGCTTCTCTAGTCCATAAGATGCCTCTTTTCGGAGGGATTTGTCAAAGCGAGTCTCCTTCGGCCTAGGCTTGTCGGTCGTCGGAGGTTGAGAAGGTCCCGGAGCGTCAGCAGTAGCCGGCTGATGTTCTTCAGTCGAGTTATCTAATGTAGTTTGGGATTGAGCACCAGACCGAGTGATGACAGCTGCAGCTTCCTCGATATCTGTCGAGATTGTGTGGCAGGATCTGACTTTTCCATTCTTTTTCTTACCAATGGAGGGTGGTGTGGACTGAGTCACTTCAGGTACCAAGTCTGGATGGACACACATGACCTCCCCTCGTGACGTGGTAAGGGGTACTAGACCAGTAGCCTGATCTCGAGGAGGTGGAAGATTAGCAATCTCTATTGTCGCCAGAGGGACGGGTATCACGCCGTCTTGAGTCTCCGTTGGAGGGAAGATGCCGAATTGTTCTGATACCATATTGGCTACCACGGTCACCTCTTCGAAATCAATGGATAGAGCCTTCGAATTGATAAGATGTTGGATGTATCACTTTAGTTGGTAGCAGTCGTGTGTAGCATGGTGGACGTAGCGGTGGTAATGACAGTACTTCGGGCTCTCCATTTCTGCCGACCGAGGTTTCCGTCTTGGTGGAGGGAGTTGAATTCTATCTCCTTGTATGAGCATGTTCAAGATAGGCTTGACATGGCCGTCCTCGAAGGAGTAGGTCATTTGCGACCATTGCTTGTCTGTCGATTTTGACTCAGGCTTCTGGACTGTGTCGGCCACCATAGCCTGCTTGCCCTTGTTGTCCCGATTGTTGGAGGCGTTACCACCATTGTTGTTGTTGGTATTAGGGCGCTTGCCCTTGTCCTCTCCCTCCGAGATGTGCAATCCCAGTTGGCGAGCCTTTTTTAACCTATCCTCGGCGCTAGTGGCACTGATGATAAACGTCTTCTAGTCCTTAAATTGACTTTCACCCATCCAGAGGCTGATTGTTGGAGCAGTCTTTTTTGGCAAATTTTAATTAAGGAGGAATCCGGATTACCGGACTGCAACTTCATTACGGTTTGGCGAAACCGCTCAATAAAGTTCCTTGTCAACTCCTTCTCCCCTTGAACGACGTCCATGAGGGTGGACATTGTGACGTCCTGTCCTACTTCGCAGAATCGCTCCAAGAACATGCGCTTGAAGCTGGCGAAGGAGTGGATGCAGTTGTCTGGCAGGTTACGGTACCAGTCGAAGGCGACCCCTTCCAATTCTCCGATGAATAATTGTATAAGGATGGCATCGTCATGGGGCAGATGGTCGATGGTGACCTCGAAGTAAGTGATATACCAACTTGTGGAGGTCTTTCCATCATATGGATTGATGTGGAATGGTTTATACTTTGGTGGAAAGGGAACATCTCTCCACGCAGAAGGATACAGTTGTCGTATCCTGAGGTCTTGGCAGTTTTCTCGGGCATGGAACATGGCCCGGAGCTCCTGGACCTCTCTTCTTGCCTTCTTGGCCTCGTCTGTAGCGATAGGAGCCGATATTTCAGGAGGATTATTGCCCGGGTTCGGTGCCGCTGAGTTCGAGTCCGCATTGACCGCGGGACCCATGTTTGTTTAGCCAGCCGTCCCTCCTTGCAGAGTAGGAAGGGCTGCTTTGATCTCGTCTACCGATTTGACCAAAGTACGCAGTATGGCCTCAAGAGTATCGATGTGTTGGCGATCACTGGGACCATCTTGTTCGTCTTTTGTCATGAATGTCGTCCTCACATGAGTAGAAGTGGAAGGGATGGTGGATGACGTGCCTTTCGAATCATACCCCTGTACCGAGAAGTCATCGGGGTATGTGGGAATGTTCTCCTCTGGTTCGGACTCAGAAGGAATAGTACCTCCAGCTTCAGAGCTTGCTTCATCTTGAGAGTCGTGAACGTCCTCGGGGACATCGACACTTGCTGTATCTGATGGGAGAGTTGTTTCCCCGGGCTCGTCTCCTCGAAAGATCGGATTGTCGTGGATGTTCGGAGGAGTACTACCCCCAGTTCCAGCGACCCCCAGTAATGCGGATGATGAATCTCCCACTGTAGCAGATTTCATCTTTGAACGGGTACCTTGGAAAACTCCGGTGGGGGACGACCTTTTAGACGACAATTTCTTAGTCACAGTGGTTGAAATCTTCGGGCTGGAAACGTTTATCTTATTCCCTCTCCCATCGGCGAGGATTTTCTGAGTAGAGTTGCAAGAGACGACGGGAGGCGCCTCATCCCCTGAGCTCAGCTGTTGTAATCTTTGGAAGACGGACTGTCGGTCTTCTCATACCGTCGCGTTGTTGCAACAGCAGTTGACAATGATTTGGGTGCAGTGATGTCCGTGGGAGGACTCTTTGCATACCGAGGCCTTTTCTCTTTTCTTGCGTTTGTGGAGGATAACCTCACGCAAGTCAGACGGGTCTGGAACAACCATGTTCGCTCCCCGAGTTTTGGGAGACTTTTGGGAACCACTCTGTTCGTTTGCCGCCGGGGGCTGGACTCGAGTGGTTCTGTACAACTTTCCATCAGAGGCCCGTATAACAATATATGGAGCACTCGAATGGTCAGAGGTCGGGACATCGGACTGAGCTCGCCAAGCTCGTGCTGCCCTAGACTTCTTTACTTTAGTGCGTGAGGGCACATAGTAGGAAGAGTCTAAGTGGTGTTGCAGAGAGTCAGACATATTTTCTCGGGAGCATGAGAGATCAGGACCGTAGGAGAGGCGATCGAAGACTGAGCCTGAGCCGCGTGGAGCGGACAGCATGCGGCTGGAATCAACAGTCTTCATGCGGCTGGCAATCGTAGCCGCATGGGCTTTCTTCATGCGGCTGGAAGTCTCGGCCGCATAAGTCTTCTTCATGCGGCTGGAGATCTTGGCCGCATGGGTATTCTGCATCCGGCTGGCAGTTTCGGCCGCATGGACATCATGCATGCAGCTGGCAATCTTGGTCGCATGAATATTTGGCTTCTTCCTGGAGCACATAGAATCACTCTTTTCCCCTGCAAGTCCAGCATCGTAGTGCTTTCCTCTGCCGGACTTGGGGACAGCATAGTCCTCTATGGCTTGAAGTGGGGCCGCATGAGAGTTGCCTTCGCCGTCTTGGGCAGCAGAGAGTACTTCGTCCAGATCTTGGGAAGGAGCAAATAATTTTGGCCTCCACTCCCTACGAGCCTTCTTTGTGTGGGTTCGCTTCTGGAACGGGCCAGCGCCCCCGTCGGAGAGTATTTCTTCAAACGCCTGTTGGTCGAAGCGGACGACCATCTTCTGTTATGTGGAGCCAAGTTTGGCTGCATCCGATTGCGTCACCAACTTTTCAGCCGTGGAGAAGTTTGTCCCCAGCAGAGTCGCCATCGTGTTTGCCATTGATTGTAAAAGTACAAAATAATTTATATAGAAGGACTGAACTTAAACTCATAATACAAACTCGCTCATACAAAGAAAGCCTAGGGACGAAAACCTAGTTACAGCAATCTAAGTACAATTGTTTAGTTTTTCTGGGGGGTGACGGTAGAGGCACGGGAAAGCGACGGCAGCTCTGCCTTACTCCTTGGACGATCGGACGTAGCCTTGGCTCTGGTGAAGAAATGCTCTTGGACGTGTGGGGAGACTCCCTTGCGCCTTCGGTTGCTGGATCTCTGGATGTCTCTGTAGTGCTCTCTCCTTTTTTTTTTTGCTCTCTCTCTCTGCTCTTCTGCTCCTCTTCTACTCTTCTGCTCCTCTTCTGCTGCCTGCAAGGGAATAGCACCTTGCTATTTATAGGAATAGGGTGTGCTCATTAGGGTTTGTAAATGATTGCCTCCTTCAGAAGTCGACGATTAAGGATCAATGAATCTGGGCCATTCATCTTGAATATAATAAATTTGAGCAATTAATGTGATTGCATCAAATCTCTGTAGGCAATAAATGTTGATCGCCATGAATAATCGTGAATTCTGACAGCCTGCCATGTGTCCAATTTGCTTGATTTAATTTGATCTGGGCAATTATGACGATCTCAACAAATCTGATTTTGTTAGGATTTGTTAGCACCCATAGTTCCAGGGAAGATAAGACTGCCATGTGTCTCAATTATCGCAAAGAGCGCCACGTATCTCAACTGGATCATCCTGGCAGAGCCGCATATGGGTGGTCCTCTAAGCCGCATGAAGCATACAGCCGCATGAGGATGGGCAGCCGCATGAGGATGGGTAGCCGCACGTGGATGGGCAGCCGCACGTGGATGGACAGCCGCATGGGGATGGGCAGCCGCATGGGGATAGGCAGTCGCATGCAGATGGGCAGCCGCATAGGGATAGGCAGCCGCATGCAGATGGCAGCCGCATGCAGATGGGCAGCCGCATAAATACAGCGGCCGCATGGAGTGGCCTCGGGACTTGGTAGATTTTGCCAGCTGTAAGGAGATTTTTTCTCTCTCCTAGGATCACGCCATCATGTCAGAGTCATTATTACGTCCTTATGTCAGAGCTGTCATAGCTATTATTTGTTAGAGCAGCCGTCAGGACATTAAATGCAGCCGAATGTAGAGAAGAACTGTTGAAGGCCACGTGGCTTCTTTCTGAGCCGCATGGAACTATCCGAGCTGCATGGACCCCTGAGCCGCATGGACTTCTGAGCCGCATGGGGATCCTTCTGTCGGAGCCAAATAGGCCTTTCTTTATTCTTTTCCATGCTTCTACAACTACCACTATCATTCATATATATATATATATATATATATATATATAGAAAGAGAGAGAGGGCGAGTGAATCATAGTGTATAGTGTACGTAGGCAGGTAAGTGAACATGGTATAGTGCAACAATATATAACATGGCAGTTAGTATAATGTGAAAATGAAGAGTGTACATGTAAATAGTATATGGTCAAGTGTTTACATAGTTGTGTCAAAATATTGTGAAGTGTCACATGGTTAAATGATGGCAGTGGCAGCATAGAGTAGGTTTCATTCTCAGGTTTAACAGTTCATACATTCTTAGGTTTTATAGAAACAAAAATCAGTTTACATATCAAGTCTCAGGAATACAAATGTGAACAAACCTACAAACACTATATGTATCAGACATTTAGTTTTGAAAAAACCCATATCAACCCAAATCGAATATCCTTATGATACCATATATGTAAACATGATCTCAGACATAAACACATGTTAAATATTATCAAATTATCATTAATTAACAGTTTAATTATAATTTAAACTCAGAAAACACAGCTATGAACATAGTATCAGAAAAATACCTCAAACCCGAAATCTACATTCGAAATCCAATCAAAAGCCTAATTAGTATGTGATATCGAGTGGTACATATTTTTTCGTGTCTTCCAAGTCTACTCGTGTCCAAACAATAGGACACGAGGTGTCCAAACCAACAAAACACACAGACACGACCTTGTGCACAGAACCGCCTCGTGCGGTGGGTTCGTGTCCTTATGGACACGACACAGACCACCCCACGCCACCTGCTCTCACCCACATATAGCCCAGGCATAGGGCTACACGATTGACATGTAAGTTTGTGTCCACGTCGTGTCTAAAGTCGATACGACATGCGTATCAGAGAGTGAAAACGAGTCTGTGCAGTTCAGTACAAAACCAGTGCACGACCAATATCGTGTCCGACATAACATGATAAGCCATGAGACTTTGAAGGCATGTTCGCAGACATTGCCCCCATGTCCATGCCAAGTGTCGCGTGTCTAAATGACATGGACACGCAAATATCCACCCCGAGCAGCAGGGCACTCATGCTCACTCTCGTGCAGCGTGTCCTACTCTCTGTGGACACAACCCATACACGAAAATCACCTCAGTCAGACATGAAATCAAAGATCAAAAATAGCACTACTAATCTGTTCAAATACTTCTCAAAAATATGAATAAAAACCTCTTTGAGTCATTTCGTCAAACACAGATGCTTAGACACTGATACGTGTCCGATACGGACACCAAACCAATTCCAATTCCTACCAAACTACACCTACAGCTAGGGGACACCTAGATGGATGCATCTATGGAAAGAAAATAGAAATTTAATAGGATTTAGGGACATTTACCTATTGGAAGCAAATCTCAAGAATAGCTCTAAAGGATGGTGTCCTCCTCCAAGTGCTATGGCCAAGTGAGCTCCAAACCTTAGCTAGCTAGCCTCCAAGACCTTCTTCAGCAGCAAGGGATCCCAATGCAAGGGATTAGGCTCAATTTGGCGCTAATTTGGATGAATTGTGAAGATTTGGAGAAGAACACTAGACTAGGCTTAATGTAAAAATGAGAAGAGGCAAGTATTAATGAAGAGATATTATATAGGGGGTTGGGGTCTCCATATGGCTTCTAAAGGGGGCTAGCCACATGAGATTAGGTTTAGGGTTGCATTGGGAAATGGGCCATGGGCCAAGCGCACTAGCTAGTTGGCTCAACCTCCTAGCTAAAAGCCCAATAACTCTAAGCACCTAATCACTCCATGAAACCTAGCCACACTCAAGTCAACTTGGGTCAACTTAAGTTAGATTAGGGTCCCACACCATTCTACCATGCTAACTAAGTTACCAAAGTCAAAGTCAAACTCTAGGCTAGTCTCTATAGTCTCAACTAGCAAAAGTCAAAAATCACAACACCAATGCAATAATAATAAATAATTCACAAAAATTAAAATGACCAAAATACCCTCAAACTAAAATATGGTAGTGACAACGAGTCTAGATGGCTGGATATTTCGGTAGAGTCCTCCCCACCCCATGTTCTAAAACTAACAAGTCGAGTCACGTTAACTCAAGTAAATCTCATGAACAAGTAACAAGTCATACATGCTGTCACAAAGTTTATAACTATGATGCCAGACTCTATATCATAAATCATGTCAGTGTCCTGTGGTCTATCGCATCAATGGACACAAATAAGATGCAACGCCATGCCTAGTGTTCATACCTGATATCTATAAACTGACATTGATACCCGATTAATAATTGGACGCTAAGTATCAACTGATCCTACGTCCATAATATTTAAAAAGTAAATAAAGAATATATAAAAGTACTGAAACTTTAGCAAGGAACACTTGTCTGTAACCTCTGTCTGTGTATCTGTTTGACCAACTCCAACGTCTTCGTTACCCCCGCCAAGTTCACTATAATAAATATACTATTATTATTACTATCTACCGACTTACCATATCGTAAGCCCCCTGACTTTTAGAATTTATTTGTAATTATTTTATATGGATATTTTAAATATTAAAGTCAATAATGACTATAGTAGTACTTTACCATAGCTTTGATTTTTGAAGCCCAACAAATATCAATCTCTCAAATCTAATTCCATATTTGAATTATAGACACGTCTACCTTCAGTTTGATATATCTTGTCAAATCCAAATTTGTTCCCTAAATTCTTTTGAATTTGCAAAACTTTTAGTCAACTTAGGCCATTTTGATTACCGTAATTCTTGACCCAACTTCCAACTTGAGTTCGGGACTCAACATAGATCAAAACCATTTGACCCAATATATGATTTTGACCCATTTTGAGTCTAATATGCACATGCCTAGGGTGTGCCATCCAACTGAGTTCCCATGTGCTATTTATTTTCAAGTGGCACATGAGATCCATTAGTTGATTTTTCGGGTTCAATATGACTAGAAATTCTATTCGAACGCTAACCTAGCCAACCCTACTTGTTAAAGCGTATCTAAGATTGCCAAAACCAATTATATATATATATATATATATATATATATATATATATATATCATTGATTTTTAGTGATTAAATTGTAGCCATATGTAATGTATCCTCAATCTTTGACTTGGTTAAACAACTCTCTAAAATAGGAAACCTATTACCATTAGTTATACTTTGGAAGGAAAAATCCTAACTGAATTAGTCCAAACCAAAGCCCAAACCCTCATACTTTGGAAGGAAAAATCCTAACTGAATTAGCCATATGTAATGTACCCACACACACATACACGGCCGCAATCCCCAACCCGAAACCCTAGCCGACCCCCTTCTCTTCACAAACACAATTTTTCTCGACTTTCGTGTCGTTCACCACCACTCTCGCAACCCCTTCGACGTTCTATTCCACCCAAGCAAGCGTGAAAGCGCTCTCACGACCATTAAAGAGGTGCACGACGCATTTCTTGGGCCAAAGCTTTGCCGAAGTGAAATCTAAAAGTCACAGCAGGTTAGTCGACTTCTAGACTAGGTTTTATCTACTTTTTCTTATCCAATTCACCTCAAACCAAAATTAGAAGTTACCACTAGTGTCTACTTCAATCTCTGACTGCTGGATGACATAGTTCCAAGCGGTTTGTCCGTGGTGTCGATTCAACGACAAGGTGTCCAAAACCAAGTAGATCTGTTGCGAGTGGATTTTCACCTACCTAAGGCCAGATTTGACCTTTCTAATATTTTTTTTATCAGAAACAAGACATCAAGAGCTTTCAATATCTATTTGTTAAGCTTTGAGTTTGTTTACTATTTATTAAAATTCGTGACACCTATCGTAACTCCGTAACTTCGAACATTCTATGTTCTTTGTATCCAAAAGCCTTGATACTTCAAATAACTTTACAAAACTATTTGTTGTGCAAGGTTTAATGTTTTAAAAAAACTATTTTAGCTAATTTTTATAAATTTCTAAAATTTAATATTTTTAATTAATTATTGTTTCAGGGTTCAACTAGTAGGTGAAATGTGGTAATAGTGACATAGTATCGACATGGACCTATTGTGTGAACCATTAAAATAGTATTTTTGGTAATATAAAGATATTTATAATTATTTTCCAAAAAATAAATTTACTATTTTATAATAGTTATGAATTATTTTTATGAGAAAAGTTGGTACTTATATGTTGTATAGGGTTGTATCGACATTATGGCGACTAGTAGATATAGATACTAATATAATCTATATATGGTAAGTCGATATACAGTATTAATAATAGTGTATTATTATAGGTGATCATGTTTGGAGTGACAAAGTCACTGAGGTTGGTCAGGCCTACACTCAGACACCAGTTACAGGCAAGTGTACTTTGTCGTGGTTATAAATTGTTCCTTTTCTTTTCTTGTTGTTTACTTTGTTAGAATTGCATGACGTAGGAACATCGATACTTAGTGTCCATTTAGAAGATGGATACTGAGGTCATGATGATGACACCGAGTATTGATGTTAGGCATGTATATTAACGTGTCCATTAACACGATTAACCACAAAACACCGACACGTTTATGATGCGAGGTTTACATGATTATTCGTGGTATTGAATTTGTATTAGTATTCTAGATTGTTTCTCGTGATTGTTATTGTTATATATTTGATTGTATGGACTTGACATTGATAGATACTAGACATAGGGTCTGGAAGAACTTGACTACAGTATCAGACCTATTGTCGTGTGGCCTGTTATTGCTGTGACCCTTTAGCTCTGTTGCAAAGTAGAGGTTATCACTATCGAGATTGATTGTCCTTTGTCCCAAGATACGGTACTGGGGGCAATATCCTGCTGAGGAGCTTGTGAGCCTCAGTGAAGAGGTCTGATATTCTAGGAAAGATTTTTACATGCATATCATGTAGACCTAATATAGTAGATACCATTAAATCATATTTTTATATCTGTACCTTGGTATGTATATTATGTACCTTGATAGTCCCCTGAGGACCCGGTGAACTCTCTAGGTATTCGACTAAGAGGAGTTGGTTGCTGATCATGATGATTGTTGTTTACTGTTTTAAGTATCTTTTGCGGTTACATATTCATATCTATTTAATTACATTATGCTTGTTAGCCTAGTATTTATAGACTCAAATTATTCTTTCGAGTCTATTCGGACAAATACAGCATAGTATGCACACTATGTTATATCTTGTTCATTCTTGTATTCTATATTACTGTGGATTGAGACATAGAGATATTATTGATTAGTATAGATAGTTGGTCGTTACTATACAGCTTGTATGTATTCAAGTTGGGCTAGAGTCCACTTGATACGTAGCTGGCACGTACATGCTTTCAAAGTCCTACGTATTTTGGGACTGTAATATTACATATTTTTGTGGTGGTCCATGCAGGTCAGAGCATGTCACGACCCGCACCCACTGTGAGGGTACGAGTACGTAACAGCGCCCAGCCTACGTCGTAGTGTCGGCGGTAGAACGCTGTCCTAGGTTACTATCTAACCAACAACTCACGCAATTATATAAAGTACTTGTCAAAATCTTAACTCCGAACGGAGGACAAGTATAGATAATCTCAACTCCGAACGGAGGACATGTATAGATATAATGAAATCGCAATCACAGTCTAAGCACAATATGATAACACAGAAGTTTATAACTAAGACTAAATAACAACAATAAAACCAACTACTAAAATAATATAATCTCTAACAATTTCAAAACAATATATCTCAACTTATTTACAACTCAAGTTCTAAAACATGAAATCTAAACCAAGTCACTAGCTAATCTCCGATCACTCCTGAGTGCCGGGGCCAAAGGTAGCTAAGCCGTCTCCTGGTCCATAATAAGTAGGACAAGTGTCCTCAGGACAATCATCTGTAAAATTTTCAACAGGTCCAGTCAGGACAGGAACGAGTACAACTCATCAAGAAATCCCAAGTAAATGACAGAGAACTATAAAGCAGTTATAGACAGTTATATTGATGAACATGGCAGTTTTATATAGGTAGTGATGTAGAGAAACAGTTAAGGTACAAGGAAAGTAAAGTAACTAAACAAGAAGAGAAACATGGCAATGAAGACTGTAAAATATAATCTAGCTGAACTAGAGTAACATGATATAAGTCCAGACAGTATAATAAGAGTCAAGTGTAATCCCAATGTGAGTCCAGACAATATAATCTAATAGCAGGTGATTCCAGCACAAGATGAGTCCAGTATAAGGTGAGTCCAGTCAGTGATCAAGGATTCCAGGGTGAGTCCAGACTATACTCTAACAGTGTGTTTTAAAATATCGGGATCGACATGTAAACGGTTGTAGGTAATACGGCACACCGCACACTCGGCCAAGTATGGGATGGCTATCATTTCAGTATAATTCTAAGGAAGTGGTTCCAGTATTTGGGAATGTTCACATGTCTACTCCAATATTTTCCCGCCCAACAAGTACAAGTGAATCCATAACCCGACACGAAATAAGTACAAGTCCAGCCAGAACACGAATGTTACTAGTAAGTGATTCCAGGGTGATTCCAATAGGCGATTCCAGAAATAGAGGCCAGACATGAATAAATGAGTGTCGCATGAAATGGATCAAACAATATCAATCGTGTTTGTAGTAGAGCATCAAATAGAACTAACTACAACTGAAGTACAGTAATCGATAAGTAAATGGAAGAACTATCAGAGAATGTACTCGCCTGGTATCTTGAATATCTGAAGAGAATCTACTGTCCGAGGAGTGGTGTCTGTCTCCTATGGAACAGTACAAGTCACTACAAGTATGAAATAGTAAAACACACTACTACAATGCATCTACATGATATTTGGAGTCAATCTAGGCTAAAGTCAACCCTTGGTCAACTCTAGTCAACTACACTAGTCAAACTAGGTCAACTAGGTCAAGCCTAACCCAACAAGTCTCACTAAGCCTAACCAGCCTATTCTAGCAAGCACACATCAAGACTAGGCTATACAAGCCAACAACGCACATTCACTGGCATTCATGCCATAAACATAGGCTGTATCACATAGGGATACACCCCATAGGCTATACTACACCTATAGTCTATTTCACACATTTCACACATATTGTATATTATACTAAGTTAATATAATTATCATACACATATACATATAGGCCATATTATTATATAGATAAAATATATAAATATACATAGAGTGATATAGAGAGAGGTACATGTGTATGTGTATGGGGGTATTTGTGGGTGACACATGTGTGTGTATGTGTGAAGGACAATTAAGAGATAGGGTTCTCAGATTTTAACTTTTGTGTGTGTGCCAATGCCATAGGCTAGTGTATATCAATGTGTGTTTATATAGGTGAGTGAGTGATCAACATGTGTGTGATGCATTTGTGTGTACTGCCAATAGGAAATCAGTGTGTTACTTGTGATACTCTATTGTGTTCAAAGTGACAGTAGCTAGGAGTGTGATGTAGTATAATAGAAAAATAGGGAATAGGTACTCGGATTTTAGGCAAGGGTAGGTTAGTGTGACAGGAATTCATGTATATAGTGACAGTTTAGTGTAGAATGTGTGCTCAATAAGTCAGTGTTGTGTAAATCAGTGCAATGATTCTCAGGAAATCACATTCTCAGGGGTTCAAAATGAATGGCAGTAGCTATATTTAGTTTACCAAAATATTTAGTCTGAACCTGCGAATAGATATTTAGTTTACCAAAGTATTTAGTTTACCAAATATGTTCACAAGAAGTATCAGGGCTCCCCAAGGTGATCCACTAGCACGAATAAATCCCTTGCTTCTAAGTTCTTCAATCATCTTGTACAAAATCTCTAACTCTGAAGGTGCCATCCTGTAGACTCCCCTTGACATTGGTGCCGTCCCTGGAAGCAAATCAATGGTGAACTCTATCTCTCTCTAGGGGCATGCCTGGAAGCTCTTCAGGAAATATATCAGGAAACTCTTCAACAACTCTGGGAAACTGAACTGCCACTGCTACTGCCATCCGTAATACTGGTGGAGAAGGTTCTACTTTGCCTCTGGAAAATGAAAACTCTGTCTCACCGAAAATACCAAAAATAATCCTGCCAATATGGCAGTCTATTCTGTAGGAACGAAATCGTAAAGCACAATACTCTAGAGGGGGGTAAATAGAGTTGGCAGCGGAATAATGCTAATTAAAAAAAATGTTAGCAGCAAGATCACAGAATATTAATCACAACTAAAAATATAAAAGCAGAGATAAGAAAGCAAATACAAAGACAGAGATGTATACTGGTTTTCTTCTGTTGAGGACTAGTCCAGTCGGTAGAACTCTTACTACCAGTTGAATCCACTATTGGCAAAACCGTAAGTTTTCTTACGAAGTCCTTACAACTTCTACAACGCGAGCTTTGATACGAAGAACTCGTCCAACTTCAATTGTGAAGAGGTATTCTTCTAATCAAGCCTTCTGATTACAATCACTCAGAAACTTCTAGACCGTACCGCACTGGCAAATCGACTAGAGGATTGTAATTGGCTTGGGATCTGAAAATTAAAGCTCTAGAAAACTCTTTGGAAGACTGAAAGCTTTTAGAAGAGAGAAGATTGAAAGTAAATGAGTGAGTTAAAATGATCGAAATCCTTCTCTATTTATAGGAGTTCCAAAGATAGAATTCTGGCAGAATTCGGGCAGAATTCGGGCAGAACTCGATGAGGAAATCTCGGTCAAATCTGCAACTGCAGGAGGACCAAGTTCTAAAAAATTCAAAAATCAAAACGGCCACTAACCGAACTCTGGCCGAACTCTGGCCGAACTCTGGCCGAGTTCTGTCAGGGTTAGGTTAGGTTTTTAAAAATAGTTTTTGGAGATTTTTGAAAACCTTTTTGAAAACCTTTTTGAAGCTTTTGTTAATATGAATGTTTTTCAAAACTAAGGATATTTTAAAAACATTTTGAAATTATTTTGGAATAGCCTATTTGCCAGTACAACTCGGTGTACAACGTATTCCTAGACTCAATAAAATAAAAAATACATTGCTCAAAGAAATATAGACTCGAACAGGCAAACATTGCTTTGGTCTTGAACTGTGTAGATAGCTGTTCTTGATCATGTCCAAGAGTCCGAGATATCCTGACTAGCTTCATATATCGAGACAGAGTTTGATCAATTATTAAAATCAGTTTGACCATATGACCAATGGGCCAACAATCTCTCCCATTTTGATAATTGACAAACTATGAATGATATAACATTTAAGCTTGGAATGAAATCAAAAATAGTATAATTATTCATGTCCTGCATTTTCTCAAAAGAATGTTAGATCTTTATTTTCTCTCCCGTTGTCACTTAGCAAAATAATTGCAAAAGAGAAAAACTCTCCCGCAATCAATGCATAAATAACAAACAGTGAAGAAACACAAGAAAATAATCATGACAAATAGTAAAAAAAATAGAAATTAGAATGACATCACAGGCATGTATTAATCTCAGGCAGTTTATAACAGAGAATTATTTCACAGGCAGTTCCTAAAAAAACAGATAATGATGCTATAAATAAGTAAATAAACTGATGTGAAACATAAACTACGCATCTCATAAAGATAAAAAAGATGTTCAGAAGACATCAATAAATAAATATCCAGTACAAGTCCTCAAAAGAAATACTGATAATAAAGTCTAGTAACTTGGAATGTCGGAGCATTTCCAAGTATACAGTAGATAATATCTAAGTCTCAAAAAATCAGCTAACATATCACATCTCCTCATCATCATCATCAGCATGACCGGCATGTCCAGAAGGACCAACTCCAGAAGTACCAGCGCCAGAAGGTTGAAGAGGGGCACCAGTGTAAAACTCACCAACATAGTCTCGAGAAGGAGCACGATCAGAACGGTACCAATCATATGTGTTACCGGGCTGAAAGTAGGCATGAACAGCCTCATCCTCACAGCGGTAACCAGAGAAGGCTGGATCTCTAGGAATAGAACCGGCAGAATGTCCAGTCTGAGCAAATCGAAGATCAGCGAGAGAACTTGCTATCGCCTGATAACGAGTGACGTCGCGGAACTCACGTTCGCGGGCCATATCCGTCATCGCGACGTGAAAATTCGAAAGATGCTGGTGTATGCCCTCAAAGGTCATGGCATACTGCTGAGGAGGTGGAGCAGTAGGAGGAGCAGCAGCAGTCATACTACGACGAGATAGCTTAAGAAACTTGGGCTCAGGGTCTTGAGTACAAGTTGACAAATCAATATCAAACCGCTGGAAGATGCGTGGGAGAATCATCGCATAAGAGAAATTTCTGCCTCTTGCACGTCAACGTCCCATCATCTGGATAATGGTCTTAGGGGCAGAAAATGGAATCCCCTTAAGAATGTGATACATAGCAGATAATTCAAGAGATGTGACATCATCCTTTGAAGTAGACTTCGGAAGGAGAGTGGAGTAGATGATGCGGTGCAATTCATAATTAAATAAGTTCAAGTTGTTTGCCTTGAACTTTCCAGAGCGAACTCGATCAGGTGCACAGAGTTCAGCTTTGAAACTAGCAAGTGTCGTGCCGTCGGGGAAATCAAATTCAGTGATATCAATAAGCGGTTCACCTTCGTTAGGAATACCAAGAATTTCTGCTAAGAGGACATTATTGAAATTGATATCTAATCTGCCAACACGAGTACTTACGTCAAACGTGTTTAATATGATATTGCAGTAGAAAAGTCTAATGGCATTAGTTGCTACGGGGAAACAAAGTTTAACAAAATATTATAATCCTAATGTCTCAAAGTAAGGGCGGTGTTCTGGAAACACAGTCTACTTAATAGGAGCGCCTGTGCATATGGATCTCATGGAAAAGTCTCCATACCACAGAAGGGCTTGATCTAGGGTTTGAAAATAAAATTCGTCGAACGCACCATCGTTAGATTGGACTGACGAAAAGAGGGAATCTGTTGGTGGATTCGAAGATGATCCTTCCTCACTAGGATTGGTCGTCTTCTTCCTCTTAAAGGGGTTAAATCCCTTAGGTGCCATTTGTGCAATAAAAGTAAATATGCACGAAATTGAAAGGAGGGGAAATACGGAGTTATACCTCCCGAGATTTGAGTATGTGGTAGAGGACAACGATCTCCATACGAATCCAAAGTTTGGATGGATTTTACCACGTAGATTGGAAGAAGAGGAGTGGTGAAGAACTAGGGTTTTAGGGCTTTTCGTGCGGCTGCTGTGCCGTGATGGTGGATTTTAGAAGCAATAAAGAAGAAAGGCTCTCGGGTTCTGGTTATATAACCTGATACCCTAACCGAACTCAAGCCGAATTCGGTCCGAATTCTGGCCGAATTCGCCTGGGGTTGGTTTGGACCACTTTCTTTTTCATTGTCTCATTTCAAAGATTTAATTCAAAGATTAGTAATTTCAACCTTCAATTAACATAATTAATATTATTTTATAGATTAAATATCGTTACACAGCGACTGTCTCAGATTAGCTGTAGGAGTACTGTCCCAGCTGGCGGAGGTTCACCGGGGAACTCTTAAGTACCGCTTCGCTTCAACCGTAGTTGTGGTGACAGACAGACTCTTTATTGGCTTATTTCTAACACAGTTTTTGCGTATTGAAATATAATCATAAAAAAAAATTAATTAACATTATTGACGTCCAAAATTTCTAATTCTCGACGTAAATAATTGAAACGATCTTCTGCTAGAGGTTTTGTGAAGATGTCAGCTAATTGATTCTCAGTATCTATGTACACAAGGTCAATATCTCCATTTTGATAATGATCTCTAAGAAAATGATGTCGAATCTCGATATGTTTAGTACGAGAGTGACATACTGGATTCTTAGTCAAATTAATTGTGCTCGTGTTGTCACAGAAAATGGGAATATGTGTATAAAATAAATTATAGTCTTCTAAGGTTTGTTTCATCCACAAAATCTGATCACAACAACGTCCTGCGGCGATATACTCAGCCTCTGTTGTTGATAGGGCTACAGAATTTTGCTTTTTACTAAACCATGAGACTAAAGCCTTGTCGAAGAAATGACATGTGCCACTGGTACTTTTTCTATCAACTTTGCATCCAGCAAAATCTGCATCCGAATAACCAATAAGGTCAAAGGACTTAGTTTTGGGATACCATAAGTGTGAAACCCGTAATTTTTCCGCAAATATTTAGGAATTATTTCTCGTTATTTTATTGTGCTTAAATAGATTTTTTTTTCGATAAAACAAAATTTTATTAATTGTGAAAGTGTTAGTTTAATATTAATGTTATCTTTAGTTAAATTATTATCCAAAATTAATATGGATTTTTCTTTGATTAGCCAGACCTGTTCCTAAAGACCAAATGTAACTTAAAGTATTTCAAAATAAATATTGATTATATTTTTTAAATAAATTTATGTAGGCCAAAATCCTTTTAATTACCTATAATATTAGAGCTCAAAACCTATTTTCCAATAGACCATTAATTGACTGGGCCTTGATCCTTAACAGCCCAACAAGAATTTTTATAACCTATTATTTTACAAAACCTTAGCCATTAGATTAGAAGTCCATGAGTAAGCGTTACTCATAATGTTTCCAAAGCCCATTAGTTAGAAAAAGCCCAAGTCCAATTGTTCCAACCCAATTGTTCTCAAACCCAATGTCTTTACTAGCATCAGCTAGTGTACAGAACATTGTTAGGAAGAAAGTTTCCTTTGGCTTGAAGAGCTTTAAAAGCTCTGAAGCTTTTCTCCTTCCCAACCGTAGAGATCCGTTTGGTTCTCAAACCGATGGCCCCTCGGCTCCCCGGCCGCCAGAGTTGATGGCCATGGAGGCCCTTCATCTTCCCCTACGGTAACCCCCGGTCACTCTTTCCCCTATATAAACCCCTTTTCTATTTTCCTCATCACCAACTCCATTCTCCTCTTCTTTCTCTACAAAACCCTTTCCGGCACCCGACCCGATCCCGGTCCGCCGACCGCTGGCGCTTCACCCGACTCCGGCGCCGAACCCCGCGGCCGATCCACGCCCACTCGCCGGTGAACCGCCGCCTCCGCCGATCGTCTGACCCGCGCGGCCCCTGGCCGTCCGAGTTCGCCGGCGTTCGTCGCGGTGACTGCCCTGTCCGCTTCCCGGTGACGTCTCGTTCGTTTCTCGGTGCTGACCGTTCCAGTTCCGAGATCCAGTTCGGGTTTTCCGTTGTCGGTACACTCTGACTCAATTATTTTCTTTACTGTCCATGATGAACTGGTCCAACCGAATTCCTCGGGAATTCGGGATTTCGACAACGTAACAGTTACGTTGTCATTTTCGGTTCCGAAGTTTCTTCGGAAATGGTAGTTTTGGATTTCTGTTGGTTATGTTGATGGTTATTTTTGGTGCTGATGGTTCTGTGGGAATTTTCCAATATTTTCGAATTTTTCGAGAATTTTTAGGAAGAAATTCTGTGTTTGGATATCCTCGGGTTTTCTGAGAATTCGCAGGATAATTCGGAATTTATATATATTCATATATAACTATATTCTGGTTCTGTGTGATGGAAGTTTTGGTTGGATTTTGGGTTCTGTTATGAATTTCGGGTTTTCGGGCCATTACGTTACTATTTCGGGAGTGATGGTTGGCTTGGAGAAAAAAAAAATATATTATATGGTTGATTATATAAAATTCGGGTTTTGGGAATATTTTTGCAGGTAAAACCGGAGCATTTCCCAGTTCTTGGGTTGACCGAAAACAGAGGGAATGCTGCCGAAATTTTCGGAAAATTTAAAAAAATGAATTTAAAATGATTTTGGTATTTTGGGCGACAACCATAATTGGTTACTGGGCCCCAACGAAATGCAAACGCACCGGTTAGACCGGACGTTGAGGCAGAGTAGTTGAAAATGAAGTTTGGACCAAAGTCTGAGACTATGATTTTCTTTAAATATTATTTTTTTTTGAAATTTATTAGTTTTTTGTTAAATTGTAGGTAATTTCGGACTAACCTGTCTTTTTCTTATTTCAATTTATGTAATTAAATATTGTAAGGGCATAAGCCCAGTTTCTATGATTTAAGTCTTGTAATAAGTAGGAAGTAATTTTTATTTTATTTTCTGGGAATGTGGAAAGCGTAGGATTAACCGTTAAATTATTATTAATTAATAATATATGAATTTCTCATCTTAAAGAAAATATTTTATGTATTTTAACAAGTTTGTCCAATAAGTAGATAAAATACCAAGTTTTATATTAATTTGATAATTACAAGTTTTTCCCGAAAAACCTAAATAAATTGAATTTCTAAATTCAAACTCATTAGTAAACGTTGTGATGTTGTGTTAGCTAGTGATAACTAAAATTGACTAGGAAAGACCAATAGAGATTGTAACTAGATACTTTAGAGTTTGTTTCTGAAACAAGTTTCCCGGAATGTAGGATTTCAAGGAAGAGTGTGACCTTTCGAATCCCGAAGTACCAATCTCGTCCAACTGAAGTTTAAGGCAAGTACATTTTATGTAGATTTTACAATTATTTTCACAATTGTTTCATTGCAAGTTTAAACCACTGTTTACACGAACTCCTTCGGGAGCATTGATCGTATTGTTGGGTACTGGGGGAATAGTGTACTGGATATGACCAAATCCAAACTTAGGATAATGAATGTGTTAGCTTTCCCCTCTTCACACGGGGACAAGCCATACCGTATCGCTAGGATACAAATGTACCCAAACCGGTCATATTCTTTACCTATTCATATCACTGTACTGTACTATTTCAAAATTGTTCATTTTCAAACTGTTTAAAAATGCATGTTATAAATTGTCATTTTTAATTGTTAAAATTTGCATGAACTGTACTTTGCTCACTCCTGACTGGAGAACAACATTTTAGGTTACTCTGAGGTTGATCTTTCTAGAGTATCTGGTGGCACAGAGCTAATGTTCATCAATCCTGTTCAGTATCCGGCGGTACTACCTGACGACGATGGATCGGCGTCTCCTTAGATGCTGTTGGTGTTAGCTAGTCTTATTTCAGTTTTTTGGATCTTTTAAACTTTTGTACTGGACAAGTTTATTATCGAATAAATGTTGTGGCAACTTTTAAATTCAAACTTGTTGTTGATTTACCTGCAATATGGATTACAGCTTACTGCCGCCGTCTCATCAACGGTGCAGGCTGGGCATGATCCGATTCGACCCAAGTATTTGGGGACCGGGTCGTGACAATAAGCCAACAGAAGAAGTGCCCTTAAGGTATCGAAAGATACGCTTAACTGCGCACAGATGTGATTCCTTTAGATAAGCTTGAAAACGTGCACACAGACAAACACTAAACATAATATCTGGACGACTAGCAGTTAAATAAAGTAAACTACCGATCATACCTCGATACTTACGTGTGTCGACCGGCTTGCCTTGTTCATCAATATCAAGCTTTGTTGAAGTTGCCATCGGAGTACCAATAGGTTTGACATTGTCCAGATCAAACTTCTTTAGCAAATCTTTTGTGTATTTGGCTTGATTTATGAATGTCCCATTGTCAGTTTGTTTGATTTGCAGTCCGATAAAGAATTTTAGCTCTCCTATCATGCTCATCTCAAACTCATTCTATATACACTTAGAGAATTCTTGACACAGAGATTCATCAGTAGATCCAAATATAATATCATCAACATAGACTTGTATTAAGAGAAGCTTGCCATTAAAAGACTTAATAAAAAGTGTAGTGTCAACCTTGCCTTTTGAAAAACCGTTGTCAAGTAGAAAAGAGCTTAGACGATCATACTAAGCACGAGGGGCTTGTTTCAGACCGTATAAAGCTTTCTTCAACTTGAAAACATGATCAGGGTTTTTAAAATCTGTGAAACCTGGAGGTTGTGCTACAAAAACTTCTTTTTTTATAAAACTATTTAAAAATGCACTCTTGACATCCATTTGAAATAATTTGAAATTATAAAAATATGTAAATGCACATAACATGCGAATGGATTCTAATCTCGCAACTGGGGCATAAGTCTTATCGTAGTCGATACCTTCTTTCTGATTGTATCCTTGAGCTACGAGTCGAGCCTTATTACGAGTCAATAAACTATTCTCATTAAGTTTATTTCGGAATACCCAACGGGTGCCAATGACCGGATGATCAATAGGCTTGGGAACAAGTTCCCAAACTTGATTCCGTTCAAATTGGTTTAATTCCTCTTGCATAGCATCTATCCAAAAATTATCACTACATGCTTCATCAATGGTTTTGGGTTCTAGTTGTGAAATAAATGCAACACTAGAAACAATATCTCTACTGGATGTACGAGTACTTACACCTTTGGTAATATCACCAATTACCAAATCCTTTGGATGATCAGCCGTAAATTTTAATCTTTTCAGCAGACTCTGAAGGTAGCTGGTTCCTGGATCTTCTCTAGGAGGATCAGCTAGTGCTGAGCTTGTTTAAGAATCAGCTGGTGTTGAGCTTGGTACAGTTGGATCTTCGTCATCGTCATCGATAGTTATTTGATTCAATTCATCAAAGGTGACGTTGATTGATTCTTCGATGATCATAGTTCGTTTGTTGAAGACTCTGTATCCTTTGCTCTTGGCCGCATAACCTAAAAATATACCTTCATCGGCCTTTCCGTCAAACTTTCCCAAATTATCTTTTGTATTAAGAATAAAGCACTTACAACCAAATATTCTAAAATATGAAACTGATGGAATTCTATCAAATCATAACTCAAATGGATTTTTCTTCGATTTGGGTCGAATTAGAACTCTATTGAGAACAAAACAAGCTGTATTGACAGCTTCAGCCCAAAAATATTTGGGTAGACTAAACTGGTTTAATATTACTCTGGCCATTTCGGATAGAGTTCTGTTCTTACGTTCCATAACTCTATTTTGTTGTAGAGTCCTAGGGCAGGAGAACTCGTGTACTAAACCGTGTGTGTCACAAAATTGCTCAAACTCTGCATTTTCGAATTCGCCTCCATGATCGCTTCTAATACGAGTGATCATGTACCTTTTTCATTTTGTACTTTCTTGCAAAATGTGATAAATTCGAATAATGCATCATTCTTGCGTGTCAAGAAGTATACCCACGTATATCTAGAGTAATCATCTACAATTACAAAAGCATATAACTTACCTCCGAGGCTAGCAACTCTGCTAGGACCAAATAAGTCCATATGTAGCAATTGTAGAGTTCTAGTAGTACATACTGCGTTTACTGACTTGAATGTGGATCTGGTAGCTTTGTTCTTTTCACGTTGGCTGCATACCGAATCCTTCTTGAATGTTATGTCCGGTAAACCGCATACTAGCTTCTTCGTGGATAATCTTGAGATTGTGTCCATATTTGCGTGACCGAGTCTCATATGCCACAGATGACTCTCATCACTTTTAGCCATTAAGCATCTACCTGAAATGTTAGTTTCTTCCAACAAATAGAAAACATATATGTTGTCTTCCCTGATACCTTCAATGATAGTATTACCAGTTGAGCTATCAACTATAGTACATTTGTCTTTGCCAAAGTTGATGCCATAACCATGATCAGCTAAATGACTTATGCTGAGTAGATTATGTTTCAACTCGGTAACCAGACAGACATCCTTAATCACAGGATAGGGAGACTTACCAACATTACCGATACCAATAATATACCCTTTCAAGTTATTACCGAAGGAAACATAACCTTCCTTCTTCTTCTTCGACAGTGTTGCAAATAATGTAGCGTCACCGGTCATATGCCGTGAACAACCGCTGTCGATGATCCATTTGCTTTTAGCATGTGAAAGGTGTTCCACCTACAAAACAATTTGCAGATGAAACGTTTGGTACCCATTTCTTGTAGGGTCCTGAAATGTTAGCTTTTGGTATCCAAGCATAAATATTTAAATCAACAAGCTTTCTGATTCTACATACAGGAGAAATATGACCAATGAGGCCACAATAATGACATTTAGCATGTTGAGTGTTGAAAGCTGAGTGGTGTGCATGGTTGGTAGGTTTAGGTTTTCTAGTATAGAAGAAAGCATACCTATAATTATGTTTGGGCTTAACCTTTTGGGGTAAAGGTTTGATATGGTTAGGTCTGACAGTGTTTGGTTTGGGAATGTTCCGATTTTTCGGTAAGTGACACGTGTTAGGGTTGGAAGCAGCAGTCTCAGGCTATTTTTCTAACCTAATTTCCAATCTTTTGGAAGTGTCATACAACTTAGTATAGTCAGAAGTGAGTGTTTCCATTCTGACTTGTGCACATTGAAGACTTTTTTTTCTTTAGAAAGTTCTTCTTTCAGTTGGTCAATAACCTTGTCTTTCTCTTCAGATGACTTGGTAGTCTCGTGTAATACGAGCTTGACAGATGAAAGCTCACTAGACTCACTAACATTATTTCTAACCTCAGCTAGTAGGTCGGTAAGTCTTCCTATTTCACCTTTGTACTCTTTGAGTACCTTCTTAGAGGTCTGATATTTGCTACGCAGTTTCCTGTAATCACTTATCAGTTCACTGAAGGCATCTCCTAATTGCTCAAAGGTGAAGTCATCATATGTATCAACTACAGGTTCAGTAGGTACCTGATCGGATGCCATAAAGCATACGTTTGCAGTGTCTTCTGATTGTTCGTCTTCTGAGTCGCTGGCTTCACTTTCATGCCATATGCTAGTATTGGCATACTTCCGTGATGTTGATCTCTTCAGGTTCCCTTTTTCATACCTGTTGCTCTTCTTGCTTGATGATGAGTTTGTAGGACAATCCTTCTTCATATGTCCCTTCCTCTTGCAGCCATAGCAGACAGCATCATCTTGATACCAGTTGTTGCTGCTATTATTTTCTTTGGCTCTCTTCTCATATCTCATGAATCTTTTGAATTTCCTTGCTAGGAGTGCTTGATCTTCAGCATCAGATTCACTGCTGTCTGAAACACCTTCAACAGCTTTTCTGTACTGAGCCTTGAAAGCGATCGTCTTTTCCTTTGGTGCAGGCTCTTCAAAATCTTGTATCTCCAGTTCATGAGTGAGTAGCTTACCCATGAGTACTTCGAGGGACATAGTTGTGAGGTCGTTCCCTTCAATGATTGCAGTAGCCTTTAGAATCCAGTTCTTGGTAAGTGCTCGCAGGAGTTTGTGAATCTTTTCATGGTTACTGTAATCTTTGCCTAGGGAGGATAAAGGATTTACAATATCCAAGAATCTTTCGAACATTTAAGTAACTGTTTCGTTGGGCTTCATTTTGAATACCTCATACTCTTGTGTAAGTCTGCTAACATTTAATTCTTTGACTTGAGTCGTGCCTTCATATGTGACTTCAAGAAGCTTCCACACTTCATTAGCAGTTGTGCAGATAGACACCCTGTTAAATTCAGTTCTGTCTAAAGCACAAAATAAAGCGTTAATAGCACGTGCGTCAAGACTGGCCTTTTTCTTTTCTTCCTCTGTATATCTGTTATGGGGTTTTTCAACTAAAACTCCATCAACATTTATACGAGGTGGCTTTTGATACCCATCAATAACAATAGACCCTAAATCAAAGTCAAGTGATTTCAAGAAGAAACTCATCCGTGTTTTCCAATAGGTATAATTTGTACCATCAAACAGTGGAGGTCTGTTTATGGCCTGGCCTTCACTTGTGAATTTCACAGTTGCCATGTGTTGTGCTTTGATCTATATAACAATTAGTTAAATGAATAAATAATTACAATGTTACCTTGCTTTACCTGTAACACCCGCTCTGATACCAATTGTAGGAACGAAATCGTAAAGCACAATACTCTAGAGGGGGGGTGAATAGAGTTGGCAGCGGAATAATGCTAATTAAAAAAATGTTAGCAGCAAGATCACAGAATAATAATCACAACTAAAAATGTAAAGGCAGAGATAAGAAAGCAAACGCAAAGACAGCGATGTATACTGGTTTTCCTCTGTTGAGGACTAGTCCAGTCGGTAGAACTCTTGCTACCAGTTGAATCCACTATTGGCAAAATCGCAAGTTTTCTTACGAAGTCCTTGCAACTTCTACAACGCGAGCTTTGATACGAAGAACTCGTCCAACTTCAATTGTGAAGAGGTATTCTTCAAATCAAGCCTTCTGATTACAATCACTCAGAAACTTCTAGACCGTACCGTACTGGCAAATCGACTAGAGGATTGTAATTTGCTTGGGATCTGAAAAAATTAAAGCTCTAGAAAACTCTTTGGAAGACTGAAAGCTTTTAGAAGAGAGAAGATTGGAAGTAAATGAGTGAGTTAAAATGATCGAAATCCTTCTCTATTTATAGGAGTTCCAAAGATAGAATTCTGGCAGAATTTGGGCAGAATTCGGGCAGAACTCGATGAGGAAATCTCGGTCAAATCCTCAACTGCAGAAGGACCAAGTTCCAAAGAATTCAAAAATCAAAACGGCCACTAATCGAACTCTGGCCGAACTCTGGCCGAACTCTGGCCGAGTTCTGTCAGGGTTAGGTTAGGTTTTTAAAAATAGGTTTTGGGGATTTTTGAAAACCTTTTTGAAAACCTTTTTGAAGCTTTTGTTAATATGAATGTTTTTCAAAACTAAGGACATTTTAAAAATATTTTGAAATTATTTTGGAATAGCCTATTTGCCAGTACGACTCGGTGTACAACGTATTCCTAGACTCAATAAAATGAAAAATATATTGCTCAAAGAAATACAGACTCGAACAGATAAACATTGCTTCGGTCTTGAACTGTGTAGATAGCTGTTCTTGATCATGTCCAAGAGTCCGAGATATCATGACTAGCTTCATATATCGAGACAGAGTTTAATCAATTATTAAAATCAGTTTGACCATATGACCAATGGGCCAACATATTCTTGCATATTGCTCCTTCAACCAATCCATTCCTAGGACCACATCATAATCGGCCATCGGGAATTCTGTCAACCTAGCGAAAAACTCTCTAACGCTAACTACGATTCGACACGAGGAAAACACTCTATCTACTCTCACAAGACCATTACCAGTAAGTATATTGAGCCTTACTGATAATGACTCAGGCTCTAGTCCTATCCGTGTAGTGAATCGTGCAGACATAAATGAATGCGATGCACCCAAATTAAATAATACTGATGCTGGAAAAGAGTTGACGAGAATGGTACCTGCCACCACCTCACCTGAAGCTAACTCTTCATCTACGGTCAAAGCCATAGCCTGACCTTGCCTTTTTGGTGCTGGTCCCCTCTGCTGGTGACCTCTCTGCCTGTTCTGAATCTGAGCTTGGACATACAGTTGAGCCTAAGGCGGCAATGGCCTCGGAGGCTGGTACTGCTGCTGCACTGGTACTGGACCCCTAACTGATGGACTGGTTAGGTTTGATGATGATGAACTGGCTATATTCGGATAGGGCCCTATCTTGTGATCCGGTGGCCCACGAGCTAAGCACAATCCTTGTGCTCTGTGACACTGATACTACGTGTCCTGGCTTCCCATAATGAGTGCAGTCCATTACGGAAGACTGCTTCTGCTTCTGCTGCTGAGGGTACGTCGGTGTCGAGTGCTGAACCGACGAAACTAAATTTGCCCTCCTAGGAGCTCCAATAGTCAAAGCCCTAGCTGTCGGGGCTGGTGCTGAAGACTGGAACATCGGTCTATGAGACCTCTTCTATCCTCCGCTTCTATCTACAATCCTCTACAAAGTATACCCATGCCTCTTTGCTGCTCGCAAGACGGTATCAAACGTCTGGTGCTCAAACTGCTCCACTGATATAATGATCTCTAGGTGGTGCCCCTGCTGGAATCGCTGGGCTTGATCCAACTTGGTTGTCACCAAGGTAGGAGCAAACCGACTGAGTCTAGAAAACTCGACCGCATATCCATCGACCGTCCTGTCTATCTAATTAAGATTGGTGAATCTCGTCTGCAGATCATACCGAGCTACTGCGTCGAAGTACTTGGTCTGGAACTTGTTGCTGAACACCGTCCATGAGACAGGCGTCGGTAATACAACTGCTAGCATCACCCACCAGCTGCGGGATAAGTCCAATAACTGCAGGCGCACAACGGCTACCTTCTCATCCTCAGGAATCCTAGCTGCTTCCAGGATAACCTCTGTGTCCTGAAGCCATGCATCAGCAGCAATAGCATCTTCAATACCGTCAAAGAAAGGAGGGTTCAGACGTTTAAAGCTGTTGGCCGCGTTGTTCCCTTAGTAACTAACTCTGCCCATGGCATCTTGTACTGTCTGGTGCAGGGCATCGCCCCGACGATTTTGAGATACAGGTAATTCCCTGATGAGACTCACCAGGGTTCTATTGTCGGGCTCTATAGGCTGGACGGGCTGAATTGGTGGCTCTTGACCCCCGGTAGGCATGACTCTGGAGGCTACTCCTGAATATTGGGCTTGGTCTCCAGGTTGCTGCTGGTTCACTGGAGGTGCTCCGCCTTCCTGATCGGTAGGACCAGGAATAATGCCGCTGAAGAAACGACATAGGGAACAATAAGTATGGACCATGATAGATCGAGGATATAAACATGTGATCAAGTCAAGATTTTAGAAAGATTAAAAGAAACAAGTAGAGATCAAGGACGAGTGCTGATTGAGACATCTATTCATTGAAACCCTCACACGCCCCAGAACCAGAATACTGGAAAGCGTGGGACAGACACAGCCAGCTACGTACATTTAAGTGAATCCTACCTCGTAATACGGTCACGACTGTCTAGATGCATGAGGGTTTACTACAAGCCTTTAGTCTCTTAGGGTCAAGAACAAGCCTAGTGTCTCAATCTCAAGCAAGCAAGTAAATGTAACAAGATGGTAGATCATCAGACATACAAAGTAAGGCATCCCAAACATTACATATTCAGATGATCATGAAGCTAGTCATACAAAATGCGAAGACTAGCAAGAGTTTAAGTCATATATGATCAACCCTAGGATCTGTCAATCATGTTACAGCCATTAGGCAGACAGAAATGTAAATTCAACACGAGCTAACGCTTGCTCGGCGGATAAACGCCTCAAAAGAATAATTTATAATAGAGTGGAAGAGCAAAATAAAACCCACTCGTTGCCAGGATTACGTCTAGTGTGCACCATCTGGCTGGAAGGCTGGAAGATCCTCGGGTGCTACTCCAAAATCTGGCCATACAAAACCAGCTGGGTCAGACCACAGAAAGAGTAAGTGCCACAAGGGAGGCTTCACTTAAGAACTAAAACCAGCACATTAGCACATGAGAACATAAATGATAATAAAAGACATGAGTTAGGGAAAAACAAGATGATAAACGATAAGACAACTAAGGGACTATTCTGGTAGCCAAGTTATAACCCGTAAACCAAACAATGACCGGGGTTATAACCCTTCACCTGAATAGAGCTTAGTCTCCAACCCATTATCTACAAGAGTAAAGCATAACAGTAATGTGCAAAAATAACCATGTAGAGGTCTTGCCTAGGCAAGACCATACTAGACTCCATCCATCAATCATGGCCAAGCAATGACACTACCAAAATACAGTCAATTAGCGACGGCTGTTTAGCGACGGATTCTTTCCGTCGTAATTAGCGACGGACTTGCGACAAATGACCAACGGAGTACCGACGATAAGCCGATATTATTTTATTTTTATTTTAAGGGTGAGAAAAGGTCGTCAGTCCGTTGCCACGGCGTCGACGATATGGTAACGAATTTATATCTGTCGCTATGCTGTCGACTATTTGGCGGGAAATGTCGGGAGAAGTGGTGGGACAAATTGCCGACTACGTAGCGACGGAGCGGCCGTCGGTAGTTATCCAATATAGCGTCGGCCTAGCGATGGATAATATTCGTCGCTAGTTCGTCGCTAAATATACGCCCCAGACTTAAATTGAAACGACGGGGAAAACTTTTCATTCCCCCAAATTTCACTCTCTCTCCTCTCTCTCTCTCTCTTCCGCAACGGTGATCGGTGACCTCTCCTCTCTCTCTCCCAAAGGTAACCCCCTCTCTCTCTCTTTTTTTCTCTCTCTCTCTCTCTTTCGCGGTGGTCGGGGGACAGCGGGGGCGGCGGAGACTGCGGGGGCGGCGGGGGCTGGGGGGCGGCGGAAGAGGTGGAGGGGTGGGGGGTCGGCGGGGGATGGAGGGGCGATGAGGTGTTGTGGGTGGCGCGCGCGGGGTTGCGGGGGGCGGCGGGTGGGGGTTGTGGGTGGCGGGGGACGGGGGGCTGCGGGGGGTTGTGGGTGGCGGGGGCTACGGGGGTTGTGGGTGGCATGGAGGGCAGCTGGTCGGGGCAGGGAGTGTGGAGGGGCAGCGGGGGGTGGGGGCTGCGAGGGGTGGCGGGGCTGCGAGGGGTGGCGGGGCTGCGAGGGGCGGCGGGGGGATTGTGGGTGGCGGCGGTTGCGAGGGGCGGCGGGGGGATTGTGGGTGGCGGGGGCTGCCAGCGCGGGATTGTGGGTGGCGGGGGCTGCCCCTTCACTCTTTCACCTACATTTGTTCCCTCTTTCCCTCTCTCTCTCTCTCTCTCTCTCTCTATATATATATATATATATATATATATATATATATATATATATGTCTATTTATATATAGCTATCATTTATATATATTTATATATAAAGCTATCATTTATATATATTTATATGCATATTGTGTTTATGTGCTTGTGTAGGATGTACATTGGTTTTGGGTGTTAGCTATGTGACATAGATGTGTGGCTTGTCACATAACTATGTGTTTTGGTTATAGGCTATGTGTCCTATACTAGCTGGTGTAGATGTGCCATATGAGTTGTATGTATCTGTTACCCCTAGTGTTGTATTGGTATAGCATTACCGACGGATTACCGTCGAATATTTAGCTACAGCTATTTAGCGTCGAATTTTTTTCGGTATCGAACTATCGGTATCGGTATCCAGAACTCGGTATCGGTATCGGTATCGAACTATCGGTAGCGGACTATCGGGGCTGAGTTGATACAATATTGGGATGAGCCAGATTTGATTAGGGCTGTTAAATACAAATGTTATACTAGTTACATGCTATGTACCTTTAGTGGTATGCATGGCATTGACTGTTATACACATACACTAGCATGGTTGAATACTTGATAATTTGAACCTAGCAACCCTACCTTTTAAATCCTGAATCTGAACCCTCTTTAATGATGCTAAAATTATAATATAATGCACATCTCTACATGCCCTTGTTAACACACAACCACCATGTATTCAAGTTAGATATGTACTCTAATAGTATATGATCGCACTATCAGTATCGCACTATCGATTCCGGTATCGAACTATTGGTATCGGACTATCGGTATCGGTATCGAACTATCGGACTATCGGTATCGGTATCGAACTATCGGTACCGCTAGCGGACTATCGGACTATCGGTATCACACTATCGGTATTGGTATCGCACTATCGGTATCGGTATCAAACTATCGGTATCGGTATCCGTATGTACTTAGTATCGATATCGTACCATGCTAATCCGATACTGCAGATATATATCCGATACGGTCGATACCTATCGGATATGGCCGATACCGAATCGATAAGGCCAATACGAATCCTAGCTATACGGCCGATACATATCGGATATGTATCTACTAATTCGCTAAGGCCAATACCAATTTGATACGGTCTATACCAAACCTATAGACCGATACTAATCTGATGCGGTCGATACTAAGTACATCTGGCCTATATACCAGCGGAGCCACTAGTTACATGATTATATACTAATTCTGTTTAGTTTGTCTTACGATACGGATTTTCATATCCAATCTGTGATGGATCGTTATTTCGTTGATCGTACATGGATGTACAAATGACAACACGAGAGCAGAATAGGTGTGAGTGACAATTTTTAAGCAGGCATGGAAGTGTTTCTTAAGTATGCCATGAGCAAAGCTCAGTATATGGACAGTAAAAAATCAAGTGTCCAAGTCGTAATTATTGTAATAGACGTTACGAAGAAGTGGTGAGTGTAAGAGATCATTTGACCCGTAAGGGTTTCGTACGTGATTACGGCCTATGGTCATCGTAAGGTGAACTATATGCGGAAAAATAGGTTGCGAATGCTGCTACTTATGCTTTTGATGATAATGCTGCAACGAATTTTGTCGTCGAAGACGACGAATGCTCTGTTGATTATGGAGACCTGCAGAACCTTGTATGAGATATGGTGTACGATGCGGCAGGACCTAATTTTGATCCGGAGGATCCTAATCCCGAGGCGAAGGAGTTCTGTGATATATTTCAGGATGCTAAAACTTCTTTATATCATGGTTGTGAGCCGTATTCCGTACTGTCAGTGACAATACGGTTGTTGAATATAAAGTCCGATTTTAATTTGCCATAAACTTGCTATGATCGGATTATACAACTAATCAAGGAGGTGTTACCAAAGGAATCAAAAGAGCTTCCAGAAAACTTCTACAAGACGAAGATGATGGTCCGACAACTGGGACTGGGGTACGAGAAGATAGATTGTTGTCGCAATAGATGCATGTTGTACTACAAGAAGAACGAGGATATAAAAAGTTGCAACTTCTGTAATGCGGATCGTTACAAGCCAGTCAGGAGAAAAGGAAAGTCAACTAGAAAATGACGTCATTACAAGCATATGGATTACTTGTCGATCACGAAGCGCTTACAGAGGATGTATATGTCTCAGAATACAGCAAAACATATGACGTGGCACAACGAAGAACGCACAAAGGACGATGAAGAATTGTCACATCCTTCGGATGGAGAGGCATAGAAATATTTTGATTTACGTCATCCAGATTTTGCTGTAGAGCCTAGAAATGTAAGTCTGGGGCTATGTTCTGATGGCTTCGCCCCTTTCGGGCAGTCGGGATCTCAATACTCCTGCTGGCCGATCATTCTGACCCCTTACAATCTGCCACCATGGATGTGTATGACGACTCCTTATATGTTCTTGACAGCTATCATACCGGGTCCCAAAAATTCGATAAAAAATATTGATATATATTTACAGCCGTTGGTTGATGAGCTGAAACAGCTGTAGGAGATCGGCGTCGCGACCTATAATATTTCCAGGAAATAGAACTTTCAGATGAGAGCTTCACTGATATGGACAATCAATGATTTTCCCGTATACGGTATGCTGTCGGGATAGAGTACTCACGGCACCATGTCTTGTCCGATATGCATGGAAAATAGTAAGGCGTTTCGCCTTAAGCATAGAGGAAAAACTTCTTTCTTTGATTATCATCGTCAATTTCTGCCCGCGAGTCATCCTTGGAGAAAGAACAAGGACGCGTTCAGAGCTGGAAAACCAAAATTTTCTCATCCGCCTGCCAGATTGTCGGGATATGATATTTGAAAATATGTAAAGGACTTGCCCACTATAATGGAGATCCATCGAACAATCGTATCGATGGGTTCGAACAAAGCCATAACTGGACCAAACGGAGTATCTTCTGGGACTTGCCTTATTGGAAAGATAATCTTATAAGGTATAATCTTGATGTTATGCATATCGAAAAAAATGTGTTCGATAATATCTTCAATACTGTCATGGATATTAAAGAAAAGACGAAGGACAATCCAAAAGTAAGACATTGTCGAGATATGCAAGCGTCCTTATCTGAACTTGATACAAAGGGGAGCTGGTGGACAATTAACTAAGCCGATAGCCCAATACACATTGAGCAAGGAAGATAGATTAATAATCTGCAAGTGGGTATCTACTTTAAGATTTCCCGACGGCTATGTGTCGAATTTGTCTAGATGCGTTGATCTCAATGAACGCAAGCTAACGGGAATGAAGAGTCACGACTGCCACGTGTTTATGGAAAGATTACTGCCCATTGCTTTGAAAAAGTTGTTGCCTTCTGCTGTATGGGTTCCGTTGGCCGAACTATCTATATTCTTTAGGGATATTTGTTCAACTAAGTTGACTGTGCAACACATGGTTGAACTTGAGGAGAAGATTATCTTAACAATTTGCAAGTTGGAGAAAATATTTCCTCTTGGCTTCTTCGACAGCATGGAGCAGACCGATTCATCTAGCATACGAAGCCCGTGTCGGTGCATCTGTTCGTTATCGATGGATGTACCTATTGAAAGGTACATAAAAATTGATATAATTTAAGTTGAATTTCAGTGGATTTTAAAATTCATTCTTAATTCTTAAGATAATTTGTCTCTTTAGATACCTACACCATCGAAAGAAGAAAGTTGGCGACAAGGATCATATAGAGGCTTCGATATGCGAAGCATATCTTATCAAAGAGGTGTCAAACTTCTGCTCTATTTATTTTGATACTCATGTTAAGACAAATTGAAATAGACCTCAAAAGAATGACGAGGACGTTGAGGATGGAGGTATATTCAATGTAAGGGGCAAGCATGTTGGGACTAGTAAAAAAATGGTGGTTGACTGACGACGAGTATGATGCCGCTCACCGATATGTCTTGTTAAACTGTGATATACAAGAAGTGAGAGATTTGGAGAAGTAAGTCATTACACTTGTACTCGTTATAATCTCTAATTTGATGAAGTAAGTGACTACACTTATATATTCTTATTCTCTCTAACAGTATATTTAGAGATGAAGTCAAAATGAGGACACCCAATATTACCGATGAGGGACTTCAAAGAGAGGTTGATTATAAATTTTCGTCATGGTTTCGCAAATACGTAAGTAATTGAGACTATAACTGAGGTTGATTTTATATATTCTTATAAAAATATGTAAGTAACTGAGATTATAAATATATAATCTAAAATATTTAAATTATAAATATTTGTTTACAGGTTTTATTGCCTGAAACAACACTCACTAATGAGAGTGTTCGTTATCTGGCATTGGGATCGAAGAAGCAAACAAAGACTTTGCCAGGATATATCGTTAATGGCTTCAGGTTTAAGGCAACTCAGAATGCTATAAATGTCGAATTTATCAATGACGTCATCAGTACCAAGGATTTCAGTGTTTGCATAAGAGACACCATCTATGACGACGAGCCGAACTTTGACTATTATGGAGTGCTTCAGGATATTATAGATTTACAATATATTGGCCCATATGATATACATATTGTGATGTTCAAATGTGAGTGGTTCGATACGACACCAAATATCGGTTGGGAAATCGATAAACAATTTGGATTTGTCGATAAAAATCATCACAGGAGGTATAGAGGGTCCGATACATTTGTGATAGCAAGTCAGGCTGTTCAAGTCTACTATACAAGCTATCCAAGGCGTCGTAGAGATCGATTTGACTGGTGTGCAGTATGCAAGATTAAATCTAGAAATACATTCAACGTTGGAGACCCAGCATACCAAGAGGACCAAATCGAAAAGTTTCAATACTTGGGACAACAGTCGGATACAATGGATGTTAAAGATATTGTTGAGGAAAATAGAGGGGAGGAAGAGGTTGATACACAAGACTTAGCTGTCAACAAGGGGAGAAAGATATGTTTTGTCCCAAATATTGAGACAAAAGAAGAAGAAGAAGAAGAATAATAATAATAATAATAATAATTTGATGGGGATGAGGATACAGATGAAATCGACGATAAGGATGAGGATGAGGATGATGATGAAGACGAGGCTGCGGATGAGAACGAAGACGATGAAGATGATTAGGTTAAATATTGTTGTATATTAAAAACACTTCTAATTACATGAATTAAGTTTGACCTCATAAAAACAATTACGTGAATTCATGTTTTTTTTGTTCTATCATTTACTTATTGTATGATTTTTTTTTTGCAGATGGCATTCCTAGTCTTTTTCGTCGCGGCGGCACTCGTCTCCCTGCTGGTGGTATGTATATTTTAGTTTAGAATTTTATATTCATTTATACTTTTATATTGTTAATTATATTTATGTGTTCTATTCACAGGTCATGATGGCTGGCCGTGGTTGTGCTGCTGGTGGTGGTCGTGGTGGTGGTGGTGGTGGTGGTCGTGGTCGTAGTAGTGCTGGTGGTCGTGGTCGCATTCAATCTTTCCGGGATGTGACCCCATCCAGCTAGCCCGACCCGGAGAGTACCCCGGGCACAGACGCATCCCGTCGTCGATCGACAACTTTATCGAGGCATGAGTCCGGATCTGCTAGCGGATCCGTTCCGCTATCGGACCCACCAGCGGATCCACCAGTAGATCCACCAATTACTGCACAGTGGGCCCCGGAGTACCCTATACTCGGTTCCATCCGGTTACTGGGGAGTACATGCGCAGACCTGCGGATCCTCCGATGGCACCAGAGAGACCGAGAGGCGAGTTCCGACGAGAGTTATGGCCCGTGGGGACCTCGTAAGTAAATTTAAGATAATTTATTAAATTTCTTTCATTTATTCAAGTTAATAATACAGTCGTTGCTTCTTTGTAGGTTTTTTCCGTTTAATGTTGCCAGGGCTCTTGGAGAAATTATCAGGGCTAACTTCCATGGTCCCTACCTCAACTTTTTGTCGGTGGCCCCAAACTTGAAGTACGTCTGGCTCGACGAGTTGAGGGTATATATCTATATCTTCTGGTTAATTATTAGTTATTCTTTAATCAACCATTTTTTAAATTACGTGATAATTAAATTTGTATGTTAGACGACATTCTGGTGGCCCCCCCATCGCGAGGACGCGATCCGCAGGACCTACAGAAGCGCTGCCTCGAAGAAGATACGGGATATTATTCATGACCTAAAAATGGGGCAGGCAAGGCCGAATTGGATCCGGCAGGACTATTATGAGGACCTCTTAGATATGATGAATACTCATGCGTACAAGGAGAAATCGGAGAAGGCGAAGGCGAACCGACGGGCCGCGGGGCTTCATACGGGGGGATCAAGGCCCCACGCAGTGGCGCTTACAAATCTGGTGAGATACCGAAAATTTATTTCACTATCGAATTATGTATTATTAATATACGGAGTTAATTAAATTCTACGAAAATTTCGTATGCAGACCCAATGGGCGGTGAAGGAGGGAAGGGCGCCAGAATCGGTCACCATGCACAACGTGTTCCAGCATACGCACAAGAGGCGGAAGGACGGGAGCTTCGTCGACGAGAGGGCCAAGGAGACTGATATAAGTACTTACGTTTATGAGATTTACATTAGAATTAAAAGCATTCGGACTATAACTTAGGTAAACTTAGGATTCACACTTAACTTAGTGAAACATAGGATTTAGATTACAACTTAGGTAAATCTTATAATATACACACATTCATTTGATAGGCTGCGTATCGTGAGGCCCTTAGTCGGGCTCAGTTAACTGATACCGAGGATGTCGGTCAAACGACGCCCGTCCGGACGCCCTCTTCTTTGGCCGCTCGCAACGACTTGTTCGTAGATACCGTCGGCGGCTTTAAGAAATGGTACATGTACAGAGTCAGCTCCCTATGGCTGTTGCACATGGCGACTCAGATATTTCCACCGACACTGCCTCCTCTCGCGGCCCCGGCGGACGATGATGTGAGGTCGCAGCTTACGCAGCTGCACGAGGCGGTGTCGTCCTTGCAGGAGCAAATTGCCATATACTTTTTGCCTCCGTCTGCTGCTGCTGGTCCGTCTGCTGCTAGTGCCGGTCCGTCTGCTGCTGGTGCCGGTCCGTCGGCTGCTGGTGTCGGTCCGTCGACTGCTGGTGCCGGTCCTTCTTCCGTCGGTCATCTTTCTTTCAACCCTGCTGTCCCTTTGGTACCGTCTTCGACTGTGACGACACTCCTTGATCTCATGTCGCCAGAGCAGCTGCGCCGACTTCCGAGCAGTGTCTTCGACGGATTACCGTCGTACCTAGTGGAGCAGTATTATCGTTGGTCGCAGGAGGGATTACCACCACCGAACAATCGAACTCCTCCTACCCCTTGAAGTATTGTATAAGAATAGTTTTTAATTTATGAATATTTGTGGAAATTTTGGATTATAACGACGGATATTAGTTTATGATTTCAGGATAATTGGTGTCTATTTTACATTGGTTTGGGTTATGCATATTTGTGATTATATATTGGTCTATGTGATTCTTGGATAATTGGTATGCATTAAATTCGTATATGATTTATAATGGATTATATATTGGTCTCAGTGATTGTATATTGTGATTATATATTGGTTCGATGTTCGGATGTTGTGTGAATAGGGAAAGCTCTATAATTTTTTTAAAAATATCTCAGTTAGCGACGGACTAGTGACGGGTTAGCGACGGATAACATCAATTTTCGACTACATGTCGACGGAATATCCGTCGCTAACTGGAGAATTGGAAATATTTTTAGTTAGCGACGGATCATCGACGGCCAGCCGACGAAATATTCCGTCAGCAAGGTTCTGGTGGTATGAAGATGTACAGAATGTTAGCGATGGATATTCCGTCAGGGATCCATCGCCATGGTCGACGAATTCGTGTCGAAATATCCGTCGCCATGGTTCTGAAAATACCATGTTCAACGAATTCGCATCGGAATATCCGTCGCCATAGTTCTGGAAATGCTTGACATTTCCAGAACCATGGCAATGGATTATCCGCCACTAATTTGTTGCCATGTCGACGGATGCACGACGGAGTCGCGACGACAAATCCGTCACCATGGTTCTGGAAATGTCAAGCATTTCCAGAACAAGGTCGACGAATTATCCATCAGGGATCCGTCGCTAATCCGTCCATTGTTAGCGACGGCGTTCGACGGAATAGTGACGGAACGATACCTTCTGATACACTGTTACGACGGTTTACCGACGGACTATCCGTCGCTAAGCGTCTATACAATTCAATACTTAATACTTGAATTCGATGATAGATCGTCGGCAAGTCGTCGCTAATGCAACGAACAGTGACGACGGAAAGCCATTGCTATTCCGTCGCTTGACGACTACTTAGCGACGAATCTTTATTAGCGACGAGCTGATTGCCGACGGATTTTTTTGATCAATATCCGTCAGTGATCCGTCGCTAATACGGATTAGTGACGGATCTGGCCGTCGCTAAAGCCACATATTTTGGTAGTGTGAGTACGGCTTGATACTTTAACTAACTAGGGTTATCACAAGCCTAATTACTAACAAGATGCATCGAGATGTTCCTGTTCGCCATGAAATGTAAAAGAGCAGAACAGTTTTATGGGAGGACTGGACTTTTACTTCACGTTACAAACTCGCTTGTACAAAGAAAGCCTAGGGACGAAAACCTAGGTACAGCAATCTAAGTACAATTGTTTATTTTTGATTCTGGGGGTGACGATAGAGGCTCGGAAGAGCGACGGCAGCTCTGCCTTACTCCTTGGACGATCGGACGTAGCCTTGGCTCCTGCAACGAGATACTTGGCGTTGACGAAAAAATGCTCTTCTTGCTCTCCTCGTATTGCTCTTATGGCTTCTCTCTCTCTCTGGATTAATCTCTGTGTATTTTTTTTATTATTGGGGGAGCATCCTCTTTTGCAAGGGAATGGCACCTTGCTATTTATAATAGTGGGGGGCATCATTAGGATTTGTAATGATTGCCCATTCTCAAAGTGGCGGCGGCCTGGTAAATGATCAATCTGGGCCATTAATCTTGAGCATGAAGGATCTGGGCCATTAATGAGGATTATGCCAAATCATGTCAGTCATTAATGTTGATTGCAATAAATCTCCATCATGATGATTTGCTGATATCCGCAAATCTAAATGAATCAATTTAATTCATTCTCTTGTCACGTGTCCCAACTTATTGGGATCTGACCCAAAATTTGATTATCTTTGGGACACGTGTCCTGTCATTATTGTTGAGCCGCATGAGGAGCGTTCGTGTTTGGGCCGCATGAAGGTCGTCATGACCGAGCCGCATGAAAGATTTCATGACCGAGCCGCATGAATAGTCTCTATACTCGAACCGCATGAAGGTTGTCATGACTGAGCCGCATGAATATGTTCATGACCGAGCCGCATGGGGGTCTTCATGACCGAGCTGTATGAGAGTCTTCATGGCCGAGCCGCATGGATTTCATCATGACCGAGCCGCATGGAGGACCTTCATGATTGAACCGCATAGGTTTCTCTGCACTGGCCGCATGAACTCATTTAGACTGGCCGCATAAATTTGCCTCGAAGCTGTGAGGATTTTCCCTAATTTTCTAGGGAGATAGTGCTCTTACGTCAGTCATTATGACTACTTTTCGTCAGGGCTGTCAACTGTCAGCTGTCAGCCGTCAGAGCATTAATTGTCGGCCGTCAGAGCATTAATTATGTTTGAATGACGCTGGGTATAGGTGTTCTAAAAAGACACGTGGCTTTCCTCTGCTGGCCGTATGGAGTCCACTCTGTGTTTGAGCCGCATGGGACTCTTGAGCCGCATGCGGCTCCTTGGCCGCATGGATCATTTTTCTCTTCTTTTTCATGCTTCTACAAGACCCCCTTCAAAGTTTTCAATTTGCAAAAATGAAATACTTTGAATAAGAAGCATGATTATGCCAGAGCCGCATGACTGTATTCTGTCTTAACTGCATGGATTTGACCAGCCGCATGACTCTCTGAGCCGCATGGGCTGTTTGGCCGTATGAGCTTCTGGCCATGTCTTCCAGCCACGTGTGCAAATCTTTTGTAAATCTTCTGCATTTAATGCTCTTGATTTGCTGTCAGGTTTTAAGAGCCGCTTTTTGGGCCAGGATCCCAAGAGTCAGGCTATTATTAAGCCGTTTTGCCACGATGACTGAAGAGTCGGTCATCATATTGCACGCGGATCGAGGCGTTCCTTCCTTGTCTATAAATAGGAACACTTTCGTTTTGGGGAGTTTTCTTTTCTCTCTTCGATCTTTTGAACTCCTTTCTCTCCCAAGCACCCATGGCTCCCAAGAAAGCTGTTGCGTCGAAGGCTGTGAAGGGCAAGGCGGTCGCTTCTGCAGCGACTGCGGCGACGAACGTGGCCACTCCTCCGCTGGCCGCTGTTCACTCTGTTCATCCCGACGTTCATCCACATATTGCTGGTAAGGGCATTGCCTTTAGAACCCTAACTGCCATAGCTCTGCTGCATAATTTATGCACAAGCCGCATGTACAAGGTTCGTCGATATGACCGCATAAGCACTTCGCCCAGGAGGCCGCATGGGCTTGTCATACTCGATCTGAACTGCATATATATTTTCGGTTTGGGCCGCATGAGCGTAGTTCACTTTTGAACCGCATAAGCTCATCTGCTTGTAGCCGCATGAGTCTATCTGTTCAGGGCTGCATGGGTCTGCGTGGACTTTGAACCGCATAGTCTCACCTGAATCTGAGCCGCATCAGTACCTAAGTTTGTCAGTTGAGTTCATGTGGACCTTGAACCGCATAGGCCCAATCTGAACTTTGATTTGTATGGACTCGTCTGACTCGGAGCCGCATAAGGCTATGATGAATCGAACCGTATGAACTCATCTGGTTCTGAGCCGCATGAGGCTGTGACGACCCGAGCCGCATAGATTCAAATGATCTTTCAAATGCTTCTTGTTTTGACTATCTTCTAATCTTGTTTCCTTCGTCTTTCTTCAGTGAATCTGCCAGTAAACCCTGCGGGGGAACTCCTAGTCGGCTCGAAGCAGTTTGCCTTGGGCGTACGTCTTGATGACTTAGTTAAATATGTGCTGAATCAATTTTCTGCTAACGAGCCTTCGGGGAGGTTGAACGCCATCGAGAATCAGACCCTCCATTTTCTCCGTGCCATAATGAATTCTGGGAAGTTGGATGGATCATACCTGAAGCCCTCATTCCTCTTCGGAGACGCTTTAATCATAAAGAACCCCCGAGTATTAGAGATCTCTGAGAACTGGGATTTTAATTTGGATGGGATGGCGATCCATATTCCTCTCATGGAGCGTCATTATCCTCTGTCGTGGTTCAATATGGTATTGTCGGACATGAAGATGGTGTGTAACTTAACTCCTACCCAATCAGGGATGTTGATGGGCAACATCCATTATAGCCCGAACATTAGGTCAGCATATGCGGGTAAGGATTCCGTCCTCCGGTACATGATGGGACTGGCCCCAGGTACTTTTATGAACGTTTATGGTCCCAACTTCATATTCACTCAAGCTGATTCATTCCTGAATCGGCTTGCTCGCAAAAAATCTTATCCCGTTGGCAGACTGGCATTGCTGAACTGGATAAACCCTACTTCTACGTGGGCCCACTTGACCACTTGGGTTCTGCAGACCTACGGGGCATTCCTGCGGGAGGTGGGACTTTATCATGCCATCCGGGGTACCTGTCACGGGCTTCCTATCAATAAGCCATTGTTTATGGCGCTCCTGGAGATATATAATCGGCGAACGGAGACGTTCTTCGCACCCGGAGGGGAGTTGGGGCTTGCTCTCCACGAGATGTATACGGTCTCCAAACTTTTGTGGGGGAACGAGCCTTTCGAGGTGTACACCCCGTCGAACGAGGAGCTCGAGGACCTGAACCGAAGACTCCCAGGTTTTGTTGTAGTATACCAGGAGTTGCTATGCCATCATAGTACTTGTCACCAGATGGCTACAAAAAAGGAGGATAGCTCAGAAGGGAACGCTCCCCATACCACATCTTGGGTCAATTATTTTTTTAAAGTTGGCCCTTCTGGCGAGGTTCTTCCTCGAACCCCTCAAACCCAGGGAGAGATAAAAGACCTGATGTTGAGCGTCAAGAAGTCGCGGTCTAATAGCGACATATTCGGGAGTCAAGCTGACTCTCTTAGCTATTTTTACTACGGTACCAGGCAGATGTCTGATAAAGCGCTCCTGGCTGGATTTTTGATAATATGGCTACGGAATTGTGTAGTCTCGGGGGGGGGGCAGGTTCTATTGAGAGGATCAGCCGCCACTTCATTCTCCCTGCCGTTAAGCTGGTATTTGGAGTTAGACTGGCTCTTCTCCCGGCTATGATGTGTAGCATACACCATGGTCTCCGAACATTCTCGTCCAAGGTTATTGCCTGCAAGAAGACGCTGGACTTTGAGCGCATAGAACTACCTTTCTACTATTTGATGGGGTGGTTGTTGATGTACTACAAGTCTTTGATGGGATCTGGAACAGCGGAAGATGCTACGGACGAAGACACTTTCCTTTTCCAACGCCATCACCAACCTTGGGAATACAGTACTATGCCAGCTTGTCGGAGGGCGCTGGCAAGGGTGGATGGGTGTGACTTTTTCGTGTCTGTTCCTAATTTTTTTGATGAAGAAGTGAGGGATGTACACCTTGATGGTACCGGACCTCCTCAATTTCTGTCTCCGAAGATGCTCACCTGGTTGCGCAACATCCGCCCCGCGTATCTGGTTTATCGTAACCGCGATAATGTGTACTTGGAGCCCTACCTGCCTAGTAGATTTTCTCGCCAATTTGGCTATAGCCAGTTATTCCTTGACTGTCCCAGCCCTTGCTTGGGCTTTGAAGCTAGCGTTCTTGATGGTGTCAGGGCATGGAATTATTATGACGCTTATCATACTCGGGCCAGCTTCTCGGTCCCTGATACTAAGGCGCCGAGGGAAATTTTGTATGTGGCTGCCTTGTATCATGTTATGGCAAACAAGCCCCCTGTCAATTTCGATCCGAGTACCAGTTTTATCATGGGTACCGGTTTAGAGGAAAAGCCCAAGGGGGCTAAGGCTAAAAAGCAACTAGCGCTCCAGACTCCCCTCCTTGAATCAGAACCTTCCGAGTCGGCTGAGGAGGATGATGATCATGATAGTGAAGACTCTCTTTCGCTTGGGGGTGAAGAAGTAGCGGATCAACCGCTTGCCACTCCAGACGAACTGGCGGAGGATCCGCCGCTTGCTACACAAGAGGAAGTTGTGGGGGAAGGACGGCCTCCCGCTGTGCCTGGTCCCTCACGCAAACGAGTCAGACGTGAGTCTTCTGACGGTAGAACGACCTTTTCTGTGAAGAGAGCCGCTGTTAGGTCTCGTGGGTTACTTATTACCGAGAGGGGTGAGGATGCTGCTGACAGTACTCCGGTGGTAAGACTATGTTGGAGCTATCTCCTTGTTGTGGCTTTCTTTTTTCTTGGAGATATGACCTAATCCATTTTTTCTTTGTAGGCGTCTGACGAACCAGGCTCTCCTGAACCATCTGCTGCCCCTGGAGTTGATCCGGCCCTTGCTGCTTTGATTAGTAACATGTGTGTCGCGGTCCTTTCTGCGGGGGCTCTCTCAGCGGCGGCTGAAGACTCCCAAGTTGTTGAGGCCCCGGTCCGGGGTGATGAAGGTTTCCTCGGGTCTATCTCTGAGATTGCTGAATTTCTGCAAGGCGACGCCGATCTCGTCGCATCCTCTTCCGAGGGTGCTGGGGCAGAGGAGCCTATCATATTCGACTCGGAGGCTGCTGGTGAAGAGGCTGCGGTGGCTGCAGGCGAACCTCAGCCTCCACACTCTTCCGCTGGTAGGATAAGCCAAATATTGACTAGTAAGGGGGCTTATTTGCTCTATCAACATATCCTCCAGGTCAAATCGATTCATGGTTGTCTTGGCCCTACAGGTCCTGACCCTTTACTTCCCATAGCGGATGTTCTTGGGAAAGGCTCGGCCTGTCGCGATCTGGGGGAAAGGAGCATTTTCTCTCCTTCACCGACTCATGTCGAGGGGCCTCCCGCCAGCTCCGGGCAGATGGGAGTGGAGCTGGCGATGGTCTCCGCCTCATCCTCTACTGCTCATACGGCTTCGGAGATTGACTTCTCGGCCCTGCCGAGCATTCAAGTTCTGCGGGCTGCTGAAGAGGAGTTGGCCGCTGTTCATGCGTCCTTTCGTGCGGAGTTTGTTTCTCTTGTGGCAGGAACGGCAGATTATGTTACGTCTTCTTCAGTGTTGCCAGCTACACTCCCATTGACGCCGGCTTCTTCGGAGGCCCTGGACGAGGTGTCGCAGGATGTGGTCGACAGCTTCTATCGCCATTTAAAGAGGGGCGTAGATGCTGCCGTAGAACGGGGGACCCCTTTTTCTCTATCCCTGTGGTGCGCTCGGGGTCAGATTGAAACTTTGAAGTCTCTTCCTGGCGGGGTGGGGTTGGCTGCGCTCCTGGAGCCCAAGTTAGCAGAGGCTGATCAGCTCGTGACCCAATTGTTGGCGATATGGCAGGCTGGCTTGCCTGCTGCGATTGAACGGGAGCGGGGCTTCCTTATTGCTGCTCGGGATAGGATAAAGCTTACTCGAGATACTGCCGGGCCAGTTGTGAAGGGGGACCTTGACGAGTTTTCCGCTTCGTATGACAGGCTGGGTCGTCGAAGTCAAGCTTGTAGGGCTGGGGAAGAGACCACTTCTCGTAGAATAGCTGACACGAAGGAGCGAATTCTCGCACTCCAGAGGGAGTTGGCCTTCCTAGAGTCGGAGCTGGAGGCTGCTCGTACGGAACAGGAGTCAATCGTTCGGGAGGCCGAGAAGGTCTCCCGATCTTCTGCTAACCTGGAGCGTGCTTTCTAGAAATTCAAGGACAATTGGCAAGCTCATGCTCATCTGGAGGACACGGCGGTGCTGACCCAAGAGGCGGAGCGTCGAGCCAAACCGAGATTTGAGCGGTCGGTTGCCTTACTGACGGACTGTCTCATGGCGTTATGTGCCCCGGAGCAGTGATCAGTTTTCTGTTTTCTTTTGCTGTTTTTTTTTCTTTTTGTTTTCATTTTGTAAGGGATGTGATCCCAAATGATGTAGCACTTTGAATTTTGAATAAATGAGCGTGTTTCAACTCATCTTCTCTTTCTTGTACTTGTGGTGTTTCGTAGAATTGGACCTGCTGGAGGTTTATTTGTGGACCTGTTACCCGGGGCGTACTTTGGTTTTAGGTACGAGTAACAAGTTTTGGAAAGGAATACCTAGAACACCTTCGCGATAAGACAGCTATAGAAGGTTTTGGTATTCGAGAGAATGCCAGGGAGCAACTGGGCTCCCAGGCATGATAGAAAAGGGGTGGGTGTGTACTGGAGATCCCGTACAGCACCTGTGGTCGACTGAGGACATTTGTGGTCATCGGAAGACGTTTGTGGGCTTATTATCTTTGGGCGTACTCAGATCGTGGGTACAGATAATAAGTTGAGGGAGGACCATCATACTAACTCAGAGGTAGTGAGGACATGGCAAGTATGGGGGATTTCTTTACCGTGGGATCTTCCTGCTCAGAGCTAGTGAGGACATGGCAGGAGTAGATTCAACGGAGGATATTTGTGGTCAACAGAGGACTTTTTGTGGTCAACAGAGGACATTTGTGGTCAACAGAGGACATTTGAGGACCTATTATCCTTGTCGTACTCCGGTTGTGGGTACAGATAATAGGTTGAAAGGGAACCGACATACTTACTCAGAGGTAATGAGGACATGGCAAGTATGAAGGTTTCTTCTACGGAGCCTTCCCACTCAGAGGTAATGAGGACATGGCAGGAGTGGGCTCAATGAAGAGGGGGTACATAAAATGACTCAGAGGTAATGAGGACATGGAAGTTCTATGTAGGGGGTGATTTGTTTTTTTGTGGAAGTGGAACAACTCAGAGGTAACATCGACATGGTTGTATAGGAATTTTGTGGATCTGTTACCCTTTTTTGTGCATTGAGAATACGGGCAGTAGATCAGGTGAGTTCAGCGGTACCAGCGGGTACATAACTTCGATAATCTGAAATTTTGTGGGTACGAGTTCAGCGGTACCAGAGGGTACATGACTCGATAATCTGGAAAATATGAGTATGAGTTCAGAGGTACCAGCGGGTACATGACTCGATGTATGGAACCAGAAGGTAAGTTCAGCGGTACGGGGAGGTACATAACTCGACACTCTGAGATGTCTCGAGGATTTTGTTTCAGACATAATACTTCTTCAGGAACTTGCCGTTGATGGGCAACATGAGCAAGTCTCCATTTTGCTTTGCGAGGCGGTAGGCGCCGTTGGAGAATACAGCCTCGATGATGAACGGACCTTCCCATTTTGGTTGGAATTTACCGGCAGTTTTATGCGTCATAACCATCGGACTCCGAACTGCCAGAACGAGATCACCTAATTGGAATATCCTGACCTTGACCTTCTTATTGAAAGCTCCGGAGATTCTGGCCTGATATAGTTCGATTCGCTGTTGAGCTAACAGGCATTTCTCGTCTAGGGCCTCCAATTCCTGTAGTCGGCGATGGTGGTTTTCGTTTGTCGTCAGCTGATGTGTGAGGGTGACGCGGAGTGAGGGGATTTGAGTCTCTAATGGGAGAACTGCCTCACTCCCGTATACCAGGGAAAATGGTGTATTCCCGATGGCTGTTCGAACTGTGGTGCGATACGTCCATAAGCATTCGCTGAGCTTCTCGTTCTAGTCGCACTTGTTAGAGGACATGAATTTCTTGAGTAGCTTGATTATGGTTTTATTGAATGCTTCTGCTAATCCATTGGCTGCTGGGTTGTAGGGTGTTGAAGCAATGTTCTGAATTCGGTGCTTGTCGCAGAACCGATAAAATGCGTGGCTTGCGAACTGTGGCCCATTGTCGTGGATGATCCTTCGGGGCAGTCCAAAGCGGTAGATGACATGATGCTTAAGGAAGCTGATCACGTTTGAAGTTTTTACCTCTGCCAATGGGATGGCTTCCGCCCATTTGGAGAAGTAATCGGTGATTGCGAGTATGAATCGATGTCCTCTGGACGAATGTGGGGTAATTGGGCCGACGATGTCCATACCCCAGGCTTCGAATGGCCAGGAGGCCACAGTCGGATGTAGGAATTCAGATGGTTGGTGGATGAAGTCGGCGTAGATTTTGCAGACTTTGCACTTTCGTGCGTAATCTATTGCGTCTGCAACCATCGTGGGCCAGTAATAGCCCATTCGGCGAAGGCGGTCTTGCAGTTTTGGGCCAGGTTGATGGGCTCCGCAGACACCATCATGGGCCTCGCGTACAGCTTCCTTGGCTTCTGTATTTGATAGACATCGGAGCAGCAACCCATCATAGGATCGGCGATACAGTATTTTCGTCTCCGTATCATAGAAAAATCTGAGAGAACGTCTTCTGATAGAAGTAGCTTCCTTCGGATTCTCTGGCAGGATGTCGTATACTACGAAGTCGATGAACGGCTTTCTCCAGTCTGGTGCTTCGTCGACTGAAAGGGCGGAGTAGCTTTCAATGCATCGAACGTTATCCTTAGGACAGACCAGTTCACGGCCTATTATGTCGACCTGATGACGAGCGTAATTTGGCACAGCTAGGGAAGCGGCCAAACCAGCTAGGGCATCAGCCTCAATGTTCTGGAGTCTGGGAACATATTCTATGAAGAACCCCCCAGAGACGAGATGATGTCGATTGCTATTCGATGATACGGGATCATGTCTTCATGGCGGACCTCGTACGACCCCCGAATCTGATTGACGATTAACTGTGAGTCGCCGTATGCTTCAAGATACTCTACCCCCAGCTCCTTTGCCAGTCGGAGGCCAATGACCAAGGCATTGTACTTGGCCACATTATTTGAGCAGGGCTCTGTGAGTGAGTAGGCCCGATTGATCACCAAGCCGGAGGGAGAAATAAGTACCACTCCAACTCCAGCGATGATGTTGCCTTTGGGTCCAGTTCTCGAAGCGCCGTCGAAGAACATTCGCCAGATGGCATCATGGGAGACTGCATTTGAACTGGTGACCTCGTCCGGTATCTCTTCATATACCCTAGTTGTGTTCGAACCTGGATGGGCTGCTAGGAAGTCTGCCAGAGCCTGGCCTTTAACAGCCTTTTACGGGACGAAGATCATGTGGTATGGTATTAGTAATATCGCCCAGGTAGCAAGGCGAGAGCTGAGTTCCCCAGGTTTGGTCATGAGGACCCTGAGGGGGTTGATCCGCGATATTACGTGGATGGTTTATCCCGTGACGTAGTGTCGCGTCTTCTGGATTGCGAACACGAGAGCAAGGCATTCCTTCTCTACGGCTGTATATCGGTATTCTGGCCCAATCATCTTCCGACTGAGGTAGTATATAGCTTGTTCGTGGCCTGCATCGTTGTTCTGTGCCAATAGGGCCCCGAGAGAATGTTCCATAGCTCGTACATAGAGCAGGAATGGCTTTCCAGCAACAGGAGCTACCAGGACTGGAGGATTCGACAAATATTCTTTGATGCTGTCGAAAGCGCGCTGGCATTCCTCATCCCATACGAAAGAGACTCCCTTCTTTATGAGATGGGTGAATGGTTGACATCGTCCGGAGAGATTAGAGATGAATCTTCTGATGTAAGCTAGCCTGCCTTGGAGGCTTCGGAGTTCGCAGAGATTTTTCGGGGGACCCATCTCCATGATTGCCTTTGTTTTCTCAGGGTCGATGTGAATGCCCTGAGAAGTGATGACGAAGCCCAGGAATTTCCCGCTGGAGACACCCAAGAATGATTTCGTGGGGTTCATCTTTAAATTGTGTGCTCGCATTAGGTCGAACACTGTCCTGAGATCTTGCAGATGATCTTCCTTCGAGCGGCTTTTGACGGCGATGTCATCGACGTAGCATTCCACTGTCTTGCGCAAGTGATCTCTAAAGATGACGCTCATAGCTCTCTGGTAAGTAGCGCCAGCATTCCTTAAACCGAAAGGCATAACGGTGTAGCAATATATACCAATCGGTGTTCGAAATGATGTGTGCTTCTCGTCGTCAGGAAACATCTTGATCTTGTTGTATCCTGAGAAGCCATCCATGAAGGACATACGTTCGAAGCCGCAGGTGTTGACGATCATGATATCTGTGATAGGGAGAGGGAATTCATCTTTAGGGCGGGCCTCATTCAGATTCTGGAAGTCAATGCATATTCGGATCTTCCCGTTCTTCTAGAGAACTGGTGTCACACCCCAGTACCGAAATACGAAGACGGACTAGGCCAGCTACTCCATACGAGGTATATAAACGTCATACGGCGATCGTGGCTGTCAAGAGACAAGGGGGTGCATGCTACAATCAAGTCTCCTATGGTCTCACAGAGCATCTAGGTCTCAATCAATCAAACAAGAAGCAGTAAATAATGATCATATAAGATAAAGCAGTAAGGCGTCCCCGACGCATCATCAAAATGATCATGGGGATCTAGCTTTATAAGTTAGCTAGCCCAGAGAGTCATAGGTACATAATTGTTTTCAGCTGCAGTCTGATTTAATTACAAATTATGCAAGACAAAATATCCAGATTAGCCGGCTAACAGGTGTCGGTGGCTAAACGCCAGAACATAAGTAAAGATACTAGAGTAGTGAAGAAGAAACCCACTCGAGTCCCCCGCCAGCCATGCTCCTAGTATGCACCATTGACGTCGGGGAGGAAGTTTGGATCCTCAGGCGCTGCTACGAGATCTGGCCAAACAAAACCAGCGGGGTCAGCCCCGAATAGCAAGTACCACATGGAAGCATAAAAGGGTGAGATAAAACCCAAGCAAATAATAATAATAATACTAGTAATAATAAAAGCTTCCGGTCGTAACCTCGGTCCACAGCCTGTCCTAGCACGATAGCCCAACCCAACAACCAAACAAGGACATGGGTTGGACCACGCACCATGACAGTCCATGTCCCTTAGCTACTAACGGAAGTTATAAGGCACAGTCAAGTCATTTTTCAAGCGGCCATTCATTCATGCGGCTTTCTATATTTGGCGGAGTTATCCCCGCGATAATGATTAAAAGGAATCCTCAGATCGTGTCAACCCAGCAGGGCTAGCCAAACCATAAGACATATAGCACATTGATTATGCACCGGTCCCCCGGAGGGCTACCGCGCTAAAACATATAACACATTGCTCGTAGGAGTCGGATATAGCCATCCGCTATAGGCGAGTGAAACCATATCCGTGGTGGCCAACCCGACACGTCAGAACTGGTCCTGGGGTGGCTAGTATGGCACGATATCGGGATTCTTCCCACCCAATGCATCTACCAAGTTAGTTGCCTAGTTAACCCCTAGGTTATTCTCGAAGTTCACATGTCGTGGTCATATGCACACTCCCCTATATGTCGTACATTGTACGAGTACCCCAAGAAGTGATCCTTACGGGCTCATAGAGTCATACGTATGTACCCCCTTCTTGGTGTAATGCGACACACCACAATACCACGTCATTGCTACTGACCAATTGCTATGTAAATGCTGGACTCTTGGAGGTACTGACAGGTATCACATAGGAACACTTAGCACATAGGATAGCACATCGATGCTCACATAGATTGTACCTTAGTACACACATAGGGTTATCCAGCATACGCATAGGAGTTAGATCAGGAATGAGGACCAAAACACAAGAGGAAAATAGAACAAGAAGGTACTATGCACTTAGGGTGTGAAGAGCTCGCTAGTCATGAAGATTCTTGAAGACAAGACAAAGATCTACAACTTTCATGTTGGGAGTTAGAAGAAATTCTGGCCACAATTCAGCCAAATAGGACTTAAAATAGCCAAAAATAGCCAAAATAGGCACTATGCGGCACTATTCAGCACTATGCGGCACTATTCAGCATCCTCATGCGGCTCGGCACTATGCGGTACTATGCAGCATTCTTATGCGGCTCGGCACTATGCGGTACTATGTAGCATTCTTATGCGGCTCGGTACTATGCGGTACTATGCAGCATTCTCATGCGGCTCGGCACTATGCGGCACTATGCAGCATTCTTATGCGGCTCGGCACTATGCAGCATCCTCATGCGGCTCGGTACTATGTGGCACTATGCAGCATTCTTATACGGCTCGGCACTATGCGGCACTATGCAGCATCCTCATGCGGCTCGGCACTATGCGACACTATGCAGCATTCTCATGCGGCTCGGCACTATGCAGCATTCTCATGCGGCTCGGCACTATGCGACACTATGCAGCATTCTTATGCGGCTCGGCACTATGCGACACTATGCAGCATTCTCATGCGGCTCGGAACTATGCGGCACTATGCAGCATTCTCATGCGGCTCGGCACTATGCGGCACTATGCAGCATCCTCATGCGGCTCGACACTATGCGGCACTATGCAGCATTCTTATGCGGCTCGGCACTATGCAGCGGCACTATTCATCGTCCCTGCCAAAATCAGGACTGATGACATAGAAAATATTCAAATATTGTTTTGGCCATAACTTCCTCAAAACAAGTCAAAATCTAACTTTTCAAAGGTCAAAATTGTGTAGAATTAAATTTTCTACAACCTATGACCATTAGTTTTCGAAAATAACCAAGTTTGGTAGATTAAAACTATGTAAATACATAAAATCCTAGTTTTAAAAACTTAGATCTATACCAAACTAGCCATTAAAATCAAAAACTCCAAGAACTAAACTTGTAGAGAATGAAGAGAAGAACAATATAGACAAATAATATCAAAGGAAAAATCTAAAATGAAAAATACACAAATCTCTACTTTTGAGCAAGTTGTACTTGCCTAAGGATGGTGGTTGAGGAAAATAAATGGAGGAGTGAATGAGGAGAGAGAGTGAGGAAGAGAATATAAATAGGGGTTAGGTTGGATTAAAAAAACCCTAACCTCTAAACATGCTCTAACCATTCCACTAATGACATACTTAAAACTACATGCAACCATTAAATAATAATAAATAGAATTATGCAGATGCTAAATACGGGATACCATGTACAGAATTCATGAAAGAATATGTCTATTGGGATCGGGAAGTGATAACTGGTACGATGTTGGCTACCCAGTCTGGATGCTGCTCTTCGCGAATGAAGCCGCTGGCTATCAGTTTGTTGACCTCGGCTTCAATAGCATTCATGACATCGGGGCGAAGCCGTCGTTGCTGTTGCTCGACAGGTTTTGCATCCGGACGAATATTGAGTTTGTGGAGTGCGATCTGGGGGTCCAATCCTGGCATATCTTCATAGCTCCAGGCGAACACATCGATATACTCTTTAACGAGTTGGAGCAGCGACTCTCGCTCTTCATATGTCAGATTCTGGCTGATAAAGATGGGTTTCGGGGAGGCTTCATCCCCAAGATTAACTTGTATGACCTCATCCTCAGTGGGAGGTTCTTTTTGCTCGAAATGCTTTTTCCATTGTTCATCTAGCTGTTGGGCCCACGGCTCTAACTCGAGAATTTCTGGGATGTCTTCATCTTCTTCATAAGCGTCGGTGAATGCTATGTTGACTGACAGGACTTGTCTGAATACGTCTCCAATGCTGGTATCTGAGTCGGAAGTTGGTGACCCGGTCGAATGTAAATGCCAGTCGCATTCTTTATCTGAACTTTCAGGGGTCGTCGTGGGTGTCACATACCCCAATCCACATCGAGTCTTGCTATAGTAGTCCCGTGGTTTGCCAGCCGGGATCGGGGGCTTCAACGGTAATCGTCGTCCAGTACCATAGTTCAAACCCGGTGTCGTTTCCAGATCATATCCCTGTTTCTGCATTAGGTATTTAGATTGGGGGCTATAAAGATACAGAGGTAGTCTCCCGGTATCCGATCCACGGTCGACTTCTTCTATGGTAAAGGGATGCGGATCGTCCTTCCGGCCGAAGATGATTGGATGGTCCCCTCCCTCGACTGTTCGGTAAGCGTCTTCTGCTGGAGTAAGCTGGATTGTGGTGTAGACATTTGTCACTTGTGTGTGTAGGTGAGTGCCTATACCGTGTTCCATAGCGTACATTGTATAAAGCTTATTAAGCTCGAGGTAGTTCAAAGATAGTCCTTTATTGATGAAGTAAGGTATCTTTTCTAAGGGAATTACATCATCTGCGGAGGGAACATCAGTGTGGGCAGCCACATATTTGGCTAGCTCTGGTTCCTCTTCGGCTACCCCCTGTGTGAATGAAGACTGAGAGGACGACCTGGGGAGCTTGATTGTCAGCGGTTCAGTTGATGGAGCTGAGCGTGGAGTTGTTGGCAGACTAGTGACCCCCAGTTTGGTACTCGATGTGGGGCGAGGAGTGGCTGGTTCGCTAGAAGTGTCAGACCTTGCATTGGGGTGACGGTCCTTCTTGGGAAGGCGTATCGTCAGTGGCTTGTTGGAGGGATTGAGCTTCTCCGTTTGGGGCTGACCGACTCTCGGCAGTCTGATTGTTAGTGGCCCCGTTGTGGGTCTTGGCACCTGGCCAGATCTTGGCAGCCGGATTATCATCTGTTCTTCTTGTGCCGAGAGGCTGATTGCGTCCTTACGCAGAGTGGCGATAAGGGGTGCATACCTGCCCGGTTTGCGAGCTTGGAGGTGGATCGTCAGAGGATCTTCTGATCCTGTGGCTGTCTCGGTACTAGCTTGTACATCTCCTTCACCAAGATGCTTTTTTGATTTTTCGTATAGGCAGGAGTCTGAATAGTAAGATTCGACCCCTTTGAAGGGATCGATATCAGCAAATTCTGTCCTCACGAAGCCGTGTTTGTCGACATATTTGAAGCACTGGTGCAGCATGGAAGGCACGATCATATAATCGTGTATCCATGGGCGCCCCAAGAGGATGTTGTAAGAAGTGTCTGCATCGATGACGTAGCAGGTGACTTCGGATTGGAGGTTACCAATTTGACACTTTAGACGAATCTTCCCAATAGGGTAGCTCCTGCCCGAATTGAAACCGCTGATGGCGGTGTTTGTAGGTGTCAGGCGGTGCATTGGGATGCGGAGGTAATGTAGCAGACCCTTCGGGATGATGCTTATGGAAGAGCCAGGATCAATGTGCATCCGATCCACCTTTACGTCGCCGATGTAACCAGTGTAGTATAGTGGGCGATCGTATAGATTAGTCTTGATGAGCATGTCTTGCGGAGTGAAGACGATGTTGGGCATTGCTCCCGTGCAGGCGCTGTCTTGGAGATCTGCAGGCGGGTTTTCTCTCATGAGGTTAACTTGAGCCAGGTATGCGTCGGCGCTTTGGAGTGCATCGCTCAAAGCCGCACGAACATCCTTGGAGAGTCTCAGGAGCTCGTACAATGACAACTTGGCCGGTGTGTTGGCCAATTGTGCCAAGATATCGAAGTTGTAGGGCCTCTCCAACCCCTGGGCTGCCTCTTTTCGGAGGTATTTATCGAAGCGAGTCTCCCTCGGCCTAGGCTTGTCGGTCGTCGAAGGCTAAGCCGGTCCCAGAGCGTCAGTTGTAGTGGGTTAATGATCTTCAGCTGGATTGTCAACCACAGGTTGGGATTGTGCCCCAGACCGTGTGACGGCGGCTGTAGCTTCTTCGATGTCTGCCGAGATTGTGCGACATGATCTGATTTTTCCATTCTTCTTCTTGTAGATAGAAGACGATATGGGCCGAGTCACTTCCGATACCAAGTCTGGATGGATCCACATGACCTCCCCTCGTGATGTGGTGAGTGGCACCAAACCAACAGCCTGATCTCGGGGAGGTGGAAGATTAGTAATCTCCATTGTCGCCAGAAGGATGGGGACCACCCCGTCTTGAGTTTCCGTCGGAGGGAAGATGCCGAATTGTACCGACACCATATTGGCTGCAACTGTTACCTCTTCGAAATCGATGGCCAGAGCATTCGAATCGATGAGGTTTTGGATGTACCGTTTCAGCTGGTAGCAGTCGTGTGTAGCATGATGGATGTAGCGATAATAATGGCAGTATTTTGGGTTCTCCATCTCTGTCGGCCGCGGTTCCCGTCTTGGTGGAGGAAGCTGAATTCTGTCCCCATGTATAAGCATGTCCAAGATGGGCTTGACGTGACCGTCTTCGAAGGAGTAAGTGATTTGCGGCCATTGTTTGTCTGCCGACTTTAGCTCAGGTTTTTGGGCCGTATCGGCCACCATAGCCTGCTTTCCCCTGCTATCCCGATTGTTGGAGGGGCTACCCCATTATCGTTGTTGGGATGCTTGCCTTTGTTCTCTCCGTCCGAGATGTGCAATCCCAGTTGGCGAGCCTTCTTCAATCGTTCTTCGACGCTTGTGGCGCTGATGATGAACGTCTTCCAGTCCTTGAATTGACTTTCGCCCATCCAGAGACTGATTATTGGGAGGAGTCTCTTTTGGCAAATTTTAATCAAGGAGGAATCTGGATTTCCAGAGGGCAGCTTCATGGCGATTTGGCAGAACCGTTCAATGTAGTTCCTTGTCAGCTCTTTCTTCCCTTGGACAACGTCCATGAGGGTGGACATGGTGATGTCCTGCCCTACTTCGTAGAATCTCTCCAAGAACATGCGCTTGAAGTCGGCGAAGGAGTGGATGCAGTCGTCCGGCAGGTTGCGATACCAGTCGAAGGCGACTCCTTCCAATGCCCCGATGAATAATCGTGTGAGGATGGCATCGTCATGGAGCAGATGGTCGGTGGTGACCTCGAAGTAAGTGATGTACCGACTTGCCGAGGTCTTGCCATCATAAGGATTGATATTGAACGGCTTATATCTTGGTGGGAATGGAACATCCCTCCATGCAGCAGGGTATGGTTGCCGTATTCTGAGGTCTTGAGAGTTTTCTCGAGCGTGGAACATGGCTCGGAGTTCTTGGACCTCTCTTCTCGCTTCGCGTGCTTCGTCTACGGCGGTGGGGGCCGTCGTTTCCGGAGGATTGTTGCTCGGGTTTGGTGCTGCCGAATTCGAGTCCGCATTGACCGCGGGACCCGTGCTTGTTTGGCCAGGCGTCCCTCCTTGCAGAGTTGGAAGGGCCGTCTTAATCTCGTCTACAGACTTGACCAAAGCAAGCAATATGGCTTCGAGACTGTCGATACGCTGGCGATCACTGGAACCACCTTGGTTGCTGTCCGTCATGAATACTGTCTTCACATGAGGAGAGATAGACGGAGCGGTGGAGGAAGCGCCCTCTAAATCGTACCCCTGTAGTGAGAAGTCATCAGGGTATGTGGGTATGTTCCCTTCTGATTCAGACTCTGAAGGAACAGTACCCCCAGTCTCCGAGTTCGCCTCGTCTTGGGAGTTGTGGATGTCGTTGGGGACGTCAAGGTTTATTGTATCTGATGGGAGAGTTGTCTCCCCTGGCTCGTCTTCTTGGAACATCGGATTGCTGTGGAGGCTCGGAGGGGTGCTACCCCCAGCCCCAGCAATCCCCTACGTTATGGACGACGAATCTCCCACTATAGCATATTTCGTCTTAGAGCGAGTACCTTGGAAAACTCCGGTGTTGGGCACCCGCTTAGACGATAGTCTTTTAGTCGCAGTGGTTGAAATCTTCGGGCTGGGAACATTCGTCTTCTTTTCTCTTCCATCAGCGGGGAATTTCCGAGCAGAGTTGCAGGAGACGACAGGTAGTGCCTCGTCTTCTGAAGATGGCTGCTGCAGTCTTTGAAAAACAGACTGCCGGTCTTTTTGCATCGTCGTGCTATTGCAGCAGCAGTTGACGATGACTTGGGTGCAGTGACATCCATGGGAGGACTCTTTGTACCCTGATGCATCTTCTCTTTCCTTGCGTTTGTGGAGGATGGCCTCACGCAAGTCACTTACTTTGCTGGCTCGGGAATTCCGGGCACGCGAGTGCGTAGACCTCTCGCCTGCTCCCTGATTCGAAGGTAGCTCGTATACTTACCTTCGCTCGTTACTGGGAGATGCTTGATGACTATCCCGCCCATTGGCCGCAGGGGGCAGGGTACGAGTAGCCTTATACAACTTTTCATTAGAGGCCCGTGTGATAATCAGCGAGACGCTCCGATAGTCAGAGATTGGGGCAGCTGACTGGGCTTGGCGGGCCCGCGCTGCCCTAGACTTCTTCCTTTTAGCACTTACGGGTGCGTAATAGGAAGAGTCCAAGTTGGATAATACAGAGTCTGGCTTATCATCCAGAGAACCATCAGGGTCAGGACCGCATGAGAGACGGTCGAAGACTGATCGAGAGAAGCGTGGAACAGACGCTATGCGGCTAGGATTGGGAACCGTGCAGGCTGTCTGCATGCGGCTGTCTTTAGCTATCGGATGAGTTGCTCTTGTGCGACCAGGAGTCACGACCGTACAGGCTGGCCGCATGCGGTTGGCAATTGTGGCTGCATAGGTTTTCTGCAAGCGATTGACTTCAGTAACCGCATAAGTTTCATCCATGCGGTTGGCAACTGTAGCCACATAAGCTATGCGGCTGACAGATGTGGCCGCATGAGTTTTCTTGATACGGTTAGCGGATGTAGCCGCATAAGCTTTCTCCATGCGGCTAGTACCCTTATGCGGCTCGGATCGCATAGAGTTCCTCTTTGCCCCTGCAAGTCCAGCATCATAATATTTTCTTCTGCCGGACTTGGGGACAGCAGAGTCGTCTGTGGTCTGAAGTGGGGCCGCAGGAGAGTCTTCTCCGCCGTCTTGAGCGACAGTGGGTATCTCTACAAGAGCCTCAGTAGGAACGAAGGACCAGGGTTTCCACTCCTTACAGGCCTTCTTTGTGCGGGCTCACTTCTGGACCGGGCCAGCGCTCTTGTCGGAGAGCATCTCTTCAAATGCCTGTTGGTCGAACCGGGCGACCATCTTCTGTTGCGTGGAGCCAAGCTTGGCTGCATCCGACTGCATCACCAACTCCTCAGCCGTGGAGAAGTTTGTCCCCAGCAGAGTCGCCATCGTGTTCGCCATGAAATGTAAAAGAGCAGAACAGTTTTATGGGAGGACTGGACTTTTACTTCACGTTACAAACTCGCTTATACAAAGAAAGCCTAGGGACAAAAACCTAGGTACAGCAATCTAAGTACAATTGTTTATTTTTGATTCTGGGGGGTGACGATAGAGGCTCGGGAAAGCGACGGCAGCTCTGCCTTACTCCTTGGACGATCGGACGTAGCCTTGGCTCCTGCAACGAGATACTTGGCGTTGACGAAGAAATGCTCTTCTTGCTCTCCTCGTATTGCTCTTCTGGCTTCTCTCTCTCTGGATTAATCTCTGTGTATTTTTTTTTCTGATTATTGGGGGAGCGTCCTCTTTTGCAAGGGAATAGCACCTTGCTATTTATAATAGTGGGGGGCATCATTAGGGTTTGCAATGATTGCCCATTCTCAAAGTGGCGGCAGCCTGATAAATGATCAATCTGGGCCATTAATCTTGAGCATGAAGGATCTGGGCCATTAATGAGGATTATGCCAAATCATGTCAGTCATTAATATTGATTGCAATAAATTCCTATCATGATGATTTGCTGATATCTGTAAATCTAAATGAATCAATTTAATTCATTCTCTTGCCACGTGTCCCAACTTATTGGGATCTGACCCAAAATTTGATTATCTTTGGGACACGTGTCCTGTCATTATTGTTGAGCCGCATGAGGAGCATTCGTGTTTGGGCCGCATGAAGGTCGTCATGACCGAGTCGCATGAAAGATTTCATGACCGAGCCGTATGAATAGTCTCTATACTCGAACCGCATGAAGGTTGTCATGACTGAGCCGCATGAATATGTTCATGACCGAGGCGCATGGGGGTCTTCATGACCGAGCTGTATGAGAGTCTTCATGGCTGAGCCGCATGGATTTCTTCATGACCGAGCCGCATGGAGGACCTTCATGATTGAACCGCATAGGTTTCTCTGCACTGGCCGCATGAACTCATTTAGACTGGCCGCATAAATTTGCCTCGAAGCTGTGAGGATTTTCCCCAATTCCCTAGGGAGATAGTGCTCTTACGTCAGTCATTATGACTACTTTTCGTCAGGGCTGTCAACTGTCAGCTGTCAGCCGTCATAGCATTAATTGTCGGCCGTCAGAGCATTAATTGTGTTTAAATGACGCTGGATACAGCCGTTCTAAAAAGACACGTGGCTTTCCTCTGCTGGCCGCATGGAGTCCACTCTGTGTTTGAGCCGCATGGGACCCTTGAGCCGCATACGGCTCCTTGGCCGCATGGATTATTTTTCTCTTCTTTTTCATGCTTCTACAGTTCCAACAGCCACAACCCCTGCAGACTTAATCCAGGTTATCCGGTCACAAGTTGAGAGAGTTGGATTAGGTGACTTAGGGGTGCAACACATGACAGTGTGTTGAAAATATGCCCTACTCGACGGCAGGCTACAAGTCCAATTAGAGCGCCCAGATAACGGGACTGCCTGTAGCTGGGAAATCTCTTCATGAACTACATGATCAATCTAGTCTTTATCCTAGTCAGATTCGGTATGAATCCCAGACCGTGGTAAACAAGAATTCATGTCCTAGATATGATGCAAGACGAGACATGTAGCTTATACAAGCACAAACACCCACGGTGTCAAGACAAAAGTTACTTAGCAAGTCAAGATAGCCGTCACAATAGCATATCAAGATTATCATGTCATGTTTACTTATCAAGAGTGCGCCACGATGAGCCACTATCATGTCATATAACTTGTCAAGAGTGCACCACGACGGATCACTATCATGAATCATCATGTCAAGTTACTTGTTACTTGTTACTTGTTACTTGTTACTTGTTACTGGCTAAGAGTGCGCCTTAACAGACAATTACCGTGTTCAATCCTTACATTATCATGAATGAGAGAAACTTTGCATAAAATAGCTAATAACATATTCTTGAAACCAAGGAAAAGATCTACAACTTTTATGTTGGAAGTTGGGAGAAATTCTGGCCATAATTCAGCCAAATAGGACTTAAAACAGCCAAAATAGGCACTATGCGGCATTCTGCGGCACTATGCAGCCTTATGCGGCACTATGCGGCCCTCTGCATCACCATGCGATACTATGCGGCATGCTGCACTATACGGCAGGCTGCATCACCATGCGGCAGGCTGCACTATGCGGCAGGTTGTACTATGCGGCAGGCTGCACTATACGATAGGCTGCACTATGCGGTAGGCTACATCACCATGCGGCACTATGCGGCAGGCTGTACTATGCGGCAGGCTGCATCACCATGCGGCACTATGCTGCAGGCTGCACTATACGGCAGGCTGCACTATGCGGCAGGCTGTACTATACGGCAGTCTGCATCACCATGCGGCACTATACGGCAGGCTGCACTATGCGGCAGGCTGCACTATGCGACAGGCTGTACTATGCGACAGGCTGCACTATGCGGCACTATTTATCGTCCCTGCCAAATTCAGCACAGATGAACTAGAAAATGCTCAAATCTTATTTTGGCCATAACTTCCTCAAAATAAGTCGAAATCTAACTTTTGAAAGGTCCATTTTGGGTAAAATCGAATTTCCTACAACATAGAACAATCACAACATAAAAATAATAAAGTTTGGTAGATCAAAACCCAAGAAAACCAAAAATACAACCAACTTAGATCTACAAGAAATAAACCATGGAAATTAAAAATGCTAAGTACTAAAGTGTCTTAAAATCTCGTGAGGAAGACAATGGAACAACAAAAATATAGTTCCTCTATGAAGCAAGTTGCACTTGCGTAGGACTTGGTAGATGGGAGGAGTAAATGAAGAAGATGAAGAAGTAAATGAAGAAGTGAATGAGGAGAGAGAGAAAAGTAGTTGGGTTATATATCAACCCTCTCCATCTCAAACCAAACTAAGCCAAGCCAAACCAAGTCAAATTGAACCGAACCGATCAAATAAACCAAGTCAAGATTAAAGCAAGACTAGGCTAAGCAAAACAAGTCTAACTACGGTCCACCTGATAAATGCCAGAAATCTCGTATACGCATACGAAAATACGTATAACGAAAAATAGGAGTGACAGTTTTAGACCCTACGTAAGTACCACCTCTACCACAACCAACGATAACATATTTCTCTGCTTTAGATCTTCTAATAAATGTTGCATATCCTTGGCTTAATTCAACTTTACGAACAACATCAAGAAGGTCTTCTCGACTTTGAAAACTCTCTCCTAGCAAAGATGTAATCATATCCAGTTCATTATTTTTTACTGAACTGTCGAGATTGCAAACATGATCATCAATTTATAGTTGGCTTCCTAGAACATAAAAAATGAATCATTTATTTATCATAGAGGAAAGTACAAACTTATATAGGAAAGTATAAGTCCACCTTCAGAACAGTAAACTAATAAGAATCATTGCAAACTATAGGGTATTAAACTATCTAAACTAGTATCACAATATAGAATCGTAAGGACACCCAAAACAAATAATATAGGTAAAATAGAATGAAATTAAACTTAAAACAGTAAATCAATCACATATATTGAGACAACGTACCTTGAAAAATAGATGAAACTGAGTTACAAGGATCACCCAAATATAAAAGTTCTTTGATTATAACATTGCAAATTATGTTTGCAATTTCCTGCAATGTTGGTTCCGTTGATGATTGCTCATCCAAATCTAAAAATTTTGTGACTTTATCATTGCAAATTAAATCTGCAATTTTTTGCAACGTTGGTTCCATTGATGATTGCCCACCCCTTGTTTCAGTCAGAAGCTAGTATTGAATAGGAGCCCTAGATTACATAAGAGCTATTGGAAGAGGAAATCAGTCTTACAGGCACATAAATTTTCTTTCCAATTCTCTCTCTGATTAATTAGAAAGAGAATGCAATCGGAGATGAAAAGTTTCTTAATATATTATTTGGATTTAACATCATATTTAATGTAGGGCAAAACTAGAATTTGAATGAAGAAAATTAGAAAGAAAAAATTAAAATTAAAAGGGTGTGTTGAATGACATTTTGAGAGTGTTAATAACGGTACCCATATATATAAAGAGAAGAAGAAAAATAAAGAGTATTGCATGAAACAACCACCACTTCAGTCCCTTTCATACGTACGGAGTCCTATGGTACTTATTTTGGAGTCTCTCTCTCTCTTACCCTTACGTACAAAGGTTTTTATTAACTCCCTTAGTTACCCTCAAGCTCAGCGAACCAGCGAGGTGGCTAGTTAGATTGCCCCACGTTTCTTCAGTATGTTCGTCCTCATTATATATATTCTTTCTTCATGCTTTGGATTAGTTGAATCCACTTTGGATCGTCTCAGGTCAGCAACGAGTCATTTTCCTTATCTTATTCGACCTCTTCCTCTACAGCCTCCATCTCTTCTACGTATGTTGTCTGCTCAAACCCTAGCCTCGCTATGCAGTGGAGCTAGTGTTGGCGGATCGTCCCTTGCTCCTTCAGAATTAGTAGAGACTAGTCTGAAGGGGACCCTCAACTTTGTTGATCTTGCCTATCTGTGTTGGTTGGGACCTCTGTACTTCATCCCTAGGGTCATCTTTTCTTGAGGCTTCTTACCACGACTCCTCTCCCTCAGATGCTCTACCCTCAACGATGCCCAGGTAGGCATCTCACTTAGGTGGATGGCTAACCCAAATTCTTATACTTCCACGTCAGCTACAACTGCCTCTCCCATATTAGATAACACCATCTTAGGTACCTCATTTGGGTGTGTTATTATCGGGGCACAATTTTTGATGAAAAACTAAAAAAAATAAAATAATTGTAAATACAACGTTTCAACACAATACTTCAAAGAAGGTACGCAATAGAGATCCTTGGAGGATTCTGAGTTACGAAAATCTGAAAAGATTTCGTAACAATCGCAAACAACAGTAGTACTTCTAAAAAGAAGATACTAAGAGAATTGCTATAGGCAACAGCAACTTGGATGACAGGCGATAGATGGAAGATTGCTAGGATAAATAATCATCGTTGCTCAAAGCTTAATTCGCCCCACACGAACAGCTTCCAGGAACCAGCAAGTTCGACGGAGAACTTTGTAACACTCCGCTTTTCTGACTCCTCGGATGGTAGCAAACTCTTGTGGCACTAAGTGGCGCAGGTACTGCTCTTCTCTGCCTCTCGAACTTTGTGGAACTGTATTAAAAAAATACTTATAAACTTTTGTATATTTTGTGTGTACTGAGAGAGAGAGAAAAGAGAACCTTATACAGGCCCATGCTGTAACTTCCCAGTTAGCAAAACGTTCGAGATATAGTAAAAGCCGCTCCTGAAAGTGCTACAACTGCTCAAATCGTGCACAGACACGATCTAAGCCAACTGGCGCACAACGTACGCCACCCGTAGAACGCGCGCACCGTGCGCACCCCGTGCACCTCACACATTGTGTGCACAGCGCCACTTACGCCACTTGTGCACTCTGTGCAACCTGCGCCAACCGTACGCCAAGAGGCTACGCCAACAGGCAGCGCCTACTGGCGCGCCACTGGGCCGCGCAACTGGATGCGCAACCGGGCGCACCACTTGGCCTCGCAACTGGGTGCGCCACTTGGCTGCGCCAATTGGCAGCGCAAGTGGCTCGCGCAACGAGCGCAACTTAAGCGCATTATACGCCTAGCGATGATACTGACGTGGTAAGTGCAAAGTGCGCCAAGAAAATGCCATATTACGCCTCATAAGCCCATGAGCCCGAGTCTGTGTCCGAGTCCGAGTCTGAGTCAGAGTCCGAGTCGCTAAGCCCCTACGGCACTTAGCTCTATTGGAAATTAATTTCTAAGAGCAAAAAAGCATGAATGCTTCATTCTTGATTTGTTCTTTTTTTCCATTAGAAAAATACCCCTACATGGCACACCCATGTGCACCTCCACACCACTTGTGCATCTCTAAACAAGCATAACTTATATATAGAGATACACTTCCCTTAGCCTAGCCGATGTGGGACTAAAGTTTCTAATGCAAAAGGCCAAAACCCAACAATCCCCTACATATCTCTATATATTGGTATAAGTGTTTTCCATAGTTACTGTCCATCATGCATTAGGAGGGATGTCGCTGACGACTTGAATCTTCCCGCATGGGTCAAACAACATACTATAATACAAGAATGGACTAAGCCTTGAATTCTGCACCATAGCTAAAATTCTTTCCACTCACATAATGTAGTTACATGTGCTTCTGGCTACACATTAAAGGCCCTGTGCTTGCCTAGTTTCAGTATAATTTTGGACATCTACAAGTTTACCCTTAAGAGACGGCCTGCTATCTTTGTCCATACACTGTAGGTGAGTTCTTTGTTAAAGAGACATAGCATGAAATGCTTTACGCTTCCCTTGTGGTGTTATACCGCTATGACATGGCCTAAAACCGAGGCCTTATCCTGTACCAGAAACCTCATCGTAGAGTCATACTACTGTAGCATGAGGTCACCGCCTCTTGTAGTGCCATACTACCCAACATGAAGCCTTAGGCTTCCTTGCGGTGTTACACTGCAACGACATGGCTTGCAAGGCCGAGGCTTTATCCCTATCCGGGTACCTCATTATGGTGTCGTGCCACTGTAACATAAGGAACTCCTCCCCTTTATAGTGTTGACTACACCATCTTTAATTTTCAACATACAACATTAGGCTACCTGCCTATTTGCGGTACTACACCGCTGTGACTTGGCTCGCACAGCCGAGGCATTATCCCTTTCGGGAACCTCATGGTGGAGATACCCCATTGTAGCATGGAGTTTCACTCCTTGTAATGTTGTGCTACTGTGCTTCCTGTAAAGCACACCAGACATTCACTCTGCCTGAGAACTCATTAAGGTGTTTAAGCCAACCTTCCCACAGGATCCGTTTTTCGTAGAAAACAACAGTAGATAACAGTGGTTGTAGGTCCGTAACCTCTCCATGCCTAATAGGACATGTACCCACCGTTTCTGATATTCTTCCGATTAATTGTCCTCCCTTGAACCAAAAGCTAGATGCCTAGTAGATTTTTCTTTGAACCAATAGCATAAAACTTTATGGTAGGATTGCAGTAATACAATATCAGAATGTCTTTAAGCCCATTTTACTTGCTGTGTCATCGACCAGCTGGCGCTTGAGGCCCTTGGTGAACAGATTCGCCAGGTTTTCTTGACTCTGAACATCAATCACCGTAATTACACCTCTCTTCATAAGATCGTGTACTGCCCTGTGCTTCAACCGCACAGTCCTCTTATTCTCGTTGAAGAGGTCATTTGATGCCACAGTCGTCTGGTTGTCGCAGTATATCAGTATCGCCGGTATTTGCGTCCCAACTACTGAAAGATCATACATGAGCTTCCGAAGCCATTCTGCTTCCTCGGCTGCGGTATCAAGTACAAAGAACTCAGATTCCATGGATGACCGCGAGAGCATAGTCTGTTTTTTCGATTTCTACGATATAGTAGCTCCATCCATTATAAAAATGAATCCACCTGTGGACCTCTCGCTCTCCATCTCTGAGCACCAACTGACATCATTGAAGCCTTCCACTACCGGCGGATCTCCGCTGTAGTGAAGTGCATATGTGTGAGTCTTCTTGAGATATCTTATAACCTGTTTCACAGCTTTCCAGTACTTAATGCCTGTATGGCGTATCGATCCCTGGAAGATCCTGATACCCATAATGAGTGATCATCTTCTCATCATAATGAGACTGTGACAGCGCTAGTCTAGTGTCTGTCCGGATGATCTAGATCCCTAAGATCACATCAGCTTCCCCCAAGTCCTTCATACTGAACTTGCTCAAGATGAACTTCTTTGTCTCCGTGACACAGCCCATATCCGTACCTAGGATCAGCATGTTGTCTACGTACAGACAAACGATTACACCTCTTCCATCAGCGAACTTTGTGTAAACACACTTGTTCGTCTCGCTGACCATGTAGCAATTTGACCTTATAACCTTGTCAAATTTCTCATGCCACATCTTGGGAGCCTGTTTAAGACCGTACAAGAATTTTACCAACTTACAGACTTTATCTTCAAGACCCTTGACGACAAATCCCTCTGGCTGTTACATGTAATTCTCTTCGATCAGCTCGTCATTTAGGAAAGTCGTTTTCACATCCATCTGATGTATCACCATCTTATGTATTACTGCGAGAGCAATCAACATTCTGATGATGGTCATCCGGACTACTGGAGCATACGTGTCAAAGTAGTCGATCTCCTGCTTTTGAAAAAACCCTTGGCTACCAACCTAGCCTTAAACTTGTCAATGGTACCGTCTGCTTTCATCTTCTTCTTGAAAATCCATTTGCATCCGACGGGTTTTGCTCCTTCAGGAAGATCAACCAACACCCAAGTATTATTTGAGATGATGGAATTAATTTTATTATCAATCGCCTCCTTCCAAAAAATTGCATCTCTGGTCTTCATCGCTTCATCATAGGTAAGCAGATTTGCTTCCACATGATAGGTGACAAAGTCATTTTCGAAGTCCTTCGGCCTCCTCACACGCTTCGCTGACGGGTCAACGAGTTCTGGTTCAACCGTTGTTTCAACAACAACATCTTCTTGGACCACATCCTCATTGAAGACTTTAGTATCTTGTGCACCCTTATTGTTCTCCAGAACATCCGCTAGAATAATATTCTTGTGCCTTACAAATTTGTCTTCAAAATATTCTGCGTCACGAGTTTCAATGATATAATTTGACTCAATATCAAGAAATTTCCGAGCATCACTCTTCTCGGCATACCCCAAGAAGATCGTCTTTGTAGTCCTTGTAGCTTCTAAATCTTCAGATCTGGAAGCTTGACATATGCTAGACACCCCCACACTCGAATGATATTCAAGTTAGGTCTGACCTTAAACCAGCGTTCATGAGGAGTAATGTCTGAAGTTGCATGAGGCACTCTATTTAGAATAAAAGTGGCCATCAATGCAGCTTCTCCCCAGTAGCACTTTGGAAGATCGGCAGTCAACAGCATTGAGTTAATCATTTCTGTCAACGTTATATTCTTCCTCTCTGCTACTCCGTTTGATTGAGGAGAGTACGGAGCCGTAGTCTCATTGACAATTCTATGTTCTTTGCAGAACGATGCAAATTCATGAGACATGTACTCTCCACCTCGATCACTTCTTATTCTTTTGAGTTGTTGTCCAGTCTGCCGCTAAGTTTCGGCTCTAAACTCTTTGAACTTCTCGAATGCTTCGTCTTTAGCCTTTAGCAAGTAGACGAACGCATACTTAGAGAATTCATCGATGAAGGTTATGAAATACTTCATCCCGACCTTTGTAGAAAATTGTTTGAAGTCACAGATATCGAAGTGTACCAACTCTAGAAGATCTGTACTTCGATAAACCCGAAGAAAGGGTTTCCTTGTGATCTTCATTTGAGAACAAACTTCACATTTCTCTACTTTACTCCCACACTTGGAGATAAGTCCTAGACTAGATATTTTGTTTATTCGTTTACAATGAACATGTCCTAGCCTATTATGTCACAACTCAAGAGTATAAGCAGAAGGAGTGATTATATTAATTACATTGGACTGATTTACCAGTTGAATTTTGAACATTCTTTCGGTATAAAAAGCTTTCCCAAAATATGTTCCCTTAATAGACATCACCATCTGGCCAGCATTGATGTCCATCCTTAGGCCTGTATTACAAAGTAGGCCTCCCGAGACCAAGTTATTTGCGATAGCAGGTACATGTTTCACACCTTAAAGCGTCAGAGACTTTTTCGAAGTCAGCTTCAAAACTACCGTCCCGATCCCGAGCACTTCAGCTTGTGCCTGGTTCGCCACCATAACCACTTCATAAGTTGGTGTATAGGTGGTAAACCACTCCTTGCTAGAGCAGACATGGCAGGTGGCTCCAGTGTCTATCCACCAGTCAGATTCATCCCCCACCGCATCGACCTGCAGAATCATAGCAACAACATCAGTGATCATAGATACCTTGCTAGGCTCTCCTTGTTCTGATTGCTTGGTCTTTACTTTGCATTCACTTTTGAAGTGTCCCTTCTTGTCATACTTGAAACAAGCATCTAAGACTTTGCCTTCTTTTGCTTGAAAGAAGTTCTCTTCACATTCAGATTGTTAGGGTCCTTCTTCTTGTTATGGGAAGCCGTATGCTTTCCTCTTGATTTCCTGGTATGAATCATATTGGCGTTAACCAATTGCTTGGACAGTGCGTCCACCTTCAGTTGAGCCCTCATCTGGTCCTCAACGTAGATTTTCTGCAGGAGATCGTCGAGTGTAATCTCCAACTTCTTCCTATGCATGTTTGCATAGAACTTGCTCCATCCAGTAGGGAGCTTCAAAATGATCCCTCCAATAATAAACTTATCGGAGAGGGGCATCGCCTCGTCTTCCAACTTTTGTCGCAGCTTCAGAAACTCCTTCACCTGCGACAGCATTGGCTTATCGTCCTCAAAGAACAACTTGTGATATTTCTCAATAAGAAATATCTTGCTCTGGTTCGTATCATCTTCGTACAATTTCTCCAGAGACTCCCAAATCTCTCTGTCAACAGTCTTCTTTGAATATGATTCAGCAAGGGAGTCTTCCATAACATTTAGGATCATAAGCCTACAAATGCTATTGTCCCTTCTCCATTTGGCCTGGTTCTTAGTAGCCGCAGAGATTGCGGCTGCAGATCCAATCTCTGGAATAGTAAGTTCCTCCTCATACAGCACGTGATCAACATCAGAGAACTGAATATTGAGGAAAACCTTTCTTTTTCAGATTTGATAGTGTTCACCATCAAATTGTTCTAACTTAGAGAAGTTAGGATAAACAAGCGAAGCACGAAAGTTTTCTATCGTAATAATTAAGTTTTGAGATTGTTATTGTCGGAGCACAATTTTGGATGGAAAATTGAAAAAATAAAACAATTGTAAATACAACTTTTCAACACAACACTTCAAAGAAGATGCGCAACAGAGATCCTTGGAGAATTTTGAGTTACGAAAATCTAAAAAAAATTCGTAACAGTAGCAAACGATAGTAGTACTTCTAAAAAAATACTAAGCGAATTGTTATAGGCAGCAGCAACTTGGATGACAGGCGATAGATGGAAGATTGCTGGGGTGAATAATCATCGTTGCTCAAAGCTTAATTCGCCCCACACGAACAGCTTCCAGGAACCAGCAAGTTCGACGGAGAACTTTGGAACACTCCGCTCTTCTGACTCCTCGGATGGCAGCGAACTCCTGTGACACTAAGTGGCGCAGGTACTACTCTTCTCTGCTCTTTCGAACTTTGTGGAACTGTGTTAAAAAACACTTATAAACTTCTGTATATTCTGAGTGTACTGAGAGAGAGAACCTTATATAGGCCCGTGCTATAACTGTCTAGTTAGCAGAATGTTCGGAACGTGGTAAAAACCGCTCCTGAAAGTGCTGCAACTGCTCAAATCATGTACAGACACGATCTAAGCCAACTGGCACACAGCGTGCGCCACCTGCGCAACGTACGCCACCCGCGCACCTTGCACACTGCACACTGTGCGTACAGCGCCACTTGCGCACTCTGCACCAACGTGCTAAGTGCAAAATGTGCCAACAAAATGTCACATTATGCATCATGAGCCCGAGTCCGTGTCCTAGTCAGGGCTTAGCTCCATTGAAAATTAATTCCCAAGAGCAAAAAGCATGAATGCTTCATTGTTGATTTGTCATTTTTTTCATTAGAAAAATACCCCCACATGGCACACCCATGTGCACCTCCACACAACTTGTACATTTCTAAACAAGCGTAGCTTATATATAGAGATACACTTCCTTTGGCCTAGCCGATGTGGGACTAAAGTTTCCAACACAAAAGGCCAAAACCCGACAGGATGAACTTCAAACCTGCTCCTTCCTATGCTCAGAAGGGCCTCAACAGTCCCTTCACGGAGGACACTTGTCAGTTTATCTCGGATAACTTCTTATGTTGAGTCCGGACGGTGTAGCTCCAGGTGACTGAAACATTTATACCATTTGTATGTAGACAGTGTTAGTCCTGGGGCTTGATCAAAGATGGTAGACTCAATGTCGAGATCAGAGGTTCAAACAAACGTTCCCCTTCTGATTATTCTCGAGATCCAATAGGAACACTATAATATGAATCTGATTACAAAAGCAACAACAATCAGAAAAAAAATCTCACGTTCTTCCTCGTAATCGCAGTTGCTGACGGACAGAACTGAGTTACAACTCAGATGAAGGAGAAGAAAGAAGAAGAGGAAAGGTTCTTGCTGGGGTGATTAAGATCACCGTTGCTCAAAGCAAGATTCGCCCCAACACGATCTGCTTCCAGGAACCAGCAAGTTCATGAAGAACTTCTGGAACGCTCGTAAGTCAATATTTGAGACTTGAACGGGCTTCCTGGACTTTACAGACTCTCTTAACTCTCTTCTTGGTGCATCTTTCAAAGGAGGCCAAGGGGCTCTATTTATAGAGTGGAGTTAAGACTTCACCTCTTCTCCTATCCGATGTGGGACTAAAATACCAACACTCAAAAATAGAGTTTGATATTTTAGATCATCCCACAATCAGCATAGAAGTGTGCCAGTCCACGCCTACCCCCCGAACACTCCCGTGCATGTACGAGACATCCTGGAGTCTGTGTTCGAGTCCGAGTCCGAGTCCGCACAACAAAAATCAACTTGCATCCATGTTGGATTTAATCCTTTTTCCTTCTAAGAAAATACTCCCACATGGCACAAACTTGTGCCCCACTACACCTCATGTGCACACCTCAACACAAGCAATACATTATATTGAGATACTCACCATTTGGTGTAGCCGATGTGGGACTATCTTTTCTAGTCCAAAGACAAAAACACCAACAATCCCCTACATATCTCAATATATGGGTTGAGCGTTCCCTACAGTGACTGCCCATCATGCACTAGGAGATGTCGCTACGACTTGAATCTTCCCGCATAGGTTAAATAACAGCATGATACAAGAATGGACTAAGCCTTGAATTCTGTGTCATAACTGCAATTCTTCCTACTCACATAATGACATCAACTGTGCTTCTGGCTGCATATTGAAGGCCTTGTGTCAGCCTGGTTTCAGTGTATAATTTTTGGACATCTACAAGTTTACCCTCAAGAGACGGCCTGATATCTCTGTCCATACACTATAGGTGAGTTCTTTATAAAGAGTCATGGCATGAAGCATTGCGCTTCTTTGCGGTACTACGCCGCTATGACATGGCTTAAAGTCGAGGCTTTACCCCACCTAGGTACCCCATCGTAGTGTCATACTACTGTAGCATGAGGTCACAAGCCTCTCTGTAGTGCCAAACTACCCAGCATGAAGCCTTGCGCTTCCGTGCGGTGTTACGCTGCTATGACATGCTTATGAAAACGAGGCTTTATCCTATCTGGTACCTCTTCGTGGTGTCATGCCACTATAACATGAGGATATCGTCCTCTTTGTAGTGCTGTCTACCTCTCTGTATTACGATTATCATACAGCATTAGGCTACCTGCCTATTTGCGGTGCTACTCCGCTGTGACTTGGCTTGCAAAGCCGAGGCATTACCCCTACCTGGGAACCTCATGGTGAAGTCACCTCACTGTAGCATGGAGTTACACTTCTTGTAGTGCTGCACTACCGTGCTTCCTGTAAAGCACTCCAGGCATTCACTCTGCCTGAGAACTCATTAAGGCATTTAAGCCAACCTTCCTACAGGATCTGTTTTCCGCAGAAAACAAAAGTAGACAACAGTGGTTGTAGGTCTGTAACCTCTCCATGTCACAGAGGACAAGTACCCACCGTTTCTGATATTCTTCTGGTTAATAGTCCTCCCTTGAACCAAAAGCTAGATGCCTAGTAGATTTCTCTTTGAACTAATAGCATAAAACTTTATGGTAGGATTGTAATAACACAATATCAGAATGCCTTCAAGCCTATTTTATAAGCTGTGTTATCGACCAGCTGGCGCTTGAGGCCTTTGGTGAATGGATCTGCCAGGTTCTTCTGACTCCGAACATCAATCACTACAATAACACCCTTCTTGATAAGATCGTTCACTGCCCTGTGCTTCAACCGCACAGTTCTCTTCTTCCCGTTGAAGAGATCATTCGATGCCACCGCTGCAGTCGCCTGGTTGTCGCAGTATATCGAAATTGTCGGTATCTGCGCTGCAACCACTGGAATATCATACATGAGCTTCCGAAGCCACTCTGCTTCATCTGCTGCGGTATCAAGTGCAAAGAACTCAGATTCCATAGATGATCGCGAGAGCATAGTCTGCTTCTTCGACTTCCACGATATAGCAGCTCTACCCATAGTGAATATGAATCCATCTGTGGACCTCTCGCTCTCTAATTCTGAGCACCAACTGGCATCACTGAAGCCTTCCACTAGTGGCAGATCTCCGCTGTAGTGCAGTGCATATGTCTGAGTCTTCTTGAGATATCTCATAACCCGTTTCACAGCTTTCCAGTGCTCAATGCCTGGATTGCTCGTGAAACGACTCAGCATTTCCACGGCGAAAGCTATGTCAGGCCTTGTGGCAGTAGTGGCATACATCAAACTCTCGATTATGCTTGCATACTCCAGCTGCCTGACGTTTTCCTTCGAGTTTGGCTCCAGCTTCTGATCATCCCGGTACGACGTATCAATTAAAGGAAGATCATGATACCCGTATCGAGTAAGCATCTTCTTAATGTAATGAGAATGTGACAGCGCTAATCCAGTGTCTGTCCGGATGATCTTGAGTCCTAAGATAACATCAGCATCCCCTAAGTCCTTCATACTGAACTTTGTCGAGAGGAACTTCTGTGTCTCCATGACACAGCTTATATCCATACCTAGGATTAGCATGTCGTCCACGTATAGACAGACGATGACTCCTCTTCCGTTAGCAAACTTCGTATAGACGCACTTGTATGTTTCACTGACCCTGTAGCCATTTGACCTTATAACTTTGTCAAACTTCTCATGCCACATTTTGGGAGCTTGCTTTAAACCGTACAGAGATTTTACCAACTTGCATACTTTGTCTTCAAGACCTTTGACGAAAAATCCTTCTGGTTGTTGCATATAGATCTCTTCGGTCAGCTCGCCATTCAGGAATGCCGTTTTTACATCCATCTGATATATCACCATCTTATGTATCGCTGCGAGAGCAATCAAAATTCTGATGGTGGTCATCCGGGCTACTGGAGCATACGTGTCAAAGTAGTCGATCCCCTGCTTCTGAGAAAATCCCTTGGCCACCAACCTGGCCTTGAACTTGTCAATAGTTCCATCTACTTTCATCTTCTTCTTGAAGATCCATTTTCATCCGATGGGTTTCGCTCCTTCAGAAAGATCAACCAACACCCAAGTGTTATTTGAGGTGATGGAATCAATTTTATTATCAATCGCCTCCTTCCAGAAAACATCATCTCTGGTCTTCATCGCCTCATCATAGGTAAGCGGATCTGCTTCCACATGATAGGTGATTAAGTCATCTCCGAAGTTCTTCGGCCTCCTTGCTTGCTTCGACGACGGCTCAGCGAGTTCTGGTTCAACTGTTGTTTCAACAACAACATCTTCTTGGACTACTTCTTTATTGAAAACTTCAGTTTCTTGTGCACCCTTATTGTTCTTCGATTTATCCGTAAGAATAATATTCTTGTGCCTTGCAAATTGTCTTCACGAGATTCGATAATAAGATTTGACTCAATATCAAGAAATCTCCGAGCATCACTCTTCTCGGCATACCCCCAAGAAGATCGTCTCCGTAGTCCTAGTCCCCAGCTTCTGAATCTTCAGATCTGGGAGCTTCACATAAGCCAGAGACCCCCACACTCGAATAACATTCAAGTTAGGTCTGACTTTGAACCAGAGTTCATGAGGAGTTACGTCCGAAGTTGCATACGGCATTCTATTTAGAATAAAAGTGGTCGTCAATATAGCTTCTTTCCATTAGCATTTAGGAAGGCCCGTAGTTAGCAGCATTGAGTTCATCATTTCTGTCAACGTTCTCTTCTTCCTCTCCGCTATCCCGTTAGATTGAGGAGAATACGGAGCAGTAGTCTCATTGATGATTCCATGTTCTTTGCAGAACGATACGAATTCATGAGACCTATACTCTACATCTCGATCACTTCTGAGTAGTTGTAGATCGATTTAATATTCAGCTTCAGCCCTGAAGTCTCTGAACTACTCGAATGCTGCATCCTTCTACTTAAGAAGTCATGCGAACGTGCACTTCGAAAAATACTTCGACCCGGCCTCTGTGGAGAATTGATAAAAGTCACAGATATCTGAGTGTACTAACTCCATATGATCAGTACTTTAGTTCAATCGTCTGAGTAGCTTCCCAACAGTCTTGTATATATCTGCACAGACCTTAAACTCCTCCACCTCCTTATCCCTACATTCCGAAGATAAGGTCCCGGTAGGACAGCTTGAGTCTGTTTTGTCATAGAACAACTCTCAGTCCACTCAATGAAGTAACTTCATCGCCATCAGCAGAAGTTCGAACATTCCTTCAGTACCGAACATCTTTTCGAAGCATGTTCCTCGCCAAGAAATTACCATCTGGCTAGTACGAATGTCCATCTTTCAATTCTGTATCAGATAACAGACTTTCTGAGATCAGATCGCCAAAAAATCTTTGGTACGTGCAACACGCATTCCAGTGTCCTTGTCGGTGGTTAATAACTACTGTCTCGATCTTCAGAACTTCTGCTAGATATATGTTCGCCATCGAGACCTTCGTCATAGCATGGCTCGTCCTTGGTGAACAGCTCCTTTGAGAGCACACGTGGTCAGATGCACTAGTGTCAGACCATTAGTGAGCTACCACGCTAGATAACTCAACCTGTGCAATAATAGAAACCAAGTTAAGTAATCAAAATAACCAAGTTTAGCTATACCTGCTATTTTGGTTTGGGCTTGGATTTGCATTCACTCATGTAGTGGCCATTCTTGTACAGTTGAAGCAAGTCACGTGGGACTTGGACTTCTGTTGCTTGAACGAATGACCGTTCACTTTTAGATTAGTGGAGTCCTTCTTCTTGTGATGAGAAGCCACCTGCTTCCCCTTGAACTCTCTTGTCCGCACCAAGTTGGCCTTAACCAGTTGTTTTGCAGAGAGTCCATCTTCTGTTGAGATCGCATTTCGTCCTCAACATGGATCTCTTGTAGAAGATCTTCCAAGCTAATGTCCAGCTTCTTCCGATACATTCTAGCATAGAAGTTGCTCCAACCAGCAGAAAGTTTCGAGACTTTTCCTCCAACGACAAACTTGTCGACGAGGGACATCTTTTCGTCATCTAACTTCTGGCGCAACTTCCGAAATTTTTTCACTTGAGGTAGCATCGTCATCTCGTCTTCGAAGAGCCACTTGTGGTACTTCTCGACGATGAAGATTTTGGACCTGTTCTCATCATCTTCATATAGCTTACCCAAAGAATCCCATATCTCTTTGGCCTTCTCCTTCTTGGAATATGACTCTGCCAGAGAGTCTTCCATAGAATTGAGAATCAGTAGTTTATATATGCTATTTTCTCTCTTCCATATGCTCTGCTTGACGAGTGCAGCAGCAGTAGCATCGACAGTTCCTCCTTCTGGAATCGTCGGTTCATCCTCAATCAATACATGGTCTACGTCCACGAGTTGAAGATTAATGGTGACCTTCCTCTTCCAGATTTGGAAATGTTCTCCGTCGAATTTCTCCAACTTGTTAAAGCTGGTATCGATGAGAGAAGCACGAGAGTTTTTCATCTACAAGGATCTTGCTTTGAGATTGTTAGTCCCGGGGCTTGATCAAAGATGGTAGACTCAATGTCGAGATCAGAGGTTCAAACAAACGTTCCCCTTCTGCTTATTCTCGAGATCCAATAGGAACACTATAATATGAATCTGATTACAAAAGCAACAATAATCAAAAAATAAATCTCACGTTCTTCCTTGCAATCGCAGTTGCTGACGGACAGAACTGAGTTACAACTCAGATGAAGGAGAAGAAAGAAGAAAGAAAAAGAGGAAAGGTTCTTACTGGGTGATTAAGATCACCGTTGCTCAAAGCAAGATTCGTCCCAACACGATCTGCTTCCAGGAACCAGCAAGTTCACGAAGAACTTCTGGAACGCTCGTAAGTCAATATTTGAGACTAGAACGGACTTCCTGGACTTTACAGACTCTCTTAACTCTCTTCTTGGTGCATCTTTCAAAGGAGGCCAATGGGCTCTATTTATAGAGTGGAGTTGAGACTTCACCTCTTCTCCTATCCGATGTGGGATTAAAATACCAATACTCAAAAATAGAGTTTGATATTTTAGATCATCCCACAATCAGCATGGAAGTGTGCCAGTCCACGCCTACCCCCCGAACACTCCCGTGCATGCACGAGACATCCTGGAGTCCGTGTCCGAGTCCGAGTCCGCACAACAAAAATCAACTTGCATCCTTGTTGGATTTAATCATTTTTTCTTCTAAGAAAATACTCTCACATGGCACAAACTTGTGCCCCACTACACCTCATGTGCACACCTCAACACAAAAAATGCATTATATTGAGATACTCACCATTTGGTGTAGCCGATGTGGAACTATCTTTTCTAGTCCAAAGGCAAAAACACCAACAGACAGTACCCATTCATATTCCACCGATTGCTCATACCAAACGACCATCTTGCATGCTAATCAATACCATTACTAGCATAGCTTGTAGAGCATGAATCTCCACAAAGGCTCTATCTAGCATATGGTATGAGTCTAACATATTTCAAGATTAGTCCATATTTATCCAGAATGGATAACCATTAATTTTATGGATTATCTAACTTTATTATTTAATGGAATCGTTGTTGATTGGATAAAGCTATTAGAATTCACTCAAGTTGATAATAGGCAAAAACTTGTGATTATGAGTCAAGAACATGCTTTGGCCACTACCGGCCTTTGTGGACAATCAATGATTGATCTTAGATACCAATGTCGAAACAATTCTAATGCAAATGCACGAGGATATGTAGTATCTGCTACACTAGGGTCTGCTTGGTAACTATACTTTTATCGGATTGGAGGTGTTTTGGAACTGACCATTTATGAAAATTCTTACTTGTTTATTTTTTTGAGACACTGATTTTGGTCGGTTCAAAACCCTCAAAGAATCGGTATAATGTACCCAATTCAGTGGGTTTTGAGAAATTTTATTATTTTATTTCATTTATATCCTAACCAAAAGTATATAATTATAGCTAGTAATATCCTTCCATATTTTATTTTATTCGTGTAAAAAAATTTAAGAACCGCTCGTTAATGAATTACCAAGCATGGATTGGACTGATTTAAAAGCCGCTATATAAAACCATCCAAAACTGGAACTCTCATAACTGCTCATAATCGTTACTCTAAAAATACTTCATAACTGCTATTCCTACAATTGACAAGCAAATCTAGAGGTTTTTATGATTATTTAAACAACTCTTTAAATTAAAATAGAAAGCTAGAATGCACTGGTGGGCAGAAAGAAATTTCTCAGGCCCTGGGATATACTTCTTGGAGAATGTTATTTTGAAGAAATTCCACGAGAGAAAAGGTCTGGTGGATTTGTACAAAGTTCCGTAATGAAATCAAAAATGCTATTTGGTTCCCAAAAAATTTGGGTGATAACATCTCCCATTATGTGGTATATGAAATGGCTGATGATATGACAGCTGATATGAAAAAATTAAACATTAAAATTAATATTAATATTAATATTAATATTAATATTAAAATTAATATTAATACCAAATTAACATGAACATTAATATTAAAATTAGCATTAATATTAATATTAACTTTAACATTAACATTAACATTAATATTAAAATTAATATTAAAATTAAATTAAAATTAGCATGAACATTAACATTAATATTAAAATTAAATTAATATCAAATTAACAAGAATATTAATATTATTATTAACAATAACATTAATTAACATTAACATTAATTTAATATTAAAATTAATATTAACATTAAATTAAAATTAGTATTAGTATTAACATTAATAATAAAAAAATTGGGTAATTAATTTTTTGGTTAAAATATGATATGTCAGCTGCCATGTCGATTGTCATGTCAGATACCACATAGTGGGAGATGACATCACCCAAAAATTTTGGGTGCCAAATAACATAATTGTAATGAAATAACTTAGCGGCATTGTCAGGTTTCTAAAGCATTCAAACAAACCAAAGACATTTAAAACACTCTGCTTTAGGAAAGTCTTGATAAAGTACATTGATATCATAGAGATAAGGGTTGTGAAAACAGAAAAAAAAAAAAAAAAAAAAAAATCTTAGACTAAAAAGTATATAAATATAAACAACCTTTTCATTTAAGAAAGTTCAAAGAACATCTTCAACTAAGAAAAAAAAATAAGAAAAACAAAACAAGTAATAAGAAAGACATTTACTATAAAAAAATGAGATATAGAGCTAAACCTCAAGAATACATATCTAAGGAAAACTTGTAGATATTTTATATGACAAGAAGTCCGTCACTATGTAAATTGTTGGGCATGTGCGGAAGCGTTTGCCAACCAAGCACAAGATAAAGAAAAGTATATGACGGTGATGTACGTCACCTGGACAAATTTTAACCTTTAATAACTCAGATAAAATTATAAGATTGACAGAACTCACGTTGAACCATTTGTCCTAATAGGTTCAACCCCCTCACCACTCTAAAGAAAAGGAAAAAAAAAACAGAAGATTACAATTGAGATTACTCACCAACCCGTAGCAATCTCCTTAACCGAAGTTGACTACTCGATTAGATCGAATCTCCGGATTTTGTGCTTTGTGCTTATTCTTTGTGCCTCCACCCTCACCCCACAGGATGAGAAAATCATATTTTAGGTCATAATATAATTTCTTAATTAGGAAGCCCCCAAATAATTATATTACATCTAAAATAGCCTATTAATTATTCTATTTTAGATCATAATAGGATTTCCTAAAATATGAATCATATTATATCTAAAATAGCACAACACCAATTATGGCCATCCAAATCTAATCAAATCAAATATTTAATAAGATATGGATTCCACAATTATGTTTTTACTAAATCCAGACTGGACTCCAACATAAATGAATGTTCCAAAAGATAAGCTACTAATGAAATCATCAATCTAAGGCTGTGTTTGATTGGGCTTTTTTTTCCATGGAAAATATTTCCATCACAAATTTTCCACCAATTGTAGTGTTTGATAGCTTATATTTTCCATGGAATTATTTTCCAAAAAACTATCATTTTCCATATTTTCTTCTAAAATGGTGGAAAATAAAACTTGTCCAACCCATAAGAAAATATCATTTTTCATGGAAAATAACTATTTACCATGGAAAATAATGACAATCAAACACCCAAATTAAATTTTCCATAAAAAAATTTTAAAATTCTATGGAATTTTTTTCCTAGGAAAATAATTCCATGGAATTAATTTCTTTTCCATATCTTTTCCATCTTGCAATCAAACGCACCCTAAATGAATTAGAAGAATATGATCTCGATATTGTAGAAACAAATCATATGGAACTTCACTATGATGGTTCCTTCTATGAGCTAGTTTCAGAAAGTGAATCCAGCTCTTATGAAGGTGAGATGACCATAAACAAAAGCTACAGCTTCCTTCGGTCACAACAATTAACAAACAAGGAAGATTATGGTGATCTTGATAGTTAGGATGATTCGGATAAAAATAGGCATTACTGTGGAATGATGGTTGAGGAAGGTATCACAACTGTGCCAAAACAGCTTGGGCACCTTCGAGTCTATGCGGCTCAGAGTTGGGATGATGCGATAACTATGGGCATGATTGTGGAACGTCGGTTGAGGAAGATGATGACAACTGCATGCCAAAACAAACTTGGGCGCCTTCAAATCTATGCGGGAAGGATATTAAGGATATAAAGATCAATAAAACACATCTAATACCCAATAATGAATTACACATGATAGCTGAAATGCATAAAAAGTTGAACTAACTAAATATCTTAAAAAATTCATTCTGTAACCAAAACTCTATCATGCATCCAGAAAATAAATCGATTCTTGTAGAAGTTTTACATGAGCAAGAAGATACTACATAAAGCAGATGGGACACAACTTTATAACAGATAATGGCAATAATACACAATCAGCTTTAAAGCTCTCCATATCAACTTCTAGAATCAAAATCTTGCACTTTTATGCGCAAGTGCAATACTTGTGGCATTAAAAAAACGATGACACTACTTTCAGAAACAAGTAGAGATTTGGGAGAAAAGTGCCTTGAAATCACTCGTTGGTGTACCCATCCCCTCTGGCCTTGATGCCAAATCAAATGCTTTGAATTTTGCTTCCTCGAACTGCAATGCCTGTCAACAGAAAGGTACTTAAGTACAATAAAAGACCTGTAATTTATGTCTAGAGACTAATATCAGCTGTGATACTCAACTAAAGATAAGCTTCGTGCCCTGGCTTAGAAGTAATAAGTTCCAGGTAAAACCTATATATATAAAAAATATAATATATATATATATATATATATATATATATATATAGCGGCTCCCAGCCACTTACCTGGGGAGACGTCGACAGACAGACATATGGAGGAGGACAAGGTGATGGAGGTCGACAGAAGGCTGGAGACAGGATCCCCGCAGAAACAGGAGAGTACGCAGGGCACGTTGGTCACTTTCAGGTCACAGAGGAACATGGTGACCAGGGGTATGAGCACGGCTGGCTGCAGTCAGAAGGTTATGGAAGTCCCACCGGCGATCATGGTATATAGCAGCAGGAAAAGACATGCTCCGGCCACGCGGGAGGATATCCCCCAGGCGAGGGATCTGGACGACCAGACTGAGGCCAATCCTGACTGGGCCCTTACCCTTAGCAGGATTCAGGCACACCTTGCTCCTTCCTCCATGGTGGATGCAGACATTGATCAGACGGATGAGACACTTCCCTCGAGTGTCGATCCAGACGAGTTTCACGGGGACTCCTCATTTATTAATTAATGTCGGTCCTCGCCTGGAACATTGGGGGGGTGTTCCATTGGACGCTGGAGAGAGATTGGAGGAGTTCTGAGGAGAGAGGCGTGTGACATAGCTATTTTGCTGGAGACGAAGATCAGAGGGGCCGCGATGCTTTCGCGTCGGACTCCGGCAAACTGGGACCACATTCACAACTTAGATCTTTGCGATATGGCAAGGATCTGGGTTAGGTGGAACCGAGATAGCTAGGAGGGGGTGCAGATCCAAAAGTCGGAACAACTCATTGGCATTTCTTTTGAGAACAAAGGTGGGTTTCGCTTCATCCTGGGTGCCGTATACGGGCACAATGATCGGAGACTCTGCGAGTCCTTGTGGGAGGACATAGTGCACCTGGGTTATATGGCGGACTACATGCATCTTTCTCTGCTTATCATGGGAGACTTCAATGCTATGTTACTTCGCCAAGAAAAGGTGGGAGGTCGTCCTGTTCCGGATTCGATCTTATATACTTCCAGAGATGTCTGCTTATGTCTGGGATGAGGAGGCTGGAGAGAGCGGGCCATATCTGGACCTGGTACAACAAGACAACACATAATCGGATTGCATGTCAGTTGGATCGGGCCTTGGACAATAGTGAATGGTTCCGGTGCTTCCCAAATTCGGTGGCGGAAGGACTTGCGGCTGGGACTAGCGACCACTCTCCTATCCGGGTTGGCCTCTGTGAGAGACCTACTATGCGATCGAGGCCATTTCGGTACAACAATAGCTGGTACCTGTCAGCTGGATATGAGGAGGTGGTTACGGGGGAGATGCAGCACTTTCGGGAAGGCACGGCTCAGTTCCGCATGGTACATAAACTCAAGCAGATCAAGAGAGCGCTCAGGGGTTGGGTGAAGATGCGACCGCGGTCTTCTCTGGCGGAAAAGGAAGTCAAGCTTCGGGACATTCAGGTAGCTCTACAAGCTGACATTCTGAGCGGGGAGTTGGCGGCTAGGGAGAAGACCCTGATTGAGAAGGTCAGCATTATGAGACTGCAGGAGGAGATTAGTGCGGCACAGAGGGCAAAATGTACCTGGCTCAAAGATGGAGACCGCTGCACCAAATTCTACTATGATGTGATCCGCACCCGTCAGCACCGGAACAGCATTCCCAGGCTTCTGAATGGCGAGGGACGTCTGGTAGGGGACCCGGTGGATATTCAGGAGGAGGCTGTCAGATTTTATTCTGCTTATACCAGCAGACGGATTACACTAGTACGTTCCCAGTCCTTGTTACGAAGAGGCTGGTGGCGGACCATGGAAATAGCTGCTATTGGCCCCTGTGAGATTGGAGGAGGTGGAAGACATTGTGATGAAGGCAAATCCAAACAAAGCACCTAGGCCTGATGGCTTCTCTTCAGGGTTCTTTAAGCGACACTGGGGTGTGCTTAAGTTCCCTGTTCTGGAGGTGGTTCAGGAGTTCTTCGCGGAGGACAGGCTTCTGAAGGAGATGAACCACACTTTCTTGACGCTGGTTCCTAAGAAGGAGGGCACGACCTCTCTAGCAGACTTTAGACCCATTGCTTGCTGTAACTTTCTATATAAGACCATTACTCATCTTATGTGCAGGCGCATGGAGGAGATTATGCAGGAATTGGTGTCCCAGAATCAGGCAGCTTTCATCAAGGGCCGATTGATAGCGGAGCACAGTCTACTTGCACATGAGATGGTACGAGAGTTCAGCAAACCTGGGGGATGAAGGCTTGTGTGAAGCTAGACCTGCAGAAAGCCTATGATACGGTCAACCAGGACTTCCTATGTCACTTGATGCTCGCCATGGGGTTCGACGATAGGTGGGTTGCGAGGGTGAGGGAGTGCATCTGCTCCCCTACTTTCTCAGTCCTCATCCAGGGCACTCCACATGGCTTCTTCAGGAGCAACAGGGGGTTGAGGCAGGGAGACCCTCTCTCACCGTACTTGTTTACCTTGGTGATGGAGTATTTCACATGCATGATTGACACGGCGGTGCATAGCAAGAGGATCGTCCCCCTTTTCAGGTTGGTGAGACCGGTGGTATCTCATCTGATTTATGCTGACGACTTATTGGTGCTACTCCAGCCTTCCATGCAGGGCATGAGTGCGCTCTCAGACATTATGGAAGAGTTCGGGAGGTTATCTGGACTGCATTTAAATCGGGAGAAGTGCAGAGTCTACTTCAGTTCCCGGTGCACGCTAAAGGAGGAGAGAGCTTTCGCTCTGGGAGTGGAGAAAGGCAAGCTCCCAGTAAAATACTTAGGGGTCCCGCTGACGGTCAACTACGCCAGAGAGCAGGATTGTCAAAGCTTGGTAGATTTTGCTCAGAGGAGAGTCGAAGGCTGGCAGGCTGAGGGTCTATCATTTGGCGGACGGATTGAGTTGGTGAAATCGGTTATTGCTGGCATCACGATGTTCTGACTTCAGTCTATCCAGATCCCGACGGCCACTATTCGGAAAGTGGAGTCCATCTGTGCTGACTTCATTTGGAGGGGAGGGATTCTTTCGATCTCTTAGGACCAGTTATGTCGTCCTCGGAACGAAGGTGGAGTGGGGCTGCGGCCTCTACGTGCGGTTAGGAAGGCAGATGGTGTGAAGATGGCTTGGAGATTCATCAGGGGGGGTCGCTTTGGACGGAGTGGATGGCGAACAGATATCTAAG
>JANAVB010034417.1:29957245-30065803 GCA_029216955.1 Iris pallida
AGAACAGTTTTAAGTAAGCCATTTCAATGAGTAGGGATAAGGGTCCCAGCCCAATACCTTCCTCTTTTTAGGCCTGCACAAGTCCTCTCAACTAATAGCATGAATGCCTCCTCTTCACAGGAAGTCCACACACATACATTCAATGTTCTTGATTGTTCCATTAGGAAGCATAATGGCCTGAAGCCAATACATAGCAACCACCAAAATGATAACTCTGATAAGTTCAATCATGTCACGTCCCGACCCAGAAAATTGCTCGTTCTCGTATCGATTTATCCGAATCATCGTCCTCGCTGGGGGTGATGTCGTACAAGTCTGGAGTTGCACTCGTACAAGGCAAGATGACAAGTTCTCAAATGGTTATCTTTGATATTGTTATTTAGCAGCGGAAGAAACAGAGTATACGAAACAATTCTCTTTATTCGATAATTGAACTGAGGTTATAAAGTCTTTCAAAAGCCCAACTGAATTTGCCAGATTGGCTACAACACTCAAGTTCTCTCTTATCCACAAAGGATTTTACCGTTCCATACATCATGTCTTCTATATCTCAGCCTCATCATTATGTCGTAAATCCGAGCGTCAATACGGTCGCACGCCTCAATACGTTACGACATTCTATGCCTCATCGCGTTCAAGCGAAGCTCCGCCGCGGGCAGACCATTCCCTGAACTTGCTAGCAAACTAGTGGGAGATTAGTACTTTCGTCCTCGCTGTACTGATCAAAGACCCACTTTACTTAACCGACATTAAGTAATGTATTGAATCATGCAGCATACAAGTTTGTGATCTTTCTATACTTGCCTTAGGGTGAGTTTCATGGCATATTCAAAAGCAGTAAAACATGTTATCATGGCAAGCATGTTGATTTGATTCGCATAAGCAATCAGGCAACCAATAACAATCTCGTATTGTTTCGTGACTTCTTACCAACATCGACGTACTCGTCCTTGCACCGAAGCAAGGTGAATACGCCTCATTCCTTCCATGTCATGTTACAAGTACTCTGTGCAGGATCTCTGTGTTCCTGCACTTTCGGCCCACAATTTCTTAACTATATGAAGGTCGTTGGCGTATCTGCGCTAGAATGGACTAATTTTATTCTCTTTTCTTTTCTCAAATTGGATAACCCGGCGTCCTCTCCGTACGGGTTTGCTGGCCCAATATCCGAAGGACGCCAAACTTAACATCAATTGTGGCTTATCACATCAGTAGCATATCGCAAGTCATGCCCAAAAGATGTGCACCAACAATGATTCACGTCCCTCCTAAGCCGAACGGTCCCGGTGCCCCAGCATTTAACTCGTTCGAGGGAATATCACCACATCCGTGCATAGGTAATATCTCAAGTCCATTCGACCATACAACGCGCGTCAAACTCATACGACCAAACTTAGTCTTGAGTCTGAAACTCAGACTTCACGTCGTCTTGTAATTCTCTTTCTTTCAATGTTCTTACTCTTTCTATTTTCTCACATTCTTTGTACGATTTCATTCTTCGTTTCAATGTTCAATGGCACCATGCCCCAACTCAATGTTCGTCAAACGAACGACCCGAAGGCCCCGAACATTTCCAAGACACCGTGCCACATTCGATAGTTCTGTCACATTCATGCCACAACTGTTCTCTTCACAACGAAACCGTCTTTTATGATTCTCGTGCACGTACGCACACTTTGACACAATTGTTCTCTATTCTTTGAGTCGTACATGCGATGCACACCTCGATACCGTAATTCCATGTTCTATGTCTTAGTGTTCAATGTTCATGGCTCGTGCACTAGGACACTCGCCTCAATAGTCTTTTAATGTGTTACCCTTCTAAACTCGTGCGCGGGGGCACGAATGACTTGTGCACTGAGGCACTCGTCGATACAGTTATCTCATGTTCTTATGGCTTGCGCACTGAGGCGCTCACATTTGCGATATTCAATGTTCAATAGCGACTCGTACATTTGATGTACGTTTCATTCCAATTGTTCTATCTAGTGTTCGACACGCACTATGTTCATCTCTCTATCGAGCCACGTCCATGGTCTCGATAGGTTAACTTAGCATACAACGGTATATTTTACTTAGGCATGAAGGAGTAGCAAAGAATGGTTAAAGTTCTCCCACCTTAAGCCGATACGCCTTGTCGTTTCGTCGAGCCGATGCGGCTCGATTTCATAACTTTGTGATGTGGGCCCACCTATCATCATTTAGTCATAAAGGGGTATTGTGGTCTTTCACCACAATAACCCTCTTCCTGTTTTAGTAAGGAAGGATTATTTTGGTCTTTCACCAATAATAACCCTTCCTTAATAGTCATTTTCCTATTTTAGTAAGGAAGGATTATTTTGGTCTTTTACCAATAATAACCCTTCCTTAATAAGTCATTTTCCTATTTTAGTCAGGAAGGATTATTTTGGTCTTTCACCAATAATAACCCTTCCTTAATTAAGCCTTTGTTTTTCCCTATATAAACTAGGGTTAGCCATCTTTTATTTTCCATGCTTGTATTGAGAAGAAACTCTCAAGTATCAATAAGAAGGATTTAGACTTTGTCCGTCCACCAAAGTTGGGAGTTTGTTCTTTTCTCACAAAAAGATCATTATCTTTCTCTGTTTCTCTTTTCTACAAATCTTTTGTGAATCGAATAGGTCGATTCACATCAATTGGTATCAGAGCTCTCTACGATCCATGGCGTCCGGCACAAGGAACACGATCGAGGAGAAGATCCAGGGGCTTCGGAAGGATTTCAACATCGAGATCGAAAGTTTGAAGACCGCAATCAAAGATCAAGCGTCCACACAGGAGGATCTCCAGACCGAGGTACGAAGCATGCGGGAGGAGATGACGTCGATTCCGGCAATGATGAAGTTGTTGCAAAACATCTCGAACAAGATCAATGGCGGCGAAGCGGAGGCGGCAACAACCCAAACCCTAGGCGACCAACTAGGGTTTGTTCATACGGAGGGGGAAGCGACCGACGACCACGGAGGACCGGCCGACGGGAGCTGGCCCGCACCCGCCGTCGCCGTCGCGCCGCCGGGCGGGGCCCTGGCGGCCGGCGACCCTCGCCGGACAGCGGCCGAAGGCCGCGGGAGCGTCGCCGCCAACCGCGCGAGCCCGGGCGGGGCCGCTGCTGTTGGGGGCGGTCGCTGGCCGGCCCCCGACCGCCACCCCTGGCCGGTCGGCGCCAGAGGAGCCGCCGGCGAGCGGCCGTGGCCGGACGCCGTCGATCCGTACGGTCCCGGCGGACCGGTTCCACATTCAGGAGAAGCCCTAGGGCTTGGGGCCCCCTACGGGGGTCGGACGATGACAGCGAACTACGGAGATCGGTTCGCGGGTCCGGGAAGGGGCTTGGCGGGAGTTCCGGCTTGGACGGGAGGAGCGGAACCGCCAGGAGGAGCGAGGCACGCCAGAGGCAGCAATTTCTTTGGGGGAACGGCGGATCCCGCCAACTTCCAGAGAGGGGACCTGCCCCCACGACGACCACCACGGACGAGGGCAGTCGGTGACTACAGGGGTCCGGTGGAGGAGTGGGGTGAGCAGGTCTGGGCTGACGAGCGGTATGAGGAGGTTGACAGAGGCCCGTACGAGACCCAGCGGAGAGATACACACCGCTGGGAAGGAGGACGAAGCAGGGATGATATGCAGCACGGTGACCTTAGCGCGGATCGCCGGCTGAAGAAACTGAAGCTACCCACGTTCGAGGGTGAGAACCCGGACGAGTGGATTTTTCGGGCGGAGCGCTATTTTGAGATCATGGAGCTGACCGAGGCAGAGGTCCTCAGATGCATCGGAATCTATTTCGAGAGCCAGGCCCTGGCGTGGTATCGGTGGAGATCGGCGAGGACCCCGTTCAGCAGCTGGGCGGAGCTGACGGGATACATTTTAGACCGCTTCCAGGAGACGGCTTCGGGTGATTTCTACGAGCAGTGGTCGTCGCTACGACAGGAGGGGACGGTTCGAGACTTCGTCGCGAAGTTCGAATTACTATCTGGACGCGTTCGAGGGGTGTCGGACGAGTTACAGATAGGTATGTTTATGAAGGGTTTAAAGCCCTCCATACGAGCGGAGCTCAGACTGCAGAGTCCGCGGTGCTTAGAAGATCTCCTCCGCCTGGCCCACAAGGCAGAGGAGAAATTGGCGGAAGAAAAGCGCCTTAAAGACGCTTGGGGAGCATCGGGACAGCACAGTCAGACGGGCCTAGTAATTCCACGACCAGCAGCGGAGGCTCAGGCACCAATACCACCTAGACCCGCAGGCGGGACAGGGGGCTCCATAGTACCGGGGAGGCGCCTGTCGGATGCTGACATGAAGGCGAGAAGAGCAGCTGGCTTGTGCTTCAGATGCGACGAGAGGTTCACTCCCGGTCATCGATGTGCGAGCAAGTTGCTGCAGATCGTAATCTTGCCCGACGAGGAGGAGGATCCGACGGAGGAAGAGGCCGCTATAGCAACAGACGCAGTTTCCAGATTTTCACCTTGAGGACAAGGTGGCTCTTTTAGGGGGCGGTATTGATGTGGGCCCACCTATCATCATTTAGTCATAAAGGGGTATTGTGGTCTTTCACCACAATAACCCTCTTCCTGTTTTAGTAAGGAAGGATTATTTTGGTCTTTCACCAATAATAACCCTTCCTTAATAGTCATTTTCCTATTTTAGTAAGGAAGGATTATTTTGGTCTTTCACCAATAATAACCCTTCCTTAATAAGTCATTTTTCTATTTTAGTCAGGAAGGATTATTTTGGTCTTTCACCAATAATAACCCTTCCTTAATTAAGCCTTTGTTTTCCCTATATAAACTAGGGTTAGCCATCTTTTATTTTCCATGCTTGTATTGAGAAAAAACTCTCAAGTATCAATAAGAAGGATTTAGACTTTGTCCGTCCACCAAAGTTGGGAGTTTGTTCTTTTCTCACAAAAAGATCATTATCTTTCTCTGTTTCTCTTTTCTACAAATCTTTTGTGAATCGAATAGGTCGATTCACATCACTTTGTTGCACGGCCAACTCTTCTGACTTAGCCATTCGAGCACTTCGTGCTTCATTGAATTATATGACCGATTTGGCTTACAGAGCCTATGTATCAGTCCGTTGCGAGGTGGTGATTTGGTTTTGCGGACTCCGTTGTAAATAAGGCAAAATGCCGACCTCTTATATTTCAGCGTAAACGTATAGCCTGCACACGAAACCAACTAAAATCAATGTTCGTTCGAATCGGACTTGTGCGTTGCATCGATTCGATTTCTTAGAATCTTCGAACCGACTCAATGCGTTCTCTCGGGCAACCTTAACGCTTGCATCGATCTTACTCGATGCATTCCTCGGGTCAACGTAACTCTTTGCATCGATCCAACTCGATGCATTCTCGGGTCAACGTAACTCTTGTATCGATTCACATCGATACTTAAATCGGGTCAATGCAACTCTTCGAGTCAACTCGTATCCTCAATTACTTGTCATCTCATACTCTCAATCAGACTTGGGCTCTAGTGTTTGTTCTCACAATTCTATTGCATATGCATACGTGATCATCCAACAAAAGTTACGGCACACGATGCGATTCGAAAATTATATTTCTTACTTCGTAAGTTTCCTATGGACCATCAATTCTATGCGTCGCGTCAAGCCGTCACGCATCCGATCGCAACAAGTCTTCGCAATGCTTTGCGTTCGAAGCTGTTGCCCAATTATTTCTGAAGCTTCACTTTACAACTCATCTCAATCGATTTTCCTTTGTTGACTTGCAAATGCATCAACATTCATGGCTAAGTCCGCTAGGTGACTTATCTAGACACCGTGCTTAAATTCTTCCGACGCAACTCAAATTTATGGTGCTCAAAGGCAACGGTCTTTCTGACCCAGAAGTTTAACTCGAGGCGATGGTGTTCAAAGGCAGCAATCGCTTTGACACAGTCTCTACGACGCTTCTTACGTTCAATTCCTATCGAGTAGGAAATTAACTTGCCAAATTCTCAACTTGTCCGTCTCGCAACATCGAATATAAGTTCGATTCACGCAAGCTCAAGTGTAAGGTGAATCCAAATCTAACGACATAACTCATAAGTCATTCTCTTACCGCTCGCTCTCGTGCATAGCATGATTCTCAAAATTGCCTAGACTTATCATCAACATGCACCACGCAATTCCATACGTGATATTGTATAGGTCCTCTTATGGGTCTGCGTATTTCATTTCGATTTGGCGGTCAAGTCTTCTAGGGTCAGTTGACCCGAAGCTACGCTCAATAATTGTGGATCATTAACGAAGAACAGTTACTACGAACCATGCTATATCTTATTTCGGAGCCAAATCACGTTCCGACTATTTCTCTGGGACTAACCCAAATCCGAACATAGCCATTTCTACTTGCGCAACTGAGGCGTAACTATCCTCTGAATAATTCATGCACTACCGTCGATGACGAAATATCTACTCGTATTGAGTTCGAGTCATTCTACCCACGGTCGACACCCGAGATTCTATACGCATCGAAACAATCGTCGATGACTTTATAGTCTTGTCCTGATCAATCACAAAGTTTACGATCAACCAGTTTGATACTTCCGTATTGCTATTTTCGAAAATCCTGATATCGTAGGCCTGCCCCGTTTTGTATTCTCAAATCGTGCTTACGTTTTTTCGCAATTTCGATAGGTCATATCAATTTCGATAACGTGAGGGTCAACTTTGAACCTGTATCAACATTGAATTAGTTCGTATTGCATACATCCAAGTTTACTAGAAACTTTTCCATACGCATCAACTCGTTTTCCGATTTGCCGCATCCCGCTATACTTTGATCGCATAAACGAGTTACCGATTATCCAACATCGAACCCTCGAGTTATACGATTACACCCTCTAAGTTTTGCGTGTTTCAGTCGTACTCAAATGAGTTTCGCCGCAACGTAACCAACTATCTCTTAGGTACTATTTACCCGCATCAACCAACTTTTCACTGAAGTCGCACGTCGTGCGATCCGATTACAATTCGCATCGTCCAACATTTCTATCGAGATTGCACGTCGTGCGATTCGATTACAAGTTCAAGTTTCCTATCCCATCGATACGATTATTGCTTCAAGGCATAATCGTTTCATTAGTCTCGGTCGTTCGACCGACTTACAAATTTTTGTCCGACGTATCATTCATTGATACGACTCCCCGCCCTATCGTTTCAACCGATTATCGAAGAACACTTGCATCAACATACTGTCATGCAAATTTCCAATCGAGTCTCAATACTCTCCCGTCCATTGCGGACAAACCTTCCGCAAATTATGCAATGTGCCGATAGAATCCATCGCACAAGTGGTATTGCATATACCACTCAGAATCGAGCCATCTATCACATACGTGGTATATCATATACCAGTTGGAATCAGGTTATTTCCCTCATATCATACTTGGTATGAACCAATAATCTATTCCGACTCACGATTTTCGCAGTGATCATGAAGATCACAACTGTAACTTTTGATTAATCAAAAGCCAACGCAACTTGGCCAATGTTTTCATTTGCCAACACAAGTTTGGTGCGCAACCGGACTGATTCGTTTCTATCGATTTATGATTTTAGTTCCACCCGTTGCACCTTGTGCAACGATTCATTTCCGACATCCGTTGCACCTCGAACAACGATTTATTTTTGACATTCAAAGCTAATACTCGAATCCGTTCAACACATTCGATATCAACTTTCATTTTCATTGCAATGCATCATTCACAATTCAACTTGTTGCAATTGATACAACAAAATTCCACAACTTTCATTATATCGATGCAACCAATATTTCTCATATCAATTATTGTATTGAAATAACAAACATCTCCACTCCCAACTTGTTGCACTTGCAGCAACAAATATTTCACGGCTCGTTGCTATCGATGCAACAAACATTTCGCGACTTTCACAGCAAACATCATGTAATTTCCGAAACACATGCGGCAAAATTACACGATTTGTATTAGACTTATTGTATTGAACATCCAGTGCGGTATCGATTAGAGTCAAGAGTCATTTCATTGTGGTGGGCAACTTTTGGAATTGAAACGAAGTAAGCGTCATGAGGAAATTAAACCTAGAGCTCTGATACCAATTTGTCACGCCCCGACCCGAAAAATCGCTTGTCCTGGCATCGGTTTATCCGAATCATCGTCCTCGCTAGGGCGTGATGCCGTACGAGTCTGGAGTTGCACTCGTACAAGACAAGATGACAAGTTCTCAAATGGTTATCTTTGTTATTGTTATTTACCAGCGAAAAAAACAGAGTATACGAAACAATTCTTTTTATTCGATAATTGAACTGAGATTATAAAGGCTTTCAAAAGCCCAACTGAATTTGCCAGATTGGCTACAACACTCAGGAGCTCTCTTGCCCACAAAGGATTTCACAGTTCCATACATCATGTCTTCTATATCTCGGCCGCATCATCATGTCGCAAGTCCGAACGTCAATGCGATCGTACACCTCAATATGTTACGACATTCCATGCCACAGCGCGTTCAAGCGAAGCTCCATCGCAGGAAGACCATTCCCTAAACCTGCTAGCAAATAGTAGGAGATTAGTACTTTCGTCCTCGCTGTACTGATCAAAGACCCACTTTACTTAACCGATATTAAGTAGTGTATTGAATCATGCAGCATACAAGTTAGTGATCTTTCTATCCTTGGTGAGTTTCATGGCATATTCAAAAGCAGTAAAACATGTTATCATGGCAAGCATGTTGATTTGATTCGCATAAGAAAGCAGGCAAACAATAGCAATCTCGTATTGTTTCGTGACTTCTTAACAACATCGACGCACTCGCCCTTGCACCGACACAAGGTGAATACACCTCATTCCTTCCCTGTCATGTTATAAGTGCTCTGTGCAGGATCTCTGTGTTCCTGCACTTTCGGTCCACCGTTCCTTAACTATTTGAAGGTCGTTGGCGTATCCGTACCAGAATTGACTAACTTGATTCTCTTTTCTTTTCTCAAACTGGATAACCCAGCGTCCTCCCCGTACGGGTTTGCTGGCCCAATATCCGAAGGACGCCGAACTTACCATCAATTGTGGCTTATCACATCAGTAGCAGATCGCAAGTCATGCCCAAAAAATATGCACCAACAATGATTCACGTCCTTCCTAGGCCGAACGGTCCCGGTGCCCCAGCATTTAACTCATTCGAGGGAATATCAATACACCCGTGCATATGCAATATCTCAAGTCCATTCGACCATGCAACGTACGGCAAACTCATACAACCAAACTTAAGTCTTGAGTCCAAAACTCAGACTTCACGTTGTCTTGTAATTCTTTCTTTCAATGTTCTTACTCTTTCTATGTTCTCACATTCTTTGTACGATTTCATTCTTCATTTCACTGTTCAATGGCACCATGTCCCAACGCAATGTTCGTCAAACGAACGATCCGAAAGCTCCGAACATTTCTAAGGCACCGTGCCACATTCGACAGTTCTGTCACATTCATGCCACAACTGTTCTCTTCACAACGAAACCATATTTTATTATTCTCATGCACGTACGCGCACTTTGACACAATTGTTCTCTATTCTTTGAGTCGTGCATGCGATGCACGCCTCGATATCGTAATTCCATGTTCTATGCCTTAGTGTTCAATGTTCATCGCTCATGCACTAGGATACTCGCCTCAATAGTCTTTCAATGTGCTAACCTTCTAAACTCGTGCGAGGGGGCACGAATGACTTGTGCACTAAGGCACTCGTCGATACAGTTATCCAATGTTCTTATGGCTTGCGCACTGAGGCGCTCGCCTTTGCGATATTCAATGTTCAATAGCGACCCGTACATTTGATGTACGTTTCATTCCAATTGTTCTATCTAGTGTTCGACATGCACTATGTTCATCTCTCTATCGAGCCACGCCCGTGGTCTCGATAGGTTAACTTAGCATACAACGGTACATTTTACTTAGGCATGAAGGAGTAGCAAAGAATGGTCAAAGTCCTCCCACCTTAAGCCGATACGTCTTGTCGTTCGTCGAGCTGATGCGGCTCGATTTCATAACTTTGTTGCACGACCAACTCTTCTGACTTAGCCATTCGAGCACTTCGTGCTTCATTGAATTATATGACCGATTTGGCTTACCGAGCCTATGTCTCAGTTCGTTGCGAGGCAGTGATTTGGTTTTGTCGACCCCGTTGTAAATAAGACAAAATGTCGATCTCTAATATTTCAGCGAAAATGTATAGCCTGCACGCAAAACCAACTAAAATCAATATTCGTTCGAATCGGACTTGTGCGTTGCATCAATTTGATTTTTTAGAATCTTCGAACCGACTCAATGTTTTCTCTCGGGCCAACTTAACACTTGCATCGATCTTACTCGATGCGTTCCTCGGGTCAACGTCACTCTTTGCATCGATCCGACTCGATGCATTCTCGGGTCAATGTAACTCTTGTATCGATTCACATCGATACTTAAATCGGGTCAACGCAACTCTTCAAGTCAACGACTCAGCATAATGCACCGTGCAGAGCGGGGCATTACAAATCCTACCCCCAAAGGACAAATTTGAGCACCCCATTCCTCCGATCTTGATTGCGTGTAGTTGAGAAGACCCTCCCACTCCGCATTAGCGACATAGTTAATCGAGAGGGAAAGCCCCAAGTATTTAACAAGAAGCATCCCTTCCGCAATGTCCATCTTAGCCAGCAATGCCTCCTTGGTTCCCACATGGACCGTTCATGAACATCTGGCTCTTGTCTCGTTCAGCTGCAAACCCGACCAAACCTCCAAGGTAATGAAGATTCCTTTGAGCGCGTCAAGGGATCTGTTAGATGGCTCTAGAAATACGAGCAGATTGTCACGCCCCGCTCCCGAAGGAGCGATCGTCCTCGCTAAGGCGTGATGCCGCACGAGCCTATATTGCGCTCGTGCAAGGCGGATTCCATAACGGCCGATTTCAGCGGCTGCGACGGGGTCGTCGCACAGAATTCCCGTGCAGAGACATTGAATAATAGCAGCGGAAATTAGAACAAACACAAGTCATTCAGAAGAAACTCTTTTATTGATATTGAAACAAAGGTTACAGTGGGGCGCAAGGCCAATATTACAATCACTCAAGCTCACTCTTCTCACATTTTTACAAGTTCACTCAGCTCTCTCTCATCTCTCAATTACAAGTCTTGACTCCAGCGGAAACTTCGGAAGGCGATGTCCATACATTATGTCCCGTATAAGTCTGACTCCATGCGGCCGCACACTTCGAATCGCCAAGGAACTCCGTGCCTCGACGCATCCAAGCGAGCTCCATGCCACGAGCTTCTACCTGTGCCTGCACATGTAAACTATGTGGGTGTCAGTACTCAACTGTACTGGTGGAATGAGCTCCTCGTCCACCCATACAAAACCAACACGTTTACTTTACTTTGTGCAACATAGTCCCCTTCTTATCAATTGTCTTTCTAGTCTTGCCTTAGGATCAGTTTTAGGACTGACGCCTTGGCCTATTCTGTGTCTCTAGACCATCTCGTGCTTACAACGACAACGTTAACTCATACCTTGCCTCAAGACCCTTCTTGTGCCAACAACGTTAACCTATCGAGTCGTGTTTACCTTACGGCTTGAAATCAGTGACGCAACTACGCGACGAGGCTCCACTTCCATGTGACCGTGCTACAAACCCTTGCTGAGGCCGTACCTTGCAACTCAATGAGACTCGATCATATCGCCGCCTCGCGGCTCTTGCTACTTTGATCACCAACTGACCCATCCACTTGTAAACTAAGGGTTACTCGACCAACTTTGCCTTGCGGCGGTTTCCTGACTTAAACTCAAACAACTCAACCATAACCATGCAACTTATATGCCGACAACATAGGACTCGACGCCACATCTCGTGCCGAAGTACGGTGTCTTCGTTGCAGCCAAATCTTAGGCCCAAACATTGTCTTCTGACCGAGCACGCATTCGACTCGACTCTTGATTCACTTCTTCTAATACTCGACTCAGTCCAAAGGCATATACGCGGATCGCAGCCCATGCCGACTCATCTATATAGGGTCACTAGCATAACAAGCTATACCTGGACACGTAGCTTGCGGTCGGCCGGGACCCTTCCAGCACAAGGTAGCTAGCCCCCTGGAAGTCCCCGACTGACCCGGTGCTGTCGAGCCAGCACAGCTACCACCGTGTTCCCTTAGGCCACATCGGTCCCGTGGCGCCACGGGATGTCGTGCGGGGAAACTCTACGTTGTCGACAAGTTGTCCAATGACCATGCAAGACCCTTCACTCAAACTGACGTCTCATACAGTCATTGCACTCTCAGTGTTATCATCTCTTTCCAAAACTAAGATCAAACTTTCTTTCATTTGAGACCCCTCGACGACCCACGGTCGCGAGCATTCTTTCTATCATTTGAGACCCCTCGACGACCCACGGTCGTGAGCATTCTTTCCATGTTACCATATCATTTCATTCATTCAATGCCTATTCAATAATCCTTTCTCCAAAACTCATTCAATCAACCGTGGTTCATGCCCTAGACACTAAGTCCGTGCATCGTGCCTCAAACCGACTTCCGTTCTACGCGACGCTATCGCCCAAGTCATAGTTTATATGACGGGCCTTAGGATCGTGGGACTATTTAACCTGACAACCGCAGAATGAGCGGGACAGCACTTGGAATGACTTAGGTCGACCGACATAACTTTGCCTAACTTACTCAAGCCTACAACTTAACGAACAAAGGCCGCGTCAAGCCTTGCCTCGATGGAACGTGCCGTGCACGCGTTCAACTTTTAACGACCAAGTCATTTGGGTGCCTAGACTTATGGCACAAGCTGTGCAACGCAACTTAACTCATGGGACAAGCCAAGGCTATGCCAAGCCTTGGACGACAGGACCGTGCATGCTTTATGAAGCATTCATGCGGGCGACGCCTATGACTTAGGCTATGTTCATAACTTTGCCGACTCAACCAACTTTCCTTCTCCCAAGCCACGGGACGAAGGATCGAGTGTCATTTTCAAAGCACGCCGTGCACCAACTCTAAGCCGACCGTTGGACCATTCCATATTCTAACTCAATTCGACCCGTCGGGATTATTCCCTTTAGCTATGTGGATTCGTCCCTTTTATTATCAAGCCTACTTGTGCAAGTTGAAAACATGCGATTTATTATGTGAAGGCTAAGATGAGGCAAGTTCACCGAAACTACCCCACCTGAGCGAACGGTCGTCTCGACCGAGCGATGTCTTCCAGCAGCCGTTGCAAGGCTAAGGCCGAACGCCGTCGGCGTTTCGATTCCTCCGATTGACTGAGCGGGACGGGACACTACATCATACACCACTCAGAAAAAGTTTCGTCCTCGAAACTAACTGAGTACACTTATCGACTTATCACTTTACTCAACATTCACGAACTCTCGCACACAATTCTCCTATGCCTTAATCAAATCCGAGCCACGCTCGTGCTACCCTCAATCCTTTCTTCCAAGCTTACGATATCAAATCCTTGACACTTCCCCGTTCCTCAAGTCTAACTTGATTCAACGTATCACTTAGTTAGATCGTGCACATATTCCAGGCGTCCCCAAAATACATGCATTTCAACCAAGCCTCGTGATAGAGAATCCCCCATCACCACTCGAGTCGGATCGTGCACATATTCGGACGTTCCTGATATACGTGCATGTCAACCGAGCTCGCAAGTGGTGCCTCTACAATCCTACCACTTCGCACTCGGACGTCTGCCTAACCGCTAGGCTGTCTTTCCGTTAGTATTGGAATCATAGTTCCCAAACAACAATATCAACACTGACCCCATCCTAAGGCCAAACCAAATTGATAGTACGGGGTTTTTTTCTACCCAAGCTCGCATCACTCCGACTTCTAAACTTCGAGCATAGATTTCCTACACACATCTCAACATTCATCGCACGGGGTCCGAGTCATTCAGCAAAGCCATCCCACGATAACTCACGTTCAACCAATACTCAACAAGAACGTATCGCTCGTTCATCAAGCCATTTTGTATAGTCTATCCCTCGCACACGTTCGACATAATCCACCTATCAATCCTTTTTCAAGTCAAGCACGCTACGACACAATCCACCGCTAAACCACAATTCATATTTCATATTCCCTAAGTCATTCATCCCAATTCACGCATTCGATCATGAGGTCGTCTAGCTTAACAATATGTTGCGCCCCGATCTCACGCGATTCAGATTACCCACGGTGGGCATGAATCACCATGCACGCTCCCGCGGGATAATCATCCTCATCGGGACGTAACTCTTGTTTTGCGTCTAGACTAGTTCATTCTCGATGCGCGGATTGGACCTGCTCAATCCTCAAGTTTCATTCATTCATCAATCGCAAGTACTCGCATCCTCGAATTTTCCTTCGCATCAAGCCAACAAGTCGAGACAATCAAAGTTGCCGCGTCCTGATTTTTCCGAGTTCGATCATTCCCGCGACATGAATCACCATGTCAACGCTCACGCGAAACGATCGCCTCAAATCCGACGCAACGTATGTGCGAGGCTGGAGTTGCGCTCGCGCAAGACAAGAATATCGACGTTGTGGTTATCCGCGTAACCATCAAGACACGATCACTTTCATCCAACATTCATCTCAATCAAAATCCTAAGTATAGCATCCAACTGAACAATAACACTTGCACGATCGTCCTTCGCCGAGTCAGAGTACCCCCGAGTTATCGCATATCGAACTTTGATACGCCTCAATACCATCGATGATATGCGTAACCTGACGATCTTTCTTTGCAACCAATTTCGAGTCATGCGAATGATGCTATCGTCCGACTGGATAATCTCCTCGACATTCATTTCAAGTTCGATCATTATCCCTCGAATCATTCACAACATCGATTTCCTCAAACCCGAATTCATGTATCGTTCATTCGTCCATCTTAAGTCATCGACCAACGTATTTCCTCAATTCGTATCATTCCTTTATCAATCGATCGACATCCCTGAGGCTATCGCATACACCACTCAGGGATGAAGTCATTCAACAAATCCTCAACTTATCATTCGAATCAAAATCCACTTCTTCAAATTCCGTTCGAACCATTCCTCGAATTCCAAGCACGCTCATCTATATCGCATCGACGTTATCGTCGCTCGATAGTACCCCTATCGATAGTTATCTCACATTACTCATTCGAGTTCAACTCATTTCGTCCGACACAATTCAATTCCCGTACTCGACTTTTCTAAGGTCGACGCAACTTTGGTGTATATGCCCAGCCCGATTTAGCCAACCGTGCTTACGCGAACCATCTTTTTGTTTTGTTGTCAAAAATTGTTCTCCTATGTTTTGCAAAATAGATAGACTTATTGTATGGACATCCCGTGGGACAATTGAGAGAGGGCGCACCAACGATATCAACTTGCGGAAGCAATTTTAGAGTTTGCGGATACAACGAGTTAAAGAATTCAATCGATAGTCCAAGGAAGTAAAGCCGTGCTCTGATACCATTATGTCACGCCCCGCTCCCGTAGGAGCGATCGTCCTCGCTAAGGCGTGATGCCGCACGAGCCTAGATTGCGCTCGTGCAAGGCGGGTTCCATAACGGCCGATTTCAGCGGCTGCGACGGGGTCGTCGCACAGAAGTCCCGTGCAGAGACATTGAATAATAGCAGCGAAAATTAGAACAAACACAAGTCATTCAGAAGAAACTCTTTTATTGATATTGAAACAAAGGTTACAGTGGGGCGCAAGACCAATATTACAATCACTCAAGCTCACTCTTCTCACATTTTTACAAGTTCACTCAGCTCTCTCTCATCTCTCAATTACAAGTCTTGACTCCAGCAGAAACTTCGGAAGGCGATGTCCATACATTATGTCCCGTATAAGTCTGACTCCATGCGGCCGCACACTTCGAATCGCCAAGGAACTCCGTGCCACGACGCATCCAAGCGAGCTCCGCGCCACGAGTTTCTACCTGTGCCTGCACATGTAAACTATGTGGGTGTCAGTACTCAACTGTACTGGTGGAATGAGCTCCTCGTCCACCCATACAAAACTAACACGTTTACTTTACTTTGTGCAACATAGTCCCCTTCTTATCAATTGTCTTTCTAGTCTTGCCTTAGGATCAGTTTTAGGACCGACGCTTTGGCATATTCTGTGTCTCTAGACCATCTCGTGCTTACAACGACAACGTTAACTCATACCTTGCCTCAAGACCCTTCTTGTGCCAACAATGTTAACCTATCGAGTCGTGTTTGCCTTACGGCTTGAAATCAGAGACACAACTACGCGACGAGGCTCCACTTCCATGTGACCGTGCTACAAACCCTTGCTGAGGCCGTGCCTCGCAACTCAATGAGACTCGATCATATCGCCGTCTCGCGGCCCTTGCTACTTTGATCACCAACTGACCCATCCACTTGTAAACTAAGGGTTACTCGACCAACTTTGCCTTGCGGCGGTTTCCTGACTTAAACTCAAACAACTCAACCATAACCATGCAACTTATATGCCGACAACATAGGACTCGACGCCACATCTCGTGCCGAAGCACGGTGTCTTCGTTGCAGCCAAATCTTAGGCCCAAACATTGTCTTCTGACCGAGCACGCATTCGACTCGACTCTTGATTCACTTCTTCTAATACTTGACTCAGTCCAAAGGCATATACGTGGATCGCAGCCCATGCCGACTCATCTATATGGGGTCACTAGCATAACAAGCTATACTTGGACACGTAGCTTGCGGTCGGCCGGGACCCTTCTAGCGCAAGGTAGCTAGCCCCCTGGAAGTCCCCGACTGACCCGGCGCTGTCGAGCCAGCACAGCTACCACCGTGTTTCCTTAGGCCGCATCGGTCCCGTGGCGCCACGGGATGCCGTGCGGGAAAACTCTACTTTGTCGACAAGTTGTCCAATGACCATGCAAGACCCTTCACTCAAACTGACGTCTCACACAGTCATTGCACTCTCAGTGTTATCATCTCTTTCCAAAACTAAGATCAAACTTTCTATCATTTGAGACCCCTCGACGACCCACGGTCGCGAGCATTCTTTCTATCATTTGAGACCCCTCGACGACCCACGGTCGTGAGCATTCTTTCCATGTTACCATATCATTTCATTCATTCAATGCCTATTCAATAATCCTTTCTCCAAAACTCATTCAATCAACCGTGGTTCATGCCCTAGACACTAAGTCCGTGCATCGTGCCTCAAACCGACTTCCGTTCTACGAGACGCTATCGCCCAAGTCATAGTTTATATGACGGGCCTTGGGATCGTGGGACTATTTAACCTGACAACCGCAGAATGAGCGAGACAGCACTTGGAATGACTTAGGTCGACCGACATAACTTTGCCTAACTTACTCAAGCCTACAACTTAACGAGCAAAGGCCGCGTCAAGCCTTGCCTCGATGGAACGTGCCGTGCACGCGTTCAACTTTTAACGACCAAGTCATTTGGGTGCCTAGACTTATGGCACAAGCTGCGCAACGCAACTTAACTCATGGGACAAGCCAAGGCTATGCCAAGCCTTGGACAACAGGACCGTGCATGCTTTATGAAGCATTCATGCGGACAACGCCTATGACTTAGGCTATGTTCATAACTTTGCCGACTCAACCAACTTTCCTTCTCCCAAGCCACGGGACGAAGGATCGAGTGTCATTTTCAAAGCACGCCGTGCACCAACTCTAAGCCGATCGTTGGACCATTCCATATTCTAACTCAATTCGACCCGTCGGGATTATTCCCTTTAGCTATGTGGATTCGTCCCTTTTATTATCAAGTCTACTTGTGCAAGTTGAAAACATGCGATTTATTATGTGAAGGCTAAGATGAGGCAAGTTCACCGACTACCCCACCTGAGCGAGCGGTCGCCTCGACCGAGCGATGTTTTCCAGCAGCCGTTGCAAGGCTAAGGCCGAACGCCGTCGGCGTTTCGATTCCTCCGATTGACTGAGCGGGACGGGGCACTACACAGATCACCATCATAAATAAGGTGAGAAACTATTAGGTCCGTCTTCCTAAATAAGAGGGTAATCAACCCGTCCATAACCGTATCATCCAACAGACATATGAGAAACTCCATCACTATAGCGAAGAGGTAAGGAGATAGGGGCTCCCCTTGTCTTAGGCCTCTACCACTACCAAAAAATTCCTCCGCCTGACCCCTAACTATAATGGAGAACATAAAAGAGTAGACACCTTCCCTCACCCTGTCCATCCACTAGTTTTCGAAGCCCATATAGATCATAATGTGGCAAAGAAAGTCACAATGTCACGATTGACCATGTCAAATACTTTCCTGAGGTCCAACTTCATGCATATTTTGTTGCCCCCTTGCTTGTTGAAATACCTGACTAGTTCGTGGGCCACCAGGCTATTGTTCGAGATGGAGTTCCTTTAGATAAAAGCCATTTGGTTAGGAGAGATAAGCTCTTGCATGACATCCCTTATCCGATCACACATGACTTGTGTAATAATCTTGAAAGAAAATTGCAGTATGAAATAGGCCAAAAGTCTCCCACGAAGTCGCATCCTCCATCTTCATAATTAAGACCACAAAAGTATGATTAAGCTCCTTAAACAGCTTAATAGAGATGAAGAACTCACTCACTGCATCCAGAACATCCTCGATCATGTCCTAGTATATCTTAAAGAAAGCAACCCCAAAACCATATGGTCCTAGTGATTTAGTAGGATCCACTTTTTAACAATATGCTCTATATCTGTCATAGATAGGGGCCCGCAAAACCAGGTTTCCCTGCCTAAAGACAAATTTCTTAAACTCAATATGCAAAAAAGTGATCGCGTAGGAGTTCCAATTGTAGAGATCCCGGTAGAACCGGACCGCCTCATCCTTGATGCCATCAACCCTAGTAATAAGAACTCCATTAGGGTTAAGCCACCCATGAATGGCCAATTCTGCCTAGCCTTTACCATGGCATAGAAGAATTTAGAGTACCTATCCCCATCTCTTAGCCAGTTGCATTTCGCTCTTTGTCTGAGTTGGACCTCATCCATGAACCTATCCTTATGCTGTCGATTTTGGAGAGCGACCTCCCATCAGTGAGGGCGTGGTCGAGCAGAACTAGGTGCACCCTTCTTTGAATGCTACCAGCTTAGCCTCCAACTCCTGGAGAGAGATAGTAGGTCTCCTTTTATTCCAATCCTTAAGGAGTCCTTTAATAGATTTCAATTTGTAAACAAGCTTGTATTGAGCAGACCCACCCACCTCATTCTCCCAACCTATCTTAACCACCTCCTCATAATCTTTCATATGAATTCAGGCATTATTAAACCTAAAAGGCCTCAAATTGATGACTGGCAGAGCCGACAGTCTGATAAAAATAGGGAAATGATCACTAGTGCCAGGGGGTAAGTATTCTGCCTGACACAGTTGAGAAGTGTCCAACCACCTCCCCTTACAAAGAGCGCGGTCTAGCTGGATGAAATCCGGTTGAAGATCGCTCGGTTTTTCCAAGTCCAGATGTGCTCGGTCTTATCTATACACCTGAGCCCAGAGGATGAGAGACATTGTTAAAACTTTGGAGGATTGCTTACTATACTGGCCTCCCCCTATCTTTTCATTGGCATATAAAGTAGCATTGAAATCTCCCACAATAACCAAAGCCATCTGTCCCTAACAAGCATGCTAGTCATAGTAATATCTCTCCACAGTCCTAATCACTTGATTCAATCGTTATGCCCATACATTGCTCCCACTAGAATCTGAAGCCCCCTTTGTTGGAGAATTTAATGATAAGGAGTTGGTCTGAGCGCCGGATCACTTTTCCCTGCCAAATCCTGGTATACCATATAGTCCAAATGCGAGTTGTGAATAGATGACCAGTGCATCAGTATCCGCCTGGTAATCAAGGTACTAGATCTAATTTTGGACTCCAAAATGTTGATGATATAACACTTTGACTTCTTACCATACTCCATAATATCCCTTCATCTACCTATCGAATACGCCCCTCTTACATTCTGAAAAATAGTCATAAATTACGGTGGTGGATTTCCTTGTTGACACGTGTACTCTCTGTAAGGGGAGTAGAGAGACCGTCCTGCTTAGAATTAAAGGCTTTACCACATCCCAATTTAGTCTCCATTTAGGCTGCCAGATAGGATTAGGGTAGGCCAAAGATTTCTGACTCCGAAGCAGACCTTCCTTGCAAGCCACCTCTTTGTCTAGCGTGTTAGAGGAGCGCTTCTCGGGATGAACGATGCAAAGAGCTCCTCCACTGGCTAATCTCCCCCGAACTCGGTTGTTATTGACTTCTTAGCTAACTGCTTTAACCCTGAAAATAACTAAGCTCGTATTGTCCTCCTCCTAAATCTTGTGTTGCCCAAACACGACCACCGTTTGTTGCGTCTTGCCACATACCCCCGCACTCCCTTCTTTCTCATTCTCCGCTTCCATCTTCTTTCGCAAAATAGTCGATAGGGAAGCCTCTTGTAGGATAGGCTCATCTGTGTCCATGCTTCTTTGTTCCGTCGATATCTCCTCCTCCGCTTCCATAGTGCCAGGGGGAACCTTGGTAACTCCAATAGCAATTTTAGGAGCAGTTTTCTCTAGGTTCACCACAGCAGGTGCTCCCCTATCAGGACACTGGAAGATTATGTGCCCAAAGCTATGATAGGAATGATAGCAAGGGGGACCCACTCGTACACTACTTTCTGAAAGATAATCTCCTGTCGGTAGCTCAATCTTCAGGTTTTCAAGGAGAGTATCTACCGCGTTAATGTCAACAAAGACTGGAAAAGGAAATTTGTTCCCTTTTTGTCCTGCAATTATCGGTATGTAAGCGATTCCCACTCCGCTCGCCAGTTTCATAATTGTCGATCCACTCCAAAGTTGAGATGAGAGTAATGGGAGCCTAATCCATATAGTGACGATCGCCAGTCAATCTCGTTTGAAGTTGGAAGACAGGTCCCATCTTCTCAACACAACCAACCTTCCATCGAAGGTCCAAGGTCCATTTTGAATGACCATCTCTTGGTCCTCCGTTATACCGAACCTAATGAAGTAAAAACCATTCTCCCTAGAGAATATGTCCATACTTCACTTTGGTTTTCACATTCTCATGGCAAAGCCTTTGAGTTGGACAAAGTATGTTCGGGCTCCTATGACGTAAAGAACACTAGTGTTCTTCCAAAAGACCTCTGTTGCAGAGATGTCGTCTTTGACAATGGATATGACCTTTCTTCTTTGGACGTTTTTTGGCGCTACGAAGTGCATCTCGATGGTCTCCCTTGCCAAATCAGGCCTACAGCGGTCCGCCTACGTGATAGGAGCATCTCCTGTAGTCAAGAAGGGGTTGGGGTCCCTCACCAACATTCTATCAAACTATGGGGGGCATGTCGTGCCACCAACGGTGTAACCTTTAGGGGGACATGAGAATGCTGAGCGGTTGTGGCCGAAGTCGGTTGGCAAAAGGGGCCACCCTGCCTCGTCGTTTCCTGCACTACGGGTCCTTTCCTAGATGTTGCCACCTTAGCCGACGAAGACTTCCCTTTCCATCGTTATGCCATCATTGTCCAATCATCATTGGAGAGAGCAGGAATCTGAGCGGGAGGGTGGGAAGACGAGGGAAAGATAGCCTGGGTCCTCTGCATCAGCGATGGCGGGCGGATGCAGCCACACGACAGCAGAACCCGTGGGGGGTGCCACGCACATAGGAGGGGATAGAGGGGGAGAGGGAGGGGGTTCCGCGGCACGAGGGGAGGGGAAGGTGGGGGCGGCATTGGGAACGACGAGGAGGAGAAGGAGGAGGGCGAGCGGAAGGGGAGGGGAGGAGGAAAGGCGCAGAAGGCTCAGACTTGGCGCAGGTTTATATATATATATATATATATATATATATATATATATATAGAGAGAGAGAGAGAGAGAGAGAAAAGAAATCGCTGCTTGAGGCGATACTGGGATATTCTGAAGTTCCAGGTCCTTGAGGCGGTACAGGAGTTCTTCACCAAAGGGAAGCTGCTGAAGGAGCTGAACCACACCTTCTTGACACTTGTGCCAAAGAAGGAGGGTGCGACATCGCTGGCGGATTTTAGACCTATTGCATGCTGTAATTATCTCTACAAGATAATTACGCACCTCATGTGCCGGCGTATGGAGGGGATCATGCAGGACTTAGTCTCTCTGAACCAGACGACTTTCATTAAGGGGAGGTCGATTGCGGAGCATAGCCTACTTGCACATGAGATGGTGAGGGGCTTCAACAAACTTGGAGGGGAGAAGACGTGTGTGAAGCTGGATCTGAGGAAGGCTTATGACATGGTCAATAGGGACTTCCTGTGCCACCTACTGACTGCTATGGGGTTCGATGATCGCTGGGTAGCGAGGATTCGGGAGTGCATCACGACTCCCACCTTCTCTGTCCTTATCCTGGGTACCCCGTATGGATTCTTCCACAGCAACCGTGGACTCCGGCAAGGTGACCCTCTATCGCCTTACCTGTTCACGCTTGTCATGGAATACTTCACTTGCTTGATGGACACGGCGGTACATCGTAGGAGGCTAGTTCCGTTGTTCATGAGAGACGAGCCACCGATCACCCACCTCATATATGCCGACGACCTCCTGGTATTCATTCAGCCGTCTATGGAGGGCTTGCACACGATCTCGGAGCTTATGGGTGAGTTGAAAACAATATCAGGACTCCAAATGAACAGAGAGAAGAGCATGGTTTACTTCGGTTCCCTTTGCCCCCAGAAGGAGGAACGAGCCGATGCCCTGGGAGTAGAGAGGAGTGATCTTCCTGTGAAGTATCTCGGGATCCCTCTGACAGTCAGCTATGCTCGGGACCGGGACTGTCATAGTCTGATGGAGTACATCCAGCGGAGGGTCGAGGGTTGGCAAGCCGCTGGTCTCTCTTTTGGGGGCCGCATTGAGTTGGTCAGATCGGTTTTCTCGACTTTGGCTCAGTTCTGGCTGCAGTCTATTCTGATTTATGTTGTCACCATTATGAAAGTAGAGCGGATATGTGCAGACTTCATTTGGAGGGGAGGTATGCATGCGATCTCCTGGGAGCAGCTTTGTAGGCCAATGAAGGAGGGAGGAGTGAGACTTCGACCTTTGCTGGAGGTCAGGAAGGCCTCGGCGCTGAAGCTGGCATGGAGATTCATTAATAGGGGGTCCCTCTGGGCCGATTGGATGCATAGTAGATATGTGAAATATGGCAACTTCTGGACATGTACATCTGACAACTACTCCGTCACGTTCAAGCTTATCTTGAGGTGCAGGGAGGTTCTACAATCTGCCATCCGGAGGATCATGAAAGATGGAACTGGAACGGACCTCTGGCAGGATCCGTGGATAGATCGGCAATCCCTGTTGGAGATCATGGGAGTCAGGATGCACCGGAAAGTTGGAAGGGGGTTGACTTGCCAACACATTATCCGAAATAGAGGTTGGAGTCCTGAGTCATTCCGCCATACTGTGGAGCTTGGAGAGGTGATCAACACGGTTGTTATTGACCCGGCACAGCCAGCTGACTGCTGGATCTGGGACCCGCCGGGAGATTCGGTGGGTTCTGGGAAGTTCAGGTTCCAAAGCTGCTATAATCTCGTTCGTCTTTCATTCCCTCCCAGTGTTGACTATGAGTTCATTTGGTGTAAGGGACTAGCCAGGAAGATGCAGCTTTGTGTTTACCGACTTTTACTGGGCCGCCTGCGGACGAGGGATCGCCTTATTTCTTTTGGGATTCAGGTGCCTGACCTAAAGTGTGTGTTATGTAGAGGAAAAAATGAATCTATGAGACACATTTTCTTTGAGTGTGAGGTGACCTGGCATATCTGGTCGGAATAAGACAGGGCGTTGGGCGGATGTGACTCGGAAAAGTGGATCGGTGATATTATCACTGAGATCCGGGACAGAAGAGGGAGAGGACAGGGCTGGTTCAAGATCGCTAGAGTACGGCTGGCTGCTGTTGTCTGGCATGTATGGAGGGAACGAAACTGCCGTATATTCGAGGGACTTATCACCCCACCTGTAGGCATCCTCCATAACATTGAATTTGATGTAAAATCGATGGATATATGATGAGTGGGACTCCCATTCTGAGTGTAAGAGTGTATGATTGTATGATTATGTTAATTTGGAATAAAATTTACCAATATATATATATGGCGCAGAAGGCTCAGACTTGGCACAGGTTTCTATATATATATAAATAGAAAGAAAAAAAAGAAAATATATATATATATATATATATATATATATATATATATATATATAGTCCCTTTCCATCGTTACGCCATCATTGTCCAATCATCATTGGAGAGAGCAAGGATCTGAGCGGGAGGATGGGAAGACGAGGGGAAGATAGCCTGGGTCCTTTGCGCCGGCGATGGCGGGCGAACGCAGCCACGCGGCAGCAGAACCCGTAGGGGGTGCCATGCACAGAGGAGGGGATAGAGGGGGAGAGGGAGGGGGTTCCACGGCACGGGGGGAGGGTAAGGTGGGGGCGGCGTTGGGAACGAGGAGGAGGAGGAGGAGAGGGAGCGGGAGTGGAGGGGAGGAGGAAAGGCGCAGAAGGCTCAGACTTGGCGCAGGTTTATATATATATTTGAAGAAACCTGTTGTGAATCGTCTCAATCGATTCACAAAAGAAAGCAAATAAAAACAAAGAACAAGAGGAATAGAAACAGAATGATCTTTAATATAGGAAAAAAACAAAACTCCCAACTTTGATTGAACGGAACAAAGTAATAAAATCCTTCTTGATGACACTTGAGAGAGTTTTCTCAATCCAAGCATAAAAGTAATGACGGCTAGCCCTGACTATAAATAGAAAAGAAAAGCAAGTCCTAGGAGGGCTATTGTGGTGAAAGACCACAATACCCCTCCATGACTAAAATAACTGAAAGGCCTAAAAAGTGGGCCTAAATGGCTCCACGTCTCCTGCGACGTGTGTAGGTGATAATGGGTGGGCCCGCATCAATACCGCCCCCTAAAAGAGCTACCTTGTCCTCAAGGTGGAAATCTGGGAACTGCGTCTGTTGCTATAGCGGCCTCTTCCTCGTCGGATCCTCCTCCTCCTCCTCTTCCTCCGTGGTGGTCGTCGTGGGGGTAGATCCCCTCTCTGGAAGTTGGCGGGATCCGCCGTTTCTCCAAAGAAATTGCTGCCTCCGGTGTTCCTCGCCCCTCCTGGCGGCTCCGTCCCTCCTGTCCGAGCCGGAACTCCAGCTAAGCCCCTTCCCGAACCCGTGAACCTGTCACCGTAGTTCGAGGTCATCGTCCGACCCCCATAGGGGGCCCCAAGCCCTAGGGCCTCTCCCGGGTGTGGCGCCGGTCCGTCGGGACCGAAATGGTCGGCGGCGTCCGGCCACAGCCGCTCGCCGGCGGCTCCCCTGGCGCCGGCCGGCCCTGGGTGGCGGTCGGGGGCCGGCCAGCGGCCGCCCACAGCAGCCGCGGCCCCGCCTGGGCTCGCACGGCCTGCTGTGGAGCTCCCGTGGCCCTCGGCTGCTGTTCGGCGGTGATCGCCGGCCGCCAGGGCCCAGCCCGGAGGTGCGGCGGCGACGGCGGTTGCGTGGCAGCGGCCGCCGGCCGGTCCTTCTTCCTCCTCGGTCGCCTCCCCCTCCGCAGGAGCAAACCCTAGTTGATCGCCTAGGGTTTGGGTTGTTACCGCCTCCGCTTCCTCGCCGTTGATCTTCTTCGAGATGTTTTGTAAGAGCGTCATTATGGCCGTCATCTCCTTCCGCATGTCCCGCATCTCCGTGCGGAGTTCCTGGTTCGTGGATGCTTGATCTTTAACGGAGGCCTCCATGGATTTCTTCAAGCTATCGATCTCGGCGGTGAAGTCCTCCCGAAGACTTCGGATCTTCTCGTCGAATGTGGTTCTCGTCCCGTCTGCCATGGCTCGTAGAGGGCTCTGATACCAATTGTTGTGAATCGTCTCAATCGATTCACAAAAGAAAGCAAATAAAAACAAAGAACAAGAGGAATAGAAACAGAATGATCTTTAATATAGGAAAAGAACAAAACTCCCAACTTTGATTGAACGGAACAAAGTAATAAAATCCTTCTTGATGACACTTGAGAGAGTTTTCTCAATCCAAGCATAAAAGTAATGACGGCTAGCCCTGACTATAAATAGAAAAGAAAAGCAAACCCTAGGAGGATTATTGTGGTGAAAGACCACAATACCCCTCCATGACTAAAATAACTGAAAGGCCTAAAAAGTGGGCCTAAATGGCTCCACGTCTCCTGCGACGTGTGTAGGTGATAATGGGTGGGCCCGCATCAAAACCTCCCATTTTATTCCATAAGACTGAAAAAGCCGAAGCTATACAAGTATACCATAAGGCGCAAAATGCCGAAGCCTATACACGTATACTAAACAAAAGAGTGGGGGAGAAGGAAACCCAAACCAGCTAGGCCGGGGTTAAGAGGGAGTTCCAAAAGGTCGGCTGGCTGTGCTTGCAGAGGGATTTCCTCTTACCACACTGCCGGATGATCTCTGTAATCAGCTGTTCAGCAGAGAATTGGTGACCTTCATATCTGGCATTGTTGCGATTCTTCCATAGCACCCACGTAGTAGCAGCTGCTACAATCTGATGGCCATGGGAAGCCGATCCCCAGTTCCCGATATGGACTTCATAGCTCCCGCGGCCAAGCGCCAACCGACAGCGCTTGGATAGATGGCTCCAAACCTTAACCGGAATGTCTCCCCAGTAGAAGATGTGATCCACAGTCTCCGATTGACGGTTGTTGCAACATGTACAGGCAGAAGCCAGGCTGTATCCAATTGTGCTGAGGGTGTCGTCGGTGGGAAGGATATTGCGCAGTGATCTCCAAATGATGAAGGACCACTTCTTGGGTATGCAAGTCTGCCAGAACTGAGCGATGCAGGGGGAAGGGGTCACCGCATGTCACGCCCCGCTCCCGCAGGAGCGATCGTCCTCGCTAAGGCGTGATGCCGCACGGGCCTAGGTTGCGCCCGTGCAAGGCTAAGTCCAGAAACGGCCGATTTGAGCTAGGCCACAGAGTCGCACAGAGTGTCCCCATTTGCAGCGGAAAGTAAATGAACACAAATTGAAGCGAATTCAACTCTTTATTGATATTCAAGAAGTTTACAAGCGACGCTAGGCCGATATTACAAATTGTTCAAGCTCTCTCTCTGAAACATAAAAGGCGTGCCAAGTGGCTTACAACATGGAATGATTCATGGCGATGTTCCGATACATTATGTCCTGTATATGGTGCTTCAGCTCCTTGCAACGCTCCAAGGCTCCAGAGATAGCTCCGCACCTTAGCACGTTCAAGGGAAGCTCCGCACCCGACGACGTCTCCTGCATCCTGCAAGCAGACAGTACATTGTTATGCACTGGTGGGGAGGCTAGCTCGCCCACAATGCTATCATTACCAAACACGTTCCATTCACTTTTGTGCATCTCTATCATTCATTGTCTTTCTAATCTTGCCTTAGGATCAATTTCATGGCATATGTCATAACCTATTCCGTGTTGCCAAATTCAAGTGTCGCATGGAAATACATGCACGACTTACCCATACTTACCGTCCGGCCTTTCCTGTTCAACGTAAACCAAGTTAGTCAACAATTCATATGAAATAACTTAACGTAGTTCATGAAAGCATTCAATGTCAAGTGCGTGTCCTTGCCTCGGGTTCTAGCACGTCGTAAGCACGTTTTCTAACTCGTTTGCTCAAAGTACTCTTGATCATTTTGTGTGTTATATTCAAGCCTATTCAGAAAGTGCTTTGTACAGTTAACTTAGACTACTTTGATTTCAATGCAAGGACTTGCACGTGGATTGCCACCAGCAAAGCCCACTTAAATCTATATGCACCGGTCGCTGGCATCACAAGCCATTTTGGACACATCCCAGCGTGGTATTTCTTAACTAGCGTAGGGTGAGGGCTGGCACACACCCCGTTAGTCTCTTGAAATACCTCTGCACTTACGTCCCCCGGTTGGCCAAATCCGCACCCAGGTAGCCCGTAAGCCTTGACTTGATCCCGCCTAGGCCGGCCACGATCTTTCCTTTGATCATGCCGCGGAATCCGTATCACCCGTGCACGGGTCCGTCCACGACCATTTCGTATTTTATCGTCATAGGCTAACCCTTAGCCACAATGCGTTATCGACCAGGTTGGCGTCCGTGCAGCACGGGTAGCGAGTCCCGTTGCACGTGCCCGTCACACCTGTCGCTAACCATTCATTTCCTTCTTATCTTTTATTCATTCCTTCTTTTCTTTCTTTCACTTGTCCATTCGTTCATTGATTCATTTTCGTATTCATCCTTTCGTTGATTCATTCATTCTCTCGTTTATTCGTTCATTCTTTCATTTATACATTATGCAACTTCCCGAGCGGGAGTCGCCTTGACGACCCATCGGTCCCATAGTCTTTCAATGTTGCTAAACTCTACTCGGAACGACTATGTTGATAGTCTCCCCGTTTCATTGTTGTAAACCATTCATTGTTTTCATTGTTGAACGCATGAGGGACCTGAACGTAAGCTTGTGCCTTAGCACGAGCGTGGAGCGCGGTGCGAGAGTTCTCGTATTTTCCATGTTCCTTTCCATATTCTATACAAGCATACAAGATGGGATTAATCCCTTAGCTAGGTGCGTTGGGTCATTTATTAGCATGCGCGGTGTTATCGCCTAGCGATTTCAGTGATAGTGTCCGTATTATTATGTCTCTAGGCTAAGCAAAGACGGGTTCATCGGAGCCACCCACCTTAGCGATGTTCGCATCGGCCGAGCGATACTCCGAGTGCGCCTTTGAAAGTCTAGGTCTGGATTCATCTTGACGGGCCAATGTAAGCCTTGCATCGATTCTTCATCTGGTCGATGCCAACTCTTCGGGTCGACGGCTCGCTTGAGTCGTTGCACTTACCGTTTGAATCGGCGTTCCGCTAGGGCGGAGCGGGTCACTACATAATACACCACTCAAAACAAGTCTCGTCCTCGAGACTTCCTGAGTGCAGGTCATCCTACCATCCCTTAACTCGCGTCGTCGTGTTTCTTAGGCAATCCCTATCGAACGACTCAATTGTTCTATGGCACCGAACAATACTCGATACCTTTCCAAGTTCTGTGTCGCATACGTTTGGTCGATTTTTATTGAGTAACTTTTCATTCATTTTAGAGTTAATGGTTCTTATTCAATTGTCGTGTTTCCTTCGACTTGATTGCTACTTCGACGTATCATAGGACTGAAACGGTCGCACGAGGTGCGTTGAAATTCATCAAATGTGAGTCGTAAGCTGAGGCAAACTCACTCATCCGTTCATGCGCATCTCAACACCCACTTGCAGCTGCATTCGAGTTCATCATATCGCTAAGTTTGGATCGTGCACGCATTCAAAGCGTCCCCCGAATACGTACATTTCAACCAAGCTTAGCGACTAGCGAAGTCGGACAAGCTACTCGTGATAGTTTCGATTTGCCGATCGTTTTGCTAACTTCGATTTAAAACCGAACTCATGTGTGTATCACATATCGTTTATCTCGGTCCTCGAGATGATTCGATTCGCTTCTCAAGCGCTCTTGTCAACGAAATCAATACGATTTCTTCTTAGCGGGGTCGACCAAGTCTAAGTAATTTCCGTCTAATTCCAGATCAAGTATCGCACTATCACCGAGTACGTCTTCCAATCAATGATTCAATTTGTTATCCCAACTTTACTTGCGCATCATCCATTTCTATCATTCACTTCGTTTGGGACCAATCTCACCGTCGTTCACGCACACTCACAGTTCCCGTCCTACTCTAAGTATTGATGTTCAAGTCTATCGTCCGTCCAGACGATACTGTAAGGTCAATCGCACAAGTTCAATCACTCGGCATAGGGTCGTCCGCCTATCCGCTAGGTCAGCTCACAAAGTCATAGTTACACGCCAGGTCCGTGGCTTGTCGTGCAAGGTCGTTGCACGACGCTCTCCCCAAATCCTATGGTCAAACCATTTATTCGCTTGTACGGGAGTTTCTACCCAAGTTCGTTTCACTCAAATTTCTAAACATCGAGCATGATCACCTAATCGCATCAAGACTTACGTTGCACATATTCAATTCCGTTCAATCACCAGTTCTAACCAATTCATGTATTCGATCACGAGGTCATCCAGCTCGACAATACATTGCGCCCCAATCTCACGCGAGTCCGATTATCCACGGCGGTTCATGAATCACCATGCAACGCTCCCGCGGAATAATCATTCTCATCGGGGCGTAACTCTTGTTTGAGTTTTAGACTAACCCATTCTCGATACGCGGATTGGACCTACTCAATCCTCAAGCTCAATTCTTCAAGCACACAAATTCATTCTCGAGTCCACCTTCGCGTCAAACCACAAGTCGAAGCAATCAGATTGCCATGCCATCCAAGTTCAATCACTCCCGCTGTATGAATCACCATATCAGCGCTCACGCGGAGTGATCGCCATAATCCGGCGCGACGCATGTGCGAGGCTGGAGTTGCACTCGCATAAGACAAGAACGTCAACGTTGTGGTTGTCAACGAAGCAAATCCAAGCATTCACATTTTCATCCAAACCAAATCAATTCGATAGTCTGACCGTCATACGTTCAACTAGAAAATCCTCGAGCTAAATCTATCTTTTCCTCGACACATTTTTAACATCCCAAGTATAGCATCCAACGGAACAATGACATTTGCACGATCGTCATTCGCCGAGTCAGAGTATTCCCGAGTTATCGCATATCGATCTTTGATACGCCTCAATACCATCGACGATATGCGTAACCTGACGATCTTCCTTTGCAACCGATTTCGAGTCGTGCGTTGATGTTGTTGTCCGAGTTGGATATTCCACAATTTCATTTAATATTCAAGATCAAGTTCATACTCAAGTCACAATTCATTTGAATCAATCCGAAATCGTACGCGCGATCCTCTAAGTTTTCTCGATCAAGACCATTCATCGTTCCGAACCATTTTCTAACTCGCGTTGCCCATTGCCAAGTTGTCCAGCGACATCTCGTTCGGGACTTTCGAAGTCACGACCAACTAAGCTTGACGCGTTCTAAGGCTTTGCGCGATCGCATCGCCTCGCCGACGTACTCGTTGTGTTTCGTAATCCTCAATTTTCGCTCGAATGATTTTCCAAGAACGTCCATACACCACTCGGATTCGAGCCATATGATCTAGTCGTCGATATTTATTCTTATTATTCTTCGAACTTATCACATACACCACTCGGGTTCAAGCCATCCTATTAAATCCACAATCACATTTGCATCATGCGCTAAGACATCCTTCAGATTCGTTCGACGAATATCTAGCGTAATCGCTCACGTCGCCTCGACGTACTAAGTCATTCGCACTAATCCTCAAAATCCAATAAATCTTTTGGGTACGCCTAAGCATTAACTTGATAGCGTTCCTATTGATAGACACTCAAAGTGTATCTTCGTTCTCGATCGAGTGATACTTGATATCGCTCGCAACTCGATTGCACCAAATGTCGAGATGTGCGACACACGGCACAACTTAGCCAAAGGGCCGTGTGCATAGCGATTCCGTGTGGACTATATTCGAGTTTGCACGCTTACTTATTATCGTTCGAGCGATAATTGATCTCGCTCGCAACTCATTCGCACCTAAGGGTCTAGGTGCGCGATACTCTGTACAACTTAGCCAAAAGGTTGTGTGCATAACCATCCCGTTCGAACTATACTTTGGTCTCGTGTACTTGTTTGCTGTCAGCGTAAGCTCATTCAAGCACGCACTGCGTTTGCTAACTCTTAGCATCGGTTCCTTCCAACTCAAGTCCGTCGTGATGGCACAAAGGCCTTCGCCTATCGATCCCGTCCAACCGAGTACCCGTACGAGCTTTTGAAAATATTAGACTTATTGTATGGAACATCCCAAGGCACAACGAGAGAGAGCGTACACTTCTTTTGTTTCAAAACCGAGCTTTCAAAACTGAGAGAATCGAAATGAAGTCCAAGGACGTAAAGTCGTGCTCTGATACCAATCTGTCACGCCCCGCTCCCGCAGGAGCGATCGTCCTCGCTAAGGCGTGATGCCGCACGGGCCTAGGTTGCGCCCATACAAGACTAAGTCCAGAAACGGCCGACTTGAGCTAGGCCACAGAGTCGCACAGAGTGTCCCCATTTGCAGCGGAAAGTAAATGAACACAAATTGAAGCGAATTCAACTCTTTATTGATATTCAAGAAGTTTACAAGCGGCGTTAGGCCGATATTACAAATTGTTCAAGCTCTCTCTCTGAAACATAAAAGGCGTGCCAAGTGGCTTACAACATGGAATGATTCATGGCGATGTTCCGATACATTATGCCCTGTATATGGTGCTTCAGCTCCTTGCAAAGCTCCAAGGCTCCAGAGATAGCTCCGCGCCTTAGCACGTTTGAGGGAAGCTCCGCACCCGACGACGTCTCCTGCATCCTGCAAGCAGACTGTGGGGTTATCAGTACATTGTTATGCACTGGTGGGGAGGCTAGCTCGCCCACAATGCTATCATTACCAAACACGTTCCGTTCACTTTTGTGCATCTCTATCATTCATTGTCTTTCTAATCTTGCCTTAGGATCAATTTCATGACATATGTCATAACCTATCCCGTGTTGCCAAATTCAAGTGTCGCATGGAAATACATGCACGACTTACCCATACTTACCGTCCGGCCTTTCCTGTTCAACGTAAACCAAGTTAGTCAACAATTCATATGAAATAACTTAACGTAGTTCATGAAAGCATTCAATGTCAAGTGCGTGTCCTTGCCTCGGGTTCTAGCACGTCGTAAGCACGTTTTCTAACCCGTTTGCTCAAAGTACTCTTGATCATTTTGTGTGTTATATTCAAGCCTATTCAGAAAGTGCTTTGTACAGTTAACTTAGACTACTTTGATTTCAATACAAGGACTTGCACGTGGATTGCCACCAGCAAAGTCCACTTAAATCTATATGCACCGGTCGCTGGCATCACAAGCCATTTTGGACACATCCCAGCGTGGTATTTCTCAACTAGCGTAGGGTGAGGACTGGCACACACCCCGTTAGTCTCTTGAAATACCTCTGCACTTACGTCCCCCGGGTGGCCAAGTCCGCACCCAGGCAGCCCGTAAGCCTTGACTTAATCCCGCCTAGGCCGGCCACGATCCTTCCTTTGATCATGCCGCGGAATCCGTATCACCCGTACACGGGTCCGTCCACGACCATTTCGTATTTTATTGTCATAGGCTAACCCTTAGCCACAATGCGTTATCGACCAGGTTGGCGTCCGTGCAGCACGGGTAGCGAGCCCCGTTGCACGTGTCCGTCACACCTGTCGCTAACCATTCCTTTCCTTCTTATCTTTTATTCATTCCTTCTTTTCTTTCTTTCACTTGTCCATTCGTTCATTGATTCATTTTCGTATTCATCCTTTCGTTGATTCATTCATTCTCTCGTTTATTCGTTCATTCTTTCATTTATACATTATGCAACTTCCCGTGCGGGAGTCGCCTTGGCGACCCATCGGTCCCATAGTCTTTCAATGTTGCTAAACTCTACTCGGAACGACTATGTTGATAGTCTTCCCGTTTCATTGTTTTAAACCATTCATTGTTTTCATTGTTGAACGCATGAGGGACCTGAACGTAAGCTTGTGCCTTAGCACGAGCGTGGAGCACGGTACGAGAGTTCTCGTATTTTCCATGTTCCTTTCCATATTCTATACAAGCATACAATATGGGATTAATCCCTTAGCTAGGTGCGTTGGATCATTTATTAGCATGCGCGGTGTTATCGCCTAGCGATTTCAGTGATAGTGTCTGTATTATTATGTGTCTAGGCTAAGCAAAGACGGGTTCATCGGAACCACCCACCTTAGCGATGTTCGCATCGGCCGAGCGATACTCCGAGTGCGCCTTTGAAAGTCTAGGTCTGGATTCATCTTGACGGGCCAATGTAAGCCTTGCATCGATTCTTCATCTGGTCGATGGCAACTCTTCGGGTCGACGGCTCGCTTGAGTCGTTGCACTTGCCGTTTGAATCGGCGTTCCGCTAGGACGGAGCGGGTCACTACACCGCACCTCTTACCATTCTTCTGGCCGATCTGACCGAGAACAAGCCCGATGCGTCTTCTTGCCACTGGATGTCATCGGTGTGGTGCCCGATCGTCACTCTGCCATTACGGATGAGCTCAACCACCTCGGGATCGGCCCAGTCCCGCACCTTAATCCAGTTCCAGTCGTTGACATTGGTGTCCCATATGTCCTTGATCTTGCAGTACCTGTGAGCTTCTGAATGGTTAAGCAGTATGTCGTCTCCAATCCATCTCTCGAGGAATGCTGAAGATTCACCATCGCCCACCGTCAGACGCATCGCCGGTTCGGCTAGAGAACGTCCGATCAACATACGGCGCCACACAGCAGAGGACCTACTGTTAGAAATGGCCTTCGACGGATGGATATGCTTGAAGTATCTGGCCTTTAAGAATCTAGTCCATAAGTTCCGAGCGGTGCGGGTTTTCCACCACAGTTTCATCGAGAAGGCTATGACGATATGGGATAGTTTGGTGAATCCCAGGCCCCCCTCACTGGTCGGCCGTGCCATGGTATCCCAGCTAGCCCAATGGTGTTTGTTGGCGCCTTCACAGTGTCCCCAGAAGAAGTTGCTAAAGATATTCTCGATCGAGTTTAGGACTTTCTTGGGGGGGGGGGGGGAGCACGCTGCAAGGGTGTAGATGAAAATGGATGATAGGACGTGCTTGATGAGTATTATCTTGCCGCCCGGGGATAGTGTAGCGTTATGCCATCCTTCCAGTTTTTTCCTGATGCGTTTGATCAGATCCTCGAATATTCCAGCATTCGATTTCCCGTACATGAGTGGGCATCCGAGATAGTAAAACGGTGGGTGTTTGATGGGGAAGGAGGTGGTGTTGGCGAGGATGTCCGCTTGATATATATAACGTACTCTTTCGCAGACTTATATTCTTTTTTTCTATATATATATATATATATATATATATATATATATATATATATATATATATATATATATATATATATATATAACGTACTCTTTCGCAGACTTATTGTCCTCGGTAAAGTGGTTCCATCTATCTAATATTCCTTTAATCCAATCTAGAAAGTATTACGGATTGGGATGACCATCAAAAAATTTGACATCAATCTTGATACTTTTTATGTATCATTTATCCGGATCAAAATTATTTTCTTGATAATCCGGCCGATGATTTGGAGATCGCAAAACGTCACGACCAATATAATAATGGTAATCATTGCAAGGGTTATGAAAATTATATCGATTATCAAGGAAATCATTATTACAAAGAGGACTTTGCCTACGATGAGGAAAACTTTGCCTACAATGACGAGGACTTCGTCTCCGATGAGGACTTTACTATTTTGTCTTTCTCTCCTATCAAGCATTTCTCGGGTCTCTGTTTGGAAGTCTTAGGTTATTTCCAAAGCTAGCAAGGGTATTGTTTAAAATAGCAATTTGGTAAATTATCTTCAGTAAATTGGAATCTATGTTATCGCTTGAGTCATCTAACGATATGAGAGACCGGTACAATTGGGCTTGTACTAGATAATCCTAATCTATATGAGATTGGGGAAAGAAATAATCTTAATGCAATCATTATACTATATATACGATGCAATCAACCGGTTGTTATCTTGTGTTTGTTAATGATGAATTCTTTTAATAATAACCTAAGTTGCTTAGACAAACTAGACCAGCTACTAAACTTTTTCGGATTAAGTGATTGAACCTCTCCAGTAGCACGAGACTCACTGATATCATGTCACACTACAACCATTTTCTTCAAAGTCCTAATGAGCACCGACTAGTCGGCAATCCCGAGGTACGAACACCAAAAATCCTCAAGGTCAATTTCTAAGTAAAATTTAAATATAAGTCAAAATACTGTTTGGGCTGTAAATATGTGATGAAATCCAAACCATATCTTGTAGGAATTTTGTCCTTCAAATATTTTTTGCAGAATGTCCTAACTAAATGCACAAATCATGTTCTGATACCAAAATGATGTGTTACATATATTTTGCAGTATTCACATTCAAAGTTTACAAAATACGTTCACCAAGAAGTATGATTAATTTCAACAATTAATTTCATGGAAGATGATGTAGAAAATTATTGTGATCTGATGATTAGCATGCATATAATTAATTCAAAGTCAAATAATCTTTCGGTAAAAATATTATAATCTAAATATTCTACTTTAGCACAATCCTAAGATTAATATAGAGATAGTTGGTTGTCATTTCAAGCATAATTACTCTTCTCTCAATATTTGTGGATAGAAGGAATTAATAATATATTTAAAAAATTGGAGACTAATGTTAACTAACAATATGTAATAAATTAGAAGGTGAGAACCTAGTTAATTACCTGACACCTGGTAGATACTCGAACGTTTGTCGATTTTGGTAGCAAAAGAGATGGGCAACGACGACGATGGCATGTGACAGTTAGAGTTTCGACGAAGACGAGGGTGGCGAGGTCGACAGCGGCTTCGGACAAATAATAGCGATTGGATTTTATTTTATTTCTTGAAGAGAGAAAATAAAATTTATTGAACTAGGACATGGTTCACCTTACGCACCTTGGTTGGATTGGACTTCACACCTCAATCGCAACAAACGTACCAATAATTGCTAAAATAAAAATCATGTATTTAATATTTTAATATTTTATAGTTGTCTTTTCTACAATAGACCTGACCCCTTTATATAAAAGGAGCAATTGAAAAGAAAACTACTACTCCCGATGTGAAACTAAAAAAGAGTAAAATCCAATTAAAGAATATCTACTAACAAGCCAAGAGTTTATCCAAATAAAATAAAATGAATGCCCATATAAAAGCCAAATCTGGTTGGTGGTAGGGTCCATCATACCATGGCTTCTGCATCTCGTGTACACACACCAAGGGTGACGGGTGTGCGTCTTGATGTCCTCATCACTGATCCTCCACAACATTTGTTCTTTCTTTGCATTTTGGATTAGTTGAATGCACTCTGGATCGTCTCAGTCCAACAACGAGTTATTTCCCTAATCCTCCTCGATCCCTTCCTCTATACCCTCTATCTCTTCCACATCTGTTATCTGCTCAAACCCTGGCCTCTCTAGGTAGAGGAGCTAGGATTGGTGGATCGCCCATGCCTCCTCCAATATCAGCCTCTTTGGAAGGTAGAGACCAATATGAAGGGGACTCCCAACTTTGTTGATCTTGTCGAGATGGCTCCGTTGTGACCTTTGCATTGCAACCCGAGTGCCATCCTTTCTTGAGACTTCTGCTAGCGAATCCTCACCCTGAGATCCTCCACCTCAATGATGCCTATGTTAGGCATCTCACTTGGGTGGATGGCCAGTCCAAATTCTTCTGGTTCCACGTCATTTGGCGCTATAGTTCAGAGTAGATAACACCATCTAAGCCACCTCATCTGGGTGAACTTCAAACATGCTCTCTCTTATGCTGGGAAGGGCATCCGTACTCCCTTCACATAGGACTTTTGTCAGTTAGTCCCGGATAGCATATCATGTTCGGTCCAAAAAGTCTACTTCTAGGTGACCGAAATATCTACACCCTTTGCATGCCGGGAGCATCCATTCATTTTCCACGATTGCTCTATCAAACGACTATCTGGCATGCTAATCAATAACATTTCCAGTATAACTTCCAGAGCCAGAATCTTCACAAAGACTCTAACGTATGCAAGACGTTATTGTCTTGCTGTAGCCAGATCCATCTTATGCGGAATGCCGACAATGTTGGCTATTTTGCAGATGGAGACCGCATCCCAAGTTACAAAGGCAATCGGGTAATCAGATCTATGATACAACCGCCAACAGATCCCTCTGGAACGATGCGCAGGGGTCCCACCTCTTGATGACAACCAAACGGCTACCAAACATCCATGGTCCTCCCTCTATCTAGCACACATTCCATATCTTCTACTTAAGCAAAACGGAAGAAGACACTTTGTTCTTAGAAGACATCCAGTCCACTCGTCGGCTTCCACGCGCGCCTAACAAACACCGCCATAGTAGAGTAAGATGGTCTAGGGCAAACCACATACCCCATTATAGTATTCCTCCATCTGGCTAAGGTAGGAGCAACATCAGCCAGCATGATCTTCACCACCTTCGCCCTTTATGTACCTCTGCATCAACAAACTGGAATCGGATCTCTTCGATGATCAAGGAAGGTCTGCACATGGATGCCCACGACTTGGGGTTGGACGAGGCAGCCTCCAGAGAGTTCTATTTAAAGACTCTACACGTCTCTCCTGTCTTTTGGGCTTCACCTCCTCCTTATTTACTCCTTATCTACTGCTCCTGGAACCCTAGGCGTTGCTTGACCAATCCTATCTTTGTCTGTTCCTCTCCTCGGACCGACCTCCTGCTCCATTACATCAGTCACATAGGAAACCGACCACTTGGACTTGGCATCCCCTGTATCACGCACCTCTTGCTCTCCCTTTCCCCCTAGTTACAACTCCAATGCCTCGGGTCTTGTTCCTCCTGGCCATATAGACCCAACCCTTCCCTTCATCTTCCTTTGAGGATGCAGACCTAATCCCCTGTCCAACACTGGATTGACCTGGATCAACCACCCGATGATCATACATCCTAGCTAAATCGATCGCTGCGATCATACATTTCCTTTCTTTTATATATATATATATATATATATATATATATATAGAGAGAGAGAAAGAGAGAGAGAGAGAGAGGGGGAGAGAGAGAGAGAGAGAGAATGCGGGAGGTGAGATGGCACCTTACGAGGGTGGCGGCCATCTTACCATCCTAGTCCTCCATCTCGAATAGAATGGATGGAGGAGGGTGTTCGGCGCGGACAGGGAGGGTCTGGAGGCCGGCGGGCGGCCGGAACGGGAGGGGGGTAGGGGGGTGGATGGCCGGCACGGGAGGGGTGGAGGGTGGAGGGGTGTGGCCGGCCGGCCGGTACGGGGCTGGAGGGGTTTTTGGCCGGCCGGAGGCTGTAGGGGGTGCCGGACGGCGAGGGCCGGCTGGAGCAGTAGGGGGCTGGGGGTGGTGGCCGGCCGGAGCTGGAGGGGCGGGAGGGCCGGAGGGCGGTGAGATGGTCGTCATCTTCATTTTTTTGGTGAGGTGCCATCTCACCTCCCTCTCTCTCTCTCTCTCTCTCTCTCTCTCTCTCTCTCTATATATATATATATATATATATATACACACAATACTTAGTACACTGCATGTTTGTATTTTTTTACTGGTCATGTGTGTATATTTATTTTATTTTTTATTTTTATTGGTCATGTCCATATGTTAAAAGACTTCCGACATGGTGTATTGCTCCAATAGCTAGCTCTGCTGTTATGTGTTGGTTGGCATATAGATTAGGACAAAGTTAACAGTTAACAGACTTTCATGGCAAATAAATACCTGGATGCAAACCTCCGCAACATCAGCCCTAGCAATAGTTCTCGTCTCAGTCTGGAGAAGCTCATCATCTTTCCCCACAAGCAATTCTCTCACACCCCCTTCTGTATCCTGTAAGCCTCCTGCCCTGTAATAGATGACAAAAAATTTTAGGGGTAAATATCTGTTTTCAGGAAATAGGTACTCAAAATTTATAGTTGTCATTGAGAGGAATTATAGCCATATCGTAGCAAGCAGTATAAATTTTCTCATACCAGGTTATTAGCCTAATTTGCAGCTAAATACCATGAACTTTCATATTTGTGTAACTGCTACCTTAAACTTTCAAAATTAGCAACTTGCTGTCATGAAATTCCATATTTGAAAGTTAATACCATGAACTATAAGTTACTTTGCAAGTAAATACCATGAACTGTTACTTATTTTGCAAGTTAATACCATGAAGTATCATTAGTTCAACATATTAACTTGCAAAATAAGAGAAAGATCATGGTATTAATTTGCAAAAAATTAATAATTCATGCTATTAACTTGCAAAGTTCAATGTTAGTGGTATCAAGTTGCAAACTTTGAAAGTTCATGGTAGCAAGTTGCACAAATGTGTTAGTTGCAAATTATAATGGAACACAACCAAATTACTTCACTCAAATATCCACATACACTTCTTCCTTCTGAAGGCATGTGATGTGAATCGACCTATTCGATTCACAAAAGATTTGTAGAAAAGAGAAACAGAGAAAGATAATGATCTTTTTGTGAGAAAAGAACAAACTCCCAACTTTGGTGGACGGACAAAGTCTAAATCCTTCTTATTGATACTTGAGAGTTTTTTCTCAATACAAGCATGGAAAATAAAAGATGGCTAACCCTAGTTTATATAGGGAAAAACAAAGGCTTAATTAAGGAAGGGTTATTATTGGTGAAAGACCAAAATAATCCTTCCTGACTAAAATAGGAAAATGACTTATTAAGGAAGGGTTATTATTGGTGAAAGACCAAAATAATCCTTCCTTACTAAAATAGGAAAATGACTATTAAGGAAGGGTTATTATTGGTGAAAGACCAAAATAATCCTTCCTTACTAAAACAGGAAAATGACTAAAATAGAACATAGGCTCAATTAGCTCCTCCACGTCTCCTGCGACGCGTGTACGTGATGACGCCTCCATCACCGCCCGTGCCTGCGCCCGTACCCGTGTGTGGTCCGCCCACATCAGCATGCCCCTTTGAAAGTAAAGGAAATAACTAATATCCTCTTTATCATTATTGTGTTTTCATGCTATTAAAGACCAGCATAACCAACCAGCCTGTAAAGTACATAACCATGTGATATTGTTACAGCAATAAAAAAACTCAATCCTATATAGATGATTAATCATATACTTGTTAAGAGTTTGTATTAGTTTCAGGAGTGTAAGTTACTAAAGCATCAACCATATTCCAAAGGAAACGTCTGAACTGGAATTAGGATTGTTCATTAGTAAATCTTCACCTTATGATTGTATATGGTATTCCAGAATCTGCAAGATATTGTTCAGCCTTGCGCTTCCAGACCTGCAATAAGAGGAAACATCATTTCAGCCGGTAATTCACTCCCAGATAAAGTCAGTATTACAAATTACGTATATGTATGTCCACCCTGCAATTCCTTATAACAGTGTATATTGAATTCAGAAAAGAAAACGGTGGATTTGAACTCTGTCATGGCTTCTTAACATGGAATTTCCCGTAATTTTTGACTTGTATAAAAATAAAATAGAAATGTATTGGAAAATTTCTAGTATATATTGATTAATACAAGAGGTAGACTAATGGGCCATTTCCAACTGAAGATTACATACAAGTAACCTGAAGACTGTGGAGACCTTTGATTTTCCAATATTGTCGATATCTCCAGAAATAAAATAAAGTGATGAAACAGGTAAAGATGCAAACGAAGGAACAAATAGAATTGCTATACGTGATTTTTTAAATAGCTGTTGGTGCGCATTTACTTGAGCACATTCAAGAAAGAACGGTGTAAAAAGTGAACTACATACCAATATATTACCATTCCCAAGTTTGTTTAAGGGATTATTGATATTTGTTCCACCCATAGACCCAACCAAAATTATTTGCTTCACCCCAATAGCTTTTGCTGCAAGTAAGTCGAAGAAGAGATTTAATAGAGAACAACCATGACCAAGCTGATTCTTCTGAAATATGAAGGTACAGATAGCCTTACCAGCATCAATCTGATTCTTCTGACCAATCCAATCAACCTTAAAATGTCAAAAAAAGTCAATATGTATGCATAACATGATGAAAAAGCTGTTATGTATTGCTTGAAATCAACTTTGGACGCACCTGTTCAGGGTATTGTCCATCTTCAAAATAGAACTCAGGCCTCTCACCTTTGCTTGGGTCAAAACCTGGTTTCATCTTCGGTACACCGCTAGTGAGGATTATGAGTGCATCAATGCCTTGAACAGCCGGAACAATGCTTCCTGCATCCGTAATATCACCTATTAGCACATCATTGGCTCCTCCAATTTTCTCTTTGCTCTCCTGTGTCCTAACTAGGCCCCTCGCAACATACTGGTCCTTCCTTTCCTTCAGTTTCTTGTAAACTATTTGACCTGAACATAACCACAAAAAGGGTAAATAATTTAAGATTAAAGAGTATTTTTATCTAAATTACCTGTTACATATAGATTGCTTTAGTGTGTCACAAGAACTAACATGTTGCAGTCTATGCATCTGTGATAAGTGCGTCTATATATATATATATATATATATATATATATATATATATATATATATTGGAATAAAGGTAAATTTTATTCCACGCAAACCGCAGTAAAGGTATTACAATACACTATTCTCACATCTCTCCCTCCCCAGTTAAGGGGCCCTTACAGATACATCGAATTCTATATTATGTAGAATTTCTACTGACGGGGTAGCCAGTCCCTCAAAGATACGCCTGTTGCGCTCCCTCCAGATATGCCAAACTGATGCTGCAAGTCTAACTCTAGCCATCTTGGCCCAACCCGGGTCCATGCCTCGGCGATCTCTAATCCAGCTGAGGATCCCCCGTATATCTCTGGCACTGCCAACTCCACCCATCGATCGCATACACTGCTCAGACCAGATGTGCCAAGTCAACGGACACTCAAAGAATAGGTGGCCCATAGATTCCGCGTCACCCGTACAGAGTACACACTTCGGGTCTGAAATCTGCATTCCAAACCTGAGAAGTCTGTCCCGTGTCATCAACTTGCCTAGAAGGAGTCTGTATGAACAAAGCTGCATTTTGCGAGCAATCCCCTTCGTCCAGATAAAGTCATACTCCGCAATCATGTCATGTGGAGTCCGAACCAGATTGTAGCAACTTTTAAAACTGAATATCCCTGACCCTCCAACCGAACCAGGGTCAACCCATCTCCAGGAGTCCGCAGGCTGGCTAGTATCAATAGTGATCTGACGAATCGCCTCTCCAAACTGAGCCGTGAATGGATACTCCTCAGGCCTCCAGCTCCCATCCATGATGATCCGACTACATTTCACCTCCCTGCTCGCCTCTCTGTCCATCTGTGCACCCAAGATCTCCAGAAGGGAACCATTACCCATCCACGGATCTAGCCAGAGATCAGTGTTCGTCCTATCTTTCATAATTTTACATATAGCGGACTGTAGAACCGGTCTGCACCTAAGGATAGCCTTAAATAAGACCGAGAAATTGTTATCAATCCTGCATGTCCAGAAATTCGTCTGTCGCACATATCTGCTAGCCAGCCACTCTGCCCAAAGGAAACCTCCCTTGATGAACTGTCACGCCATCCTCACCCCAGATGCCTCCATAACCGTCCGAAGAGGTCGCAACCCCACTCCTCCTTCCTCCCGGGTCCGGCAGAGTTGTTCCCAAGCGATCACATGCATACCTCCTCTCCAGATGAAATTAGCACAAATGGACTCCATCTTCCTTATGGTAGCTACCGGAATCTGGATCGACTGCAACCAGAACATAGCGATGCCAGAGATAACAGACCTCACCAGCTCAATACGGCCACCAAAGGACAGTCCAGTTGCCTGCCAGCCTTCCACTCTCCTTTGGACAAAATCTACCAGGCTGAGACAATCCTGATCCCTAGCATAATTGACCGTCAACGGAACCCCCAGATACTTCACCGGTAACTCTCCTTTCTCCACTCCCAGAGCAAGGGCCCGTTCCTCCTTGAGGGTGCACTGAGAGCTGAAATAAACCCTGCTCTTCTTCCTATTCAGCTGAAGACCGGACAACCTCCCAAACTCCTCCATAATATCTGAAAGCGTCATCATCCCCCTCATAGATGGATGCAGAAATACCAAGAGGTCATCAGCATATATCAAGTGAGACACCACCGGCTTGACCTGCCTGAAAAGAGGGACAATCTTCCTACTATGCACAACCAGGTCCATCATACACGTGAAGTACTCCATCACCAGAGTGAACAGGTACGGGGACAGGAGATCCCCCTGCCGCAGTCCCCTGTTGCTCTTGAAGCATCCATATGGAGTACCCTGTATGAGGATCGAAAATGTGGGGGAGCATATGCACTCCCTTACCCTCGCCACCCATCTCTTATCAAACCTCATAGCAAGCATAAGGTGGCAAAGGAAGTCCCTGTTGACCGTGTCATAAGCTTTCCGCAAATCTAGCTTCACACAGGCCTTCATCCCCCCCGGCTTGTTGAAATCTCTAACCATCTCTTGTGCAAGAAGACTGTGCTCAGCAATCGAGCGCCCCTTGATGAAAGTGTCTTGATTCCGAGACACTAAGCCCTGCATAATCCCCTCCAAACGACGACACATTAGGTGAGTAATTATCTTGTACAGATAATTACAACACGCAATAGGCCTGAAATCGGCGAGAGATGTCGCGCCCTCCTTCGGAACCAAGGTCAAGAATGTGTGATTCAGCTCCTTCAACAACTTCCCTTCCAAGAAAAACTCCTGCACCGCCTCTAGGATTGGGAACTTTAGCTCACCCCAGTGACACCTAAAGAAACCACAAGAGAAGCCGTCAGGCCCCGGAGCCTTATTAAGATCTGCCTTCATCACAATAGCCTCCACCTCATCCAATCTCACAGGGGCCAACAGCAAACTATTTCCATAGTGCGTCACCAGCCGCTTCGTGACAAGACCTGTGAACGTGATGGGATAATCTGTCACTCCCCGTTCCCAGAATGCGTATTTTTATACATGTACAACTCATGTGTATTTATTTAGTATTTATCATGTATTTATTTAATATTTATCATGTATTATCCTGTATTTAAATTCCTTTAATTTCATGTTAATCAATTAATCTGCTCTTTAAATTTTCATGTTAATTTATTTCCTGCAATTATATTTCTGCAATTTTATTTCTGCACTTTATTTCCTGCTCTTATTCCCTGCCTTAGTCTTGCTTATTTGGGTTCGGGTTGTCTTTGGTTGGATCCCCTACAACCCGACCCATTGGACCCGGCCCATTAGCTCCCACCTACCACCCCTTCCATATTTAAAGCCACCCTCTCCATTCTCTCTCCTCATTACTCATTCTCACCATTACTCCTCTTCTTCTTCTTCATTGCTCTCTCCACCTACCAAACCGTAGGCAAGTACAACTTGCTCCACATGAGAACCCATGTTTTTATGGTTCATTTATCTTCCTCTCGTGATCCTAAGAGAGTTTAGAACTTGGCATTTTTCATTTCGAAGTCTTAATTTTTGTAGATCTAGAAATGAGTTATTTTCGGAGTTTGGTGGTTTTGATCCATCAAACTTCTTTGTTTTCAAATTTTGATGGTTCCATGTTGTAGAGAAGTTTATTCTACCCAATTTTGACCTTTGGAAAGTTGGATTTGGACTTGTTTTGACCAAGTTATGGACCTTTGAAGCTTTGGGGTGCAACCATGGAGTTCTTGCTGTTTGGAGAAGACAGTGAGCAGTGTACACTAGCTTTTTAGCTTGCGTCACTGAGCTGTGCGCGCTCTTTAGCGCAGCGCAGTATGGAGTCCATACGCTGCCTTTTTAGGAAGCGTGTGTCTTGCATACGCTGCCTTTGGGGAGCGTATGACTTGTATACGCTGACTTGAATGGTCAGGAGTCGTATGGAGCCCATACGCTACCTTTTGGGAGCGTATGACTTGCATACGCTGACTTGGATGGTCAGGAGTCATATGTAGTCCATACGCTGCCTTTGGGGAGCGTATGACTTGCATACGCTCACTTGGATGGTGAGGAGTCGTATGGAGCCCATACGCTGCCTCTTTGACCTGAGCGTACGCTGGCTTGAGCGTAGCTTGACCTGAGCGTACGCTGGCTTGAGCATAGCCTGACTTGAGCGTACGCTGACCTTACTTACCCTGATCTTCTATAGCCCTGTATATTGATATTTTATTAGATATTTAACGTCCATTTTATATCCTTACGCCTTTTGGCATAAACTTGATAAATCATGATATGTTGATATTTCTGTTAAATATAGATTGTTACATGGGATGTACCATGTGTCATGAATTGAGTTATAGATACCCCGATTGACTGGAATTAAACCCTGAGAGTTGTAGACTCGACCCCACTGAATACTAATTGACTTTCATGACTTGTCACCATTGATAATAATGGTTATCTTGACTAAATTGATCATGCGTTCCTAGTTGGAACTAAGAGACTGGCTAGTCGTCTTATTGAATTGAATGAATGAGACACGTTCATGTTATGAACTATTGTAATCGACTGGCTGATCCCGAATATTGACATACATGCACATGCAGGCTTCAATCTATTTATTTATTTATTTACTTATTTATTTTCTACAAAAGAAGCATGTGTACTTTATGGTCAAGGCATGATTACCGTGGTTAGATTTGATTGTTGCATTACGCTATGTAAGACCTGCAACCTAACCGCACTGGTATCGTTGTAGAGTTGTGCATATCGTACCCCGTACGAAAGTACTCATTTGAATGACCATGATCAACGGCATAGGATTTCACTCAACGTAGGGACTATTAAGTTAAATAAAATAATGATGGCATGGAGAGAATGGATTCCCGAGTTCTTACATGGCAGCCCCCTTGGGACAAGTAGTACCCGACGGGCCGGCTGGTTCCCACAGATACTGTAAAACTGCCACACGGGCAGGGAACAGTATCTGCTTTTATTATTATTGTATATTGTATATTGACGGGCGTCCTGCTAGGACTCGTCTAATTCATGCATGGCGCACATGATTGACTGGATAGACTAGCCTTGCTTGCACATAGTAAGAACTACGGAATCCCTAATTGCATTATTCCAGGATAACTTGGGACTCACAATAGCAAGCCGTAGTAGTTGAATGGCCGTTTAAATTGATTTGTTTGTGCACTGTACCGACTCTGTTACCTAACTGGGGTGATCAGAATGTCAGGACATGACGGGCCAACTTCTGTCCTTGTTTGGTTGGGAGGTTGGTTCGAAGTGTCGTGATGTGATGTGAATCCTAGTGGAAAGCAGAGATCTATTATTATATTCTCTTACTTACTGGTTTTAGTTCTCATGTCGTGCTTCCTTGTGGTACTTGCTATTAGAGGTCTAACCTCTCTGGTTTTGCATGGCCAGATTTAGAGCCGGTCCCCGAGGATCCAGCTTACTTCTACCTCCAAGATGGTCAACACTAGAGGGATGATCGCAGGAGGACTCGAGTGGGTTCCTTACTTCACCGCTCGTTTTGTCACTTACTTTATACTTGGCCGTTTGGCACCGACATGTTAGTCGGATTGTCTTGTACTTACTTTTACATAATTGTAATTAAAGTCAGACTGCAGCTGATAACAATTGTGTATACTTTTGCTACATCAATCTGGCTATGTTTTGTAAAGCCAGATATCAAGAACATTTTGACAGAGCGTTTGGGACGCCTTACTGCTTTATCTTACATGTTCTCTATTTCTGTTTCTTATTTGAATGATTGAGACAATAGATGTGTAATGACCATAGTAAGACTTTTATGTAGTATGCACCCCCTCGTCTGGTTAGACAGCATTGATCGTATTATACGGTATTCATCTACCCGTAATACGTAGCTGGCTGAGTCATTCCCCCGCTCTCCAGTATTCTGGTTCTGGGGCGTGACATAATCAGTCTGCTGGTATAAGTCAGAATAGAACCTGACTGCCTCCTCCTGAATCTCCACTGGGTCTCCAACAAGCCTGCCCTCGCCATTTAGCAGTCTGGGGATGCTGTTCCGGTGCTGTCTGGCACGGATCACATCGTAGAAGAACTTGGTGCAGCGATCCCCATCCTTGAGCCATGAACACTTGGCCCTCTGGGCCGCACTAATCTCCTGCTGTAGCCTTATGATGTTGACCTCCGCAATCAGGTCCCTCTCCCTAGCCGCCAACTCCCCGCTCAGCATGTCAGTCTGCAAAGCTTCCTGTACCTCTCGAAGCTCGGCCTCCTTTTCCTCCAGGGAGGATCGCAGCATCTTCTTCACCCAATTCCGAATAGCTCTCTTGACCTGTTTGAGTTTGTGAACCATGCAAAACTGAGCCGTGCCCTCCCGAGTATACTGCAGCCCTCCCATAACAACCTCCTCATATCCCGCAGAAAGGTACCAGCCATTGTTGTACCGGAATGGCCGAATCTTCTAAGTGGGCCTCTCAGAGAGACCTACCCGGATAGGGGAGTGATCGCTGGTCCCCGCCGCTAGCCCTTCCGCCATAGAATTCGGGAAGTAGCGAAACCATTCGCTATTTACCAAAGCCCTATCAAGCTGACAGGCGATCCTGTTATGAACCGCCTATTGTGCCAGGTCCAGATGTGTCCTGCTCTCTCCAGTCCCCTCAGTCCAGACAAGAGGAGACACCTCTGGAAGTCGTATAATATCGGATCCGGCATCGGACGACCTCCCACCTTCTCTTGACGATGCAGCATGGTATTGAAGTCTCCTATAAGCAGCAGGGAAAGATGCAGGTGCTCCGCCATACGGCCTACGCGCACAATGTCCTCCCACAAGGTCTCCCGAAGCCGCCTATCATTGTTCCCATAAACTGTTCCAAGAATGAAGCGGAATCCTCCCTTGTTCATAAAGTATATGCCGATAAGCTGTTCTGTCATCAGAACCTGTTCCCCCTCCCAACTATCTCTGTTCCACCGAACCCAGATCCTAGCCATATCACAGAGATCCAGGTTGTGAGTTTGCGCCTAGTTACCAGGAGTCCTGTGAGATAGCATAGTCGCCCTTCTAATCTTCGTCTCAAGTAGAATATAAATGTCACACTTCTCCCTCTTCAGAACACCACTAATCTCCCTCCATCTCCCAATGGAACACCCTCCACAAATGTTCCAGGCAAGAACCGATATTAATTAATTAATGTGGGGTCCCCCTGAACTCCATCTGGACTGACACCCGAGAGAAATGTCCCTTCCGTCAGATCTATATCCTTCCCCATCCCCGTCTCCGAGGAGGGTGCAAGATGGACCTGAATCCTGGAAAGAGTCAAGGTCCAATCTGGGTCGGCCACGGTCTGATCATCGAGCCGCCCTGGCTGAAGCTCATCTTTCCGTGGGGACGGGGCATGCCTTTTCCTACTATATATCTTTTCCACCATAGAAGTCTCCATCCCATCCTATCTGCTATCTAGGAAACTCAAACCCCTGGTCACCATACTCCTCTGGGGCCTGAACGGGACCATCGTGCCCTGAGAACCCTCCTGTCTCGGCGGGGGTGTCAGTCTCTGACCTCCTGGTCCCCTCCATCAGGGAGTCCTCCTCCGTCGGCCTGACTGTCGTCGTCACTCCGGTGATGGGACTGGACGCCACCTCTGGCTCAACAACCTCCATCTGCGCTGCCGATGACCTAGCTGTCTCCGTCCCTCTAGCCAGGCAAGCATTAGATGAGTGACCAAAGCACTCACAGAGGGAGCACATTGGGAGGACCCAATCATACTCCACGGCCTAAGTCAGAACCTCCCCGGACGCCACCTGTTACTCGAGAATACTTGGGAGCTCCGTCCCCGCCTTTATCTCCACAAATACCCTGGCGTACATCAGTCTGGTACGAAAAGCCGTAGCCTCATCCGCCTTGATCGGCTTACCGACCAAGCTAGCTAATCTCATTAGCAGAGGGATGCTCCAGTATTTCACCGGGAACTCAGGAAAGCGAATCCAGACGGGGATCGCATTCAGCACCTCCTTCTCACATCTCAACTCCGGTGTCCACTCCTTCAGGATAATGAGCCGCCCGTCAAAGGACGAGGGCCCTCCTTGAATAATCTTGGACACATTCTCCTCCAAGCCGAATTTCACAAAGTAAAACCCATTCTCATGGGAGAAGATCTCCATGCTCCCCTTGGGACGCCATACCCGCTCTGCATATCCCCGTATTTGCCCATAGAACGGTTTACTTCCCAACACATACATCACCAGCGTGTTCTTCCAGAAGTCCGTGACCTCTGCTATCTCCTCAGCTGGGAAATATGCTCAAAGGCCTCCTCCTACGTGCATCGGTGGCACATACTCCATCGACACCGGGCTCTTGTTCCCACCCGGCATACAAACATCCTTCCAGGATTTGGGACGAGGTCCGTCTGTCTCCGTCCGGGGAGTGGCGGACGGAGGCCTCTGACTCCCGACATCTCCAGCAATACCCTTTCCTTTCTCCGCCACCGTCGCCTTTGGCCGCCATCCAGACACAGTGCGCCCCGGTCCTCCTCCCTGTCGTCGTGTGCTACTCAGGCCGGTGGTAGACCTATTCCCGTTCCTCCCAGGGCCTGTCCGAATCATTATTTGATTTTGAGCCCCTCTTCCCCCTCCCGGACGCCGTCTCACCACCGTCGTCCAACCATCATCATCTATCCGGCCATCTCGAGCCCTGGAACCCGATCCGAATTCGAACATAGGAGGATCCAACCCGTTGCCATCCAACCGTTGTCCGCCGGATTGGCCGCAGCCCCCCGGGCCACCCCGCCCTCCGCCACCGCCTGGGAGGGGTTGGCCACCCCCTTGGCCATCGCCAACCCCTCCCGAGTCGCCGCCTGTGTAGGTGGGGGTCCGCCCGACCCCCGGCTTCCGCCACCAGGCCACCCCCCCCCCCCCCCCGCCGCCGGCCAGAGGGGGCCGCCCGCCCCCTCCCTTCCTCCCCGGCCTTCTCCTCCCCTCCGCGAGTGGGTCCGGCGGTCGGGGAGGAGGGGTTAGGAAAACCCTAGGTTGTTCGCGTGCGTCGGGCTGCTGCATCGCTAATATATATATATATATATATATATATATATATATATATATATATATATATATATATATATTCGGAACAAGGTAAGGCCTACAAACTCAACACTTGCATTGCACTGCACCACATCCAGCCCCTACTCACATTTATTTTTCCACAGGAAATTAAATGTACTTTTCCCGTTGCTCGAACCTGCAACCTCTTAGGGAGATATGCCTCACTCTAACCACTTGAGCTATAGGTCATTGTCTCTCTCTCTCTATATATATATATATATATATATATATATATATATATTTATATATATATATATATTTATATATATATATATATAAAGAATATATATATATATATAAAGAATATATATATCGAAGAAGGTAAATATTATTTAAAGATCCCAAAAATTACAAAACTATAATCCTGCCCAAAGAATAAAGTGAAATCATCTAGGTCAAGGATATCTATATCAGTTACTATATTTCTTTTTACAACATATCTACTGGTGGCGATGCCGTCAAAGATACGTCTATTTCGTTCCCTCCATACGTGCCAAACCACACCCCCCCAGAAAGTAAGGCGTAATCGCCTGTACGATCTCTCCCATTTTCTCTTCTGAGCTTTTACTTTATTCAGAGCGGACGCAAGTTCCCTATTGTGCGTGGTCGGTAGTCCAAAACTGGTGCGTTGATGGCTCCAGATTTTCCAAACAAAGTCACACCTGAAAAAAAAGATGATCCCTGGACTCTTCCATATTGACACACAGGCAGCAGTTTTATCCGTACAATCCATCCAAAACCTGCTCAGTCGATCCCTAGTCAGCAGACGATTTCGAATCATTTTATACAAACATAAAGAGATCAATACCGCCGCTCCTTTCGTCCATACCACTTCTGCCCAATCAACCTCCTCAAATCTGGGTCTGATTTGTTCTACGGTCGTCCGGAAGCTAAAGGTGCATTTTTTCATGCTCTCTCAAAGCCAGTAATCCTCTATGTCCATCCTGTCAATGTCTACCGCTCGAATCTCCTTCGCATGATTTGCCTCTAACAGCCGGTCCTTAATGTTCCAATCTCCTTCCTGAATTGTTAGGAACGCGGTGTGATCCGAACCGGAGCTGGCCCATGAGGTGCGATATTGAATTGGGTCCATATGCCTTAAAAGAGAATTCTCATGTAAGGCCTGAACCAATTCTAATTATCTACACCACAGGATCCCATCGCCTACCCGATGTGGGACTAAATTACCAACTCCATTGTCACCCCCCATTTGAGCGCTCAAACGAAAACGAGATACAACCCAACAATCCCCACCTTAGCTCGTTTCCACTAGCCGAATAACCTTAGCACCTTGCTACATTTGTCCGTTCCCACTAGCCGAACAACCTTAGCACCCCCGCTACCTTTTGTTCTTTCCCGCCAGCCGAACAACCTTAGCACTCCTTGCTACCTTTTTATTCATTCCCGCCAGCCGAGCAGCCAAGAGATCCTATATATTATCATCTCGATCCATTCGACCACAGAATCAAACCGACACGTTCATCAATACCACCATTATGTGCCAACCACAACATCTTGCTCCACCTTGGACTCGTCAAACCCACCTTTGAAGCCAATTCGTGTAGTTGATACTCCTACTCCACCTTGAGAAGAGAGCCCGTATATCCGTGTATACGCATGAACGTTCAGCACCATCTGTCTCGAACCAATTAAAGCCACTCAAGAGAATTCTGATACCACTTATTGGGAACCATGGGCTCTGATACCACTTATTGGAAACGCGGTGTGATCCGAACCGGAGTTGGCCCATGAGGTGCGATATTGCCCATATGCCTTAAAAGAGAATTCTCATGTAAGGCTTAAACCAGTTCCAATTATCTACACCACATGATCCCATCGCCTACCCGATATAGGACTAAATTACCAACTCCATTGTCACTCCCATTTGACCGCTCAACCGGAAATGAGATACAACCCAACAATAGCTCTGATACCAATTATTGGAGTCTAATCTGGATTTGGTAACAACATATTTGTGAAATCCAAATCTAGTTAAATATTTGATTTAATTAGATTTGGATGTCCATAATTGGTGGTGTTATTTTAGGTATAATATGATTCTTATTTTAGGAATTCCTGTTATGATCTAAAATAGGATATTGATGGAATATTTTAGACATAACAGGATTCCTATATCCTACTTATGAAATCATATTATGTCTAGAATATGATTTTCTCATCCTATATATATGGGGTGAGGGTGGAGGCACAAAGTGGAGATTCGGGATGCTCGTCCACAAAGAAATCTAAGAGAAAGTCCGTACTTTACTCTTAGGACTTCGTCATCTAAGACAAAAGAAAGAAGAAGATCTAATCGAGGAGTCGTCAACTTCGGTTAGGAAGATTGCTACGGGTTGGTGAGTGATCTCAATTGTAATCTTTTATTTTTCTTCTTAAGAGTGGTGAGGGGGTTGAACCTATTAGGACAAAGGGTTCAACGTGAGCTTTGTCAATCTTGTAATTTTATCTGAGTTATTAAAGGTTGAAATTTGTCCAGGTGACGTACGTCACCGCCATATACTTGTCTTCATCTTGTGCTTAGTGTCCGTTAGACGGAGATTGGTTTTGATCAGATGAGTTGGCAAAACGCTTACGCGCGCAACAATTGGTATCAGAGCTTTGGAGGTTCTGACAACCATGTCTACGGAGCAGATGAATACTCGTATGATCACCCTCACAGGGGGGAACTGAAGATTTGGAAGCCAAAGATGGAGGATCTACTATGGTGCAAGGACTTGCATGGTCTGTTGGAGGGCGACAGTGCAAAGCCATCGGACAAAGTTGCTGAAGACTGGAAATGACTGGATCGGAAGGTCGTTGGATTCATCCGTCAATGGCTGGACGACTCGATGTTTCACCACATATCCATGGAGAGTTCGATAAAAGCATTGTGGAAGAAGCTGCATTCGTTGTACGAAAGGAAGACGGCTGACAATAAGGCATTTTTTATTCGCTAACTCGTCAACTCGAAGTACACGAAGGGTGCCTTGGTGGCACAACATCTGAACGAGGTTCTGGGTATCATCAATCAGCTGTCTGCGAAGAAGATGGTGACTGATGATGAGCTTCAGGCCCTGCTCTTGAGTTCTCTGCCGGAAAGCTGGGAGACGTTGGTGGTGTCAATGAGCAATTCTGCACCTGATGGAGTTGTCACGATGGAGGCAGTCAAAAGTAGCATGTTGAATGAGGAGGTCCGGCACAAGCAAGTGGAATCATCGCAGGAGTCCGCTCTGGTGGCTCTCTACGGGAAGGGAAGACCCAAGTCACAAGCGAGGATAGGGGAAAATTCTCGGAATCTTGCGATTGTGGATCGCAAGGAGGACTGCTATCACTGTGGCGAAAGGGGTGACATCAAGAGGAACAGCTTGAAGCTCAAAGCTGGGAAGGCCAAAGACAAGGACGACCAGGAGGATCTCACGACGTTTGGAGATATCATCATCGTAGCGACCGATGCAGAGGAACCTTGTGGCACATGTCATGATGGCGACTGGGTCATGGACACGGGAGAGTCGTACCACGCTACTCCACGTAGGTGTTAGCCCAATAATTATATCATATTTTTGAATATGGTTAATCAATTAAATTTACCATAATGATATCACTAATATTCATGTAATCACTATCATGTTGCTACTTAAACTTAGCATTGTCCTAAATGTTCTATATCATATTGCTATGCTTGTATCATATTTTTTTGTTCGTCTAACATGTTCTTATAGATATGCAGTAAGCATGATCAAGCTTTGTCAAACCAGGGCATATGCAATGGAAAAATTTTGATGGGCCAAAGACGACGTCATACAAGAAGATTTCTCTGAATCGCCCAACGACCTATCCGGGGCCTCGCATCGGGGGTTCCGTTGCCCAGTCGGCGGACAGGAGTCGAGGGGGCAACCGTCAAGGAAAAAGGCGTCTTCATGTTTGCTCAAATATCAGAAGAAAAGCATCATCAAAGGGCTATTCGTTTTCCTATTTGATCAATGTATTTTTTATATTTATTAAGTCTAGGAATACGATGTAAACTTCATCGTACTGGCAAATAGGCTATCCAAGAAACATTTTCAAAATACCCTTTCATTTTGAAAACAAGTCCACTTACAAAAGCCCAAACTACTTTCTAACTGCTTGATCTTTTCAAAAAGCCCAAAACCAATTTGCAAAAATCCTGACAGAACTCCAACATAATTCGGCCCGAGTTCGGCCCGAATACGGCCAGAGTTCGGTTAGTGTCCGTTGGATTTTGAACTTGGTCTTCCCGCAGTTACGGATCTTGTCGAGATTTTCTCATAAAGTTCTGCCCGAATTCTGACAGAGTTCTGTCTTTGGAAAAACTATAAATAGAGAAGGACTTCGATCATTTCTACACACCAATTCACTTTCATATCTCTTCTCTATAAGCCTACTACTTTTTCCAAAGTGTTCCAAAGCTTTCATTTTCAAATTCCAAACAAGTTAAAATCCTCTAGTCGATTTGCCAGTGCGGTACGGTCTAGAAGTTTTAGAGTTATTGTAATTAGAGGCTTGATTGAAGATAGACACTTCACAATTGAAGTTGGTCGAGTACTTCAGATCAAAGCTCGCGTTGTAGAAGTTGCAAGAACTTCGGATGAAAACTTGTGGTGATTTTCCATAGTGGATTCAACTAGAAGCTAGAGTTCTTCCGACTGAACTAGTCCTCACAAGAGAAAAACCAGTATACATCCTTGTGTTTGCGTTTGCTCTTAGCTCTCTACTTTTCATTTACTTGTGATATATTATCTGTGATCGTGCTTCTAACATTTTTAATTAGCTAATTTCCGCTGCCTACTCTATTCACCCCCCTCTAGAGTATTGCGCTTTACAAATTCGTTCCTACAATTGGTATCAGAGCAAGTGCTCCTTATAGATATATTAGAGCAGGTGCTCCTTATAGAGATATTATTGCAGGTGCTCCTTATAGAGGTATTATTGCTCATACCAATTGATCCTACAATTGGTATCAGAGCGGATTATACAGATAAAGCGAGTTAACATTGCTATTATATTCTTATTTATTACAGCTGTTATATAGATCACAGTATCACATATGGCAAGTATGTACTTCACAACTGAAGAGCAATCCTCAAATAGACTCCCGCTATTTGATGGAACAAACTATAGTTATTGGAAGACACGGATGAGCTTCTACTTGAAGTCTCTAGATTTTGACTTATGGTCAATTGTTGTCAATGGCTACAAAAAGCCTACTATCACTTCTATTCTCACATCCTCTATAATCAATAAACCTTATTATAGTTATACGGAGGAAGAAAAGAAGTTAGCTAACCTTGTTGCAAAAGGTAAGAATATATTTTATTGTGTTGTAGACACAAATGTATTTAATCTTATTAATACTTGCATAATATCTCATAAAATTTGGAAAGTTCTTGAAGCTACTTATGAGTGCAGGTATGAAAGCAAAGCTAGCAACTCCAGAGAGAATGATAGTCTTCATAATGATACAAATATGTGCATGATAGAATTGGGATTTAAGGTACAACACAATCTCTTATACGAAGAAGAGCTTGTATGTGACAACTGCAAGAAGATAGACCATATCCAAGAAGATTGTAATACTGCTAGAAAGGAGAGTCACTACGAACGATCAAATGAATGAAGATCATCGTCTTACAAGTACGCTAGCACGAACATATGGCTACCAACCTAGCCTTGAACTTGTCAATAGTTCCGTCTGCTTTCATCTTCTTCTTGAAGATCCATTTGCATCCGATGGGTTTCACTCCTTCAGGAAGATCAACCAACACCCAAGTGTTATTTGAGGTGATGGAATCAATTTTATTGTCAATCGCCTTCTTCCAGAAAACTGCGTCTCTGGTCTTCATCGCCTCATCATAGGTAAGCGGATCTGCTTCCACATGATAGGTGACAAAGTCACTTCCGAAGTCCTTCGGCCTCCTTACTCGCTTCGTTGACGGCTCAGCGAGATCTGGTTCAACCGTTGTTTCAACAACAACATCTTCTTGGACCACATCTTCATTGAAGACCTGCGCACCCTCATTATTCTCCGGAACATCCGCAAGAACAATATTCTTGTGCCTTGCAAATTTGTCTTCAAAATATTCTGCGTCGCGAGATTCAATGATATGATTTGACTCAATATCAAGAAATCTCCGAGCATCACTCTTCTCGGCATACCCCAAGAAGATCGTCTTAGTAGTCCTTGTCCCAAGCTTCTGAATCTTCAGATCTGGAAGCTTGACGTATGCCAGACACCCCCACACTCGAATGACATTCAAGTTAGGTCTGACCTTGAACCAGAGTTCATGAGGAGTAACGTCTGAAGTTGCATGAGGCACTCTATTTAGAATAAAAGTGGCCGTCAATGCAGCTTCTCCCCAGTAGCACTTAGGAAGACCCGCAGTCAACAACATTGAGTTAATCATTTCTGTTAACGTTCTGTTCTTCCTCTCTGCTACTCCGTTTAATTGAGGAGAGTACGGAGCCGTAGTCTCATTGACAATTCCATGTTCTTTGCAGAACGATGCGAATTCATGAGACCTGTACTCCCCACCTCGATCACTTCTTATTCTTTTGAGTTGTTGTCCAGTCTGCCGCTCAGCTTCGGCTCTGAACTCCTTGAACTTCTCGAATGCTTCGTCTTTAGCCTTCAGCAAGTAGACGAACGCATACTTTGAGAAGTCATCGATGAAGGTTATGAAATACTTCATCCCGGCCTTTATAGAGAACTGTTTGAAGTCACAGATATCGGAGTGTACCAACTCCAGAAGATCTGTACTTCGATTAACCCGAGGAAAGGGTTTCCTTGTGATCTTTGTTTGAGCACAAACTTCACATTTCTCTACCTTACCCCCACACTTGGAGATAAGTCCTATACTAGACATTCTGTTTGTTCGTTTACAATGAACATGTCCTAGCCTATTATGTCACAACTCAAGAGTATAAGCAGGAGTGATTTCATTAATCACATTAATTACATTGGACTGATTTACAAGCTGAATTTTGAACATTCCTTCGGTATAAAAAGCTTTTCCGAAATATGTTTCCTTGATAGACATCACCATCTGGCCAGCATTGATGTCCATCCTGAGGCCTGCGTTGCAAAGTAGGCCTCCTGAGATCAGGTTCTTGGCGATAGCAGGTACGTGCTTCACGCCTTGAAGCGTCAGAGACTTCCCTGAAGTCAGCTTCAACACCACCGTCCCGATCCCGAGCACTTCAGCTTGTGCCTGGTTCGCCATCATAACCACTTCAGAAGTAGGTGTAGGTGGTGAACCACTCCTTACTGGAGCAGACATGGCAGGAGGCTCCAGTGTCTACCCACCAGTCAGAGTCAGTCCTTATCGCATCAACCTGCACAATCATAGCAACAACGTCAGTGATCATAGATACCTTACTAGGCTCTCCTTGCTCTGATTGCTTGGTCTTTGCTTTGCATTCACTTTTGAAGTGGCCCTTCTTGCCACACTTGAAACAAGGCATCTGAGACTTTGCCTTCTTTCGCTTGAAGGAAGTCCCCTTCACGTTCAGATTGTTAGGGTCCTTCTTCTTGCTGTGGGAAGCCGCCTGCTTTTCCCTTGGTTCCTTTGTATGAACCAGATTGGCGTTAGCCAATTGCTTGGACAGTGCGTCCACCTTCAGTTGAGCCCGCATCTGGTCTTCAACATAAATTTTCTGCAAGAGATCTTCAAGGCTGATCTCAAGCTTCTTCCTATGCATGTTTGCATAGAACTTACTCCACCCAGCGGGGAGCTTTGAGACAATCCCTCCAACGACAAACTTGTCGGGGAGGGGCATCGCCTCATCTTCCAACTTCTGTCGCAGCTTCAGAAAATATTTTACCTGCGGCAGCATGGACTTCTCGTCCTCAAAGAGCCATTTGTGATATTTTTCAACCACAAATATCTTGCTCCTGTTTTTGTCTTCTTCGTACAGTTTATCCAGAGACTCCCGTATGTCTCTGGCAATTGTCTTCTTACTGTAGGATTCTGCTAGGGAATCCTCCATAGCATTCAGGATAAGCAGCCTGCAAATGCTATTTTTCCTTCTCCACTTGGCCTGAAGTTTAGTAGCCGCAGTGATTGCGGCAGCAGACCCAGTATCTGGAACGGTAGGTTCCTCTTCAAGAAGTACGTGATCAACGTCTCTGAGTTGAAGAGTGAGATAAACCTTCCTCTTCCAGACTTGATAATGCTCTCCATCAAACTTTTCTAACTTACAAAAGTCAGTATTGAGGAGTGAAGCATTAACGTTTTCCATCGTAGCAATAAAGCTTTGAGATTGTTAGTGCCGGGGCACAATTTTTCGATGGAAAACTGAGAAGATGAAACAATTGTAAAAATAATGTTCCAACGCAACACTTCTAGGAAGGTTGCGCAAGTATAACGAAGATCTAAAAAGATCTCGTTTTAGTATTACGAGAATTTAAAAAGATTTCGTAATCCACAACAATCGATCGTAGTACTTCTAAAAAGAAGATACAATCAGAATTACTGGCAGCAATGAAGAAGGTGACTGGCGAAACATGGAAGAACTTCTGCTGGGGTGAATAATCACCGTTGCTCAAAGCTTTATTCGTCCTACACGAACAGCTTCCAGGAACCAGCAAGTTCGCCGGAGAACTTGGAACACTCTTTCTCTTCTGACTCCTCGGATGGACACGAACTCCCGTGCAAAAGCAACGCTGGTGCGGCGCCTTTCCTCTTTCTCGAAGGCTGCTGGAATTTGCAAGCAAATTCCGATCAGAACAGTGTTAAAGAACACTTCTGAATTCTCTGTTTACTTGTGTTAAAAAAAATACTTCGTAAACTTTCTATGGTGGCTTCTCTTACTTGTCTCTCTATAGCCTTGTGAGAGAGAGGATACCTTATATAGGCCCTGCAGCAACTGCTCGGTTGCCACAAAGTTAGGGACGTGGTAAAAATCACCCCGAACATGTAGCAACCGTCCAGAACGTGCAAACGCACGTTCTGCTGCAAGTTGCGCCAACTGTGGTCTTTGCACTCCGCGATTGAGCCACTTGCGCCAATCCTGCACCACTGCACGCACTCCGCGATTGAGCCACTTGCGCCAATCCTGCACCACTGCACGCACTGCGCCACCTTACGTCACTCGCGCAACGTACACACCGTGCGCAACCGGCGCAACCGATGCGCAACCCCTAGCGACGATGCTGACGTGCTAAGTGCAAAGTGCGCCAACAAAATGCCACATTACGCCTCATGAGCCCATGAGTCCGAGTCCGAGTCCGAGTCGCTAAGCCCCTACGGGGCTTAGCTCCCATGGAAATAAATTTTCCAAGAGCAAAAAGCATGAATGCTTTCTATTGTTGATTTAGCCTTTTTTCCATTAGAAAAATAATCCCACATGGCACACCCATGTGCACCTCCACACCACATGTGCATATCTAAACTAGCAAAGCTAATATATAGAGATACAACTCCTTTGGTCTAGCCGATGTGGGACTAAAATTCACTTTGTAAAAGACCAAAACCCAACAGATCTCTGTAGTGCACCTTCTTTGAAGTGTTGCTACGAAACGTTGTTGCCATTTTGACAACTGTTTCAATTCTCTGTTTTCCATCGAAAATTACGCCTCGGGAATAACACAATGTACATAATAAGCCTAATAAAAATGTTACAAACATAAATATATATATCTAGCAAGTTCGTCATGAATTCCAAGTCTCAATAATTTTCAAAACATAAAAAAAATTAGAAACAAACACATGTACTTAAAAAAAGTAGCAGTAGTAGTACAACTTGCCTGTTCTTCCACCGGCGCCGGTCACTAGCACTGTGCTCAGAGGTCCATCTGCCATTGACGTAGCAGAAAGAGCACCGGAACTTCTTCGAGACTTCTTTAACGGAGGAGAAAAGGAGAAGTGACTGGGTTTATTTGAAAAATTGATGGATTGAGTTGGCAATGAGAAGGATTTATGGGGAGTAATGGAGAGAAGATCGACACGGTTAAGGAGAACGAGTTTGGCCATCGATTGAACTGGCCGGTAAAAAGCAAGCGATGGGTGTGCGTGACGGGAGCGCTACCACCTTATCTTCGGATCTTCCTGATAGCTGCTGTTGGGATTTTTAACCACTCAAATTTGCCAGCCGGTCTGAGCCAAAGAATCGTTACAAACAAAACCACGAGTGTCGGTATGTAAGAAACACACGGCTGTTATTAGGGGTGCAACTCGGATAAACCCGTTAATGGGTTGGATTAGGGTTGAAGATATTCGGGTTCGGATTTGGGCTCGGATTAAAATATTTGAACCCGATCAAAAATCGGATTGGGCTTGGGTTCATGTGTTGGGTAACCCGAAGAATCCGAAATCCGACATACATATAATTTATATATATATTGTTTCATACTACTTAAATAAAAAGTTTAAACTATAATTTTTTTCACCCGAACACTTTAATTCCTTGTCCTAAATCTCATTTCAGTTTTATTTTGTAATGATTGAGGCTTGATCGCTATTTGATTATGCATTTAATATTACTCTTGTTTAAAATTATTTCAAATATCATATTAGAGTCCGATAATCCCGATGGACCCGACCCAACCCGAGCCCAACCCGAGCCCAACCATCCTCCGGACTTGGTCTTGGGCTTCATATGTTGAACCCGAAGTCGGGTTGGGCTTGGGCTTGGGCTAGGCTTATGATCTATCGGGTTGGGCTCGGGTTGACCTCAAACCCGACCCAACCCGCCCGAGTTGCAACCCTAGCTGTTATTGGGTCGGGTTAGGTCCCGGTAGTGCTACTGCTGACACTGTGACACCGGAAGAAGACCTGGAGGATATGAGGAGTCAAGTGTCGTACTTTCAATTTTGAGGTCTGAGACGAACTTTAAAATTGGTACCCTCAAAGCTTAATATTCATATTATATTATTATTTTTATCGAAAATGATACAATAGTATTTTCAACAAATAATAATAATTAACAACAAATAAACAATCAACAATAAATATAAAAAAATTTATTTCTCAGTTTTTTTATTAGTTGATTTCAATCTTAGTAGGAATAACTATGCAATAAAATGACAAATTATTTTTTTCCTTCAATAAATCGGTCTACCACATATAAAGATAATCAACAACAATTTATATAAAATCTATATTAATAAATTATAAAACTCACCTAATGAAAAGTAGCTGATTCTAGTAGTTCTTTTAGTCCATGAGCCCACCACATGGATTCTCTTTCTAAAAAATCTACAAAAAAATATACAATTAGAACATACTTGTGGAGGGGAAAAAATATTAATAAATTACATAAAAACCAATTAGAACACACCTAATCATCAACATTACAAAAATATATATTAAAAAATTATTAAACTCACCTACAAAAATATAAATTAGTAAATAGTGGTTGCTCTAATAATTTGTAATATTTTTGCTTATTTATTTTTTATGATAATATTAATAGCTATAACTAAGAATGGAGTTTATCAAAAACTAACAAAAAAAATTATTAAACAAAAATTCAAAAACTTACCTGAGCAATCATCAACGTGGAAGAGGAAATGAATTAAGTGCTTGGTCCTTGGAGGCTGGAGCCAACAATGAGAATGGCCTCCTCTTTTGAATGGGAAAGATTCGAGAAAGTTGCTTGTCCTCCTCTTTTGAATGTATAAAAAAGGGAAGTGCGGTGCTTGTCGGCGGCCGGAAGCAAGGAAGTACAAAACCTAATAAAGTATTTTGCCTTGGTTTGGTTTGCTGCAGATCCTGCACACACAAAACTAAGTTGGGCCCAATTGCAATGGGCTATATATATGAGGAGGGATCAACATCCTCTCACTTTTGTATCTCATCTCCATCCCCGGACTAGCAACCGTTGGATCTTGTTTAAGTCACCTAATCTTAACCATTGATTTGAACCATTCAAATCAACGATTAAGATTAGATGACTTAAATACGATCCAACGGTTGTGAACATGGGGATGGAGAGGGAATGCAAAATTGAGGGGATGTGGATCCTTCATATATATATATATATATATATATATATATATATATATATATATATATATATATATATATAGACACACACACACACACACACACACACACACACACTAAAACAAAAAGTTTTTGGTGCCCCTAAAATTTTTGGGCCTGAGGCAAGTGCCTCATGGGCTTCCTACTAAGTCTGGCCCTGTGAGGAGTAAAACTTTGATACAAGTTTTGATAACCCTATCCATGACAAGTGGACCCCCTCAAAGTTTATATATATATGTCTACACATTTTACGAAAAGAGATGGGAGGGTACTTGTCATACATAGGGTACCAAAACTTTGATACATACTTTTGTATCAAAGTTTTCACATTTTCACGGATATAAGATTGGTACGCTAATTAGAAACTTGTGGGAAAAAAATGAACACAAAAGTTGTAAATGAAATACGAACAATCAATTAGTATTAAGTTATCACAAAATTTTTATTATAAATATAAAAATAATAATTACGAACATCCAATTTTGGAAGCTTGCATGATATTGGATCTCGATCAAGAAGATTTTATCCTCGAGACTGATTCGTGTCAACTTCGTACGCGAAGAAGAAGAAGGATATGGAGAATAAGGCAAGACGAGTTCCAAATTAGAATTTTAGAGACTTTACATAAATATAAAATAAAGTCAATCTCTAAAGATTTATCCCTACAATAACATAAATCGTAACTAATAAAAAGATAAAAAATAATCTTTATCTAAAATAACCAATAATAATTAAAGATAACATAATATCTAAATTGGTTCTATGTCACATCCCAATTTTTTTTCCAAAATATCTACTATATCATGAGGCTTCAAAATGTCTCAAAAGTGAGATGTCTAAGTCGTATGTATATCATGGTCCATTTTATTTTTAGAAAAATTACGGAGGATAAAAATTAACTTTCTCATCAGCCATTTCTTAAAAAAATTACGGATAAAATCTAACTTTCTCTCTTTTAGTCCGTACAAATATATATTTAAAAACTAAATTTAAAACTTTTTAAAACTAAATTTAAAAAAAATATGTAATTTTTTTTAATTGTTTAACAAATCTTAATTCAAATATATTTAAATATTTGAACTATTTTTTAACGATATCATAAAAACAATTATCTATAACAAATTATAATTAAATTTTAACAAAATTTAATCAAAAATATATATATACAATAAATTTTAATTTTAATATTTAAATTATTTTCTGATAAGATTAGAAAGAAAAAAAGAAAAATGATTTAACATGCAACGCACATACCAGCAGCAATGACTCTCCGATTTAGCTCTTCACTGATATACACACATACTAGCAGCTGTGGCTCAGGGCTCAGCTCTTCACCAATCAACACCTATCTATATGATGGTCTATGGATCATTCCTCATGTTTAGCCGTTGTGACTCTTTGGTTCAGCTCGTCGCTAGTGGACACATAACAACACCCCATGTACGCGAGGTCTCATTTACCCCAAGGAGTCTAAACAATCTCTCCTACACCAAACGGTTCCTAGTGTCCCAGAAACCGTCGAGAGATATAATGACCTTGTGCATAAGTTGTCCGAGACCAATGCATTAATGTAACATCTATCAAATAAACTCTTTGAGGCGACATTTTATCGATAAGCAACATTCCATCTATTCTCTATTTCTTCTATCAACATAGCTACAACTCTATCTTTTCTCTTTTATTCATCTCAGGGCCGAAGCTCCTACATATTATCTCAGAGCCGAAGCTCTTACATATTCATCTCATAGCCGAAGCTCCTACATACTCATTTCTATTGCAACATGTATATGTCCGTATGTACATCTCTAACATTCAGAACATATTTAAGGGACATGCAATCATTCATCTTTTGAAACATGATAATAGTTTTGTACATATTTAGCATATCAATCTACCTTTGACAATATATGAATTCGGAACATGTAAGCATTCACTAACTTTAGCAGGCAGCATTCATACTTCTTAGCATGCAGATTATCTCTTTTCTTGTTTTAGCCTAATAACATGTAAATTCTCTTATAAGGATACTGATTCGATGTACTAATATTCTCAATGATTACCATGATCTTGTTATTAACCAAAGCATTTATTCGAAACACAGATTCTTATTAGGTGTGAAAGAATCAGAAAATGAGTCTTCGTCCACTCACCCAGATAATCGTCTTCTATTCCAAAGCCAGCAAATCTAATCTCTCTGTCTATCTAGTGTCTTTGCGGAGCGGGACAGTACATAATTACCCACCGAGAAAAAGTTTCGTCCTCGAAACTTAAGGAGAAACTTATGATATCCATAGCAGTGATAGTCCTCATCCTTTCACCATCATCAATCCATAAAATTATGGTCCAAAATCCTTGTTCAATAACATATCTCAATCAATCAATAAAACATATGTCGGCATCATAAAAATATTTACAGACTTATTGTGTCGAACGTTCATCTCATCAATGATATCAAGTAGGCAAAGAAAATTTTGATTCAAGAGACATATTTGAATTGTTATATGTGTCCACTAGTGACGAGCTGGACCAAAGAGTCACAGCGGCTAACCTTGGAAAATGACCCATAGACCATCATATAGATAGGTGTTGATTGGTGAAGAGCTGAGACCTGAGGCATAACTGCTAGTATGTGTGTATATCAGTGAAGAGCTGAACTGAAGAGTCACAACTGCTGGTATGTGCATGTATTAGTGCATAGCTGAACCTTGAGTCACAGCTGCCAATCGAGTTTGCATGTGTCGGTAAAGATTTTGTTAAGAGCTAACAATGCAGAGACGAACAGGAAACAATATTGGTTATATCATGTTTCATTCTAATCCTTGTCTTGTGCAGGGATAGACCGTCGGCTATGGTAAGAATCACTAAATAAGTGATGTCCGTAATGCTTATATTTCTATTATGACATGCTTATATGAATAATCTGATGCAAATGAAACGTTATTGTTTAAAGAGTTGATAAAGATGTATGATGCCTAGAATGCTGCTAATGTTCCTAATGAAATGATATGGCTCACGAAATACGATGCACACATCTGAATAGTTGAGATTGTCTTCGTACATGATATTGACCCGATAATTGGCTTGAATAAAAGAAATGATATGTTGCTTTTCAAAAGTGTTTTCAAAAGAAGTAATCTGGCTCTGTACTGCATGAAATGAATGTAGGTAAAAGTAGCAAGATCAATATCACAGAAATATTTTATCACTAAATGAATTAGTGATCATTTCAAATGGTGTAGCCTTTGTTCACATCACCAGTACGTTAATGTATTGACCCACCACCAGTTTGCACGCAGGTGTAAAATGCATCGAGATGGATACCTCGAAGCGATAGCCCGAGCCTCATCCTCAGGAGCTAGAAATCAGAAGAGATGCAAAGAGATGGGTTTTCTATTCAAGAGACGATCATCTGTTGCAGGAGTTGGTTTTTTATATAAAGGGATGTAATGTATGGAATGGAATTATTCTAATCGGTAAAGTTTCTGAGAGATTGTAAGCCAAATATGGCGTGTATCAGAGAGACAATGAGAGCTTTGTAATCTGTTCAAAAGATATCAACAAAGAAAATTTGTTCTTGTTACCATTGTGTTCAATTATATTTTACAATGTGTCCGCTGCTGTTTTAATTTCTGCAATTATGTTCCTCTTTGTTACTGTCTATTTTATCTATTTTGTTATTGTGCAGGTCCTAGCCTTGTGCAAGTGTAACTTAGGCTTGCACATATTACGCCCAAGTGAGGACGAACAGTTCTGCAGCTATATTTCATATTTCAAAAAAAATAAGATTTCGTATTTGTTTTAAAAAACTAGTCTTATTTTCTAGGTCTTGATTGGCCTTGGTTGTTGAAACCTGACTCTTGGTTATTGCTTGAGCTATTAGTTCACTTTTTATATTATTTTATTATTATTGGTGTAAATTATTATTTTTATTAATATTATTATTATTCTTATTATTATTGTTATTATCATTTTTATCATTGTTATTATTATTTTGTTTTCTATAACTACCTCCATCCCCTCACTCAACCTCCTACTACCCCGCTTCACGACACTATCTCCCCATACTCTCATTTTTTTCTCGCTCACTCTCTCGTTCTCTTCTCTCTCCCTATCGTCTTACACACTCTCTCGACCTTTCCTCCCTTACTACCGTCGCTGCCACCATCAACCACTGCCTCCAACACCACCATGACCACCATCATCGTCGTCTTCATCATCTCCTCTGCCCCTTCTTTTCGGAGTCATGCTGCAGCGAGCTCCTTTGCTGCTACCGTCTATCCCTGCCACGGAGTCGACCTGACCTGGACAAGCTACCCGAACAACTCCTCCACTTCTTCATCTTCTTTTCTTCCCTGATGACCAATGTCATCACTATGCCTTAGGGACAACACTGCTTCGAGCAACGGGAAGCCCCTGGGCCTCGTGCTACTCGAACAGTAAGCTGGCCTCGAGCCCCGTGCCTCCTCGGGCAGCGAGCCCTTCGTTCTCCGTGTGCCTCAAGAAGCGAGTCCTCAAGCTCCTTACATGCCTCGAGGAGCGGTACGCTTTGAGCCCCGTATTGTGCAGGCTATGAATGTCTCGATTTGTCTGCAGCTCGGTGTGCTTGTTCTCCTCATTTTTTGTGCTACTTTAATCCACGAGTTGTCTTGGGCATCAGGTTGCCTCGAGCCTCATGTTGCCTCGGGCATCGTTGTAAGACACACTACAAAAATTAGATAAGGAATTAAGGTTATTAGTTTATAATTAGGGTTAATATATGTTTAATTTGAGGGTATTAATTATTATAGCTTTTAGGTACCCATTATCGTAGCTTTGAGATTACTAGCACAACACTAGTTAGTTTTATCTAATAAAATTATTATTCATGACCTAGTCGAGCTCATCTAGACTTGTTCCATTTATGTCCCACTCATATACGTCTCCTTATGCTTCATTATAATAACACAACACTCACATATAAAACCGTATTTTAATATTTGACCATATACCTATGTCCGTTCCAAACGAAATTAGGGACACAATTTTGACCCGAACCATTCAATCCATAGGAGCATCATGATCTAGACTAACCATAGAACAACCATGTAGCTTGTGTCTCACTCAAATGGACCCCTACACACTCCCTAAACACCCATAAACTACTAGGATATTTTTTCTAAGTAAACTAGTCTAGTGAGTTACACAAGTCTATCGTTGCATCAAAATAGCCCGATACAAGAGCCCAACATCACCCAAACTCGATCCTAACATATTGTGGACTTAAATAAATAAAACCTAGAGGGTTTGGACCTTATTTATGGACCAAAATATAGTGTGCACAACCACATACAAATGGGTCAATCCTTTTGGTTTGGGTGATGTATGTGCATAGGTTTAGCACAAATAGGTGAACCAAATGACAACCAACCCAACCCTAACCAAAATGGACTTAGTTAACCTCAACCTACTGTACTTAAGCCCAGCTAATGCACCCAAACATATAGTGGATAACGACAAATAAGTGGGACAACATCTTACTTAAGTTGGCAACCCCCTTTGGGTGTTCACGGTGTTTGGAGAGAACCACCTCCTTGGTAGTTGCTAAAACTAACATTACACTTCATCCCACTCTACCTAATTCAAGATTCCACTCCCTCACAAGCTCTTCTATAGTCCCATGTCCTTCCTCAGTCATTTACAATCCATTTTCAACTTCATTCATTCTCGACAAGTGCACCTACATTCAGCAACGAGGTGCCGATATTCTGCTATGTAGGGCTGCCTTCTACAATAGTTTGCGCCCATAAATCAACGGTTAAGCCCTTTAACTCCTTCACGAAACTTCATCCTCTATCGCTTGCCTTTCCAACCATATATTTGTTTATAGGGTGTTCTTGGTGTTTTGTACCCCTAATCGGTGTCGCACGATAAAGTGTCCAGCAGGGTAGCTGACTAAATGAACTATGAAAAGAACATGGTGCACAACCCAAACCACAAAATAAAACCCCTCAAGACCTTTTTCATCGCATACCTATGTCAATTACCTTTGATTCCATATATGATTTGTTATATCTTTCTTTCGTTTAACCTTCCGTAGAGGTCGTACGACACAGAGTGCGCAAACAGAGTCCTGTGGGAATCATAGTTGTACACCCTGTCCGTTCCCTTAAAAATAAGTACGTACCATATGTTTTTATGGATCAGAACTTAGGGAACAACATTTTAGTTCATTCCCTAGGTAGAAAACATATGTTAACATGTTCAAATATCGTTTTAATTGGGCAAATGTGCATTATTCCGTTAAATTTAGAATCATTCTTTCACCATTGTGAACTGTTTTACACCCCCTTTAAGTAAAATTTTGATCATAAAATCTACATGAAATGAGACCTATATATGTCCCTTTTGTTGTCTTAAATTTTCACTATATAGTATTTTGGAAAATATTGAGGTTAATGTCACATTTTTTCACTTTGTTCACTGATTCCAGAATTGACACGTTGTGATTGCATGCGATATTTTGTGTGCAAATTTTCATGTTCGTGACCTAAATCCTATATATTCTGACTCTTAACACAATTCCCTATCAAGCCATATAAATTTCCTATGGTATTTCCTTAAATTTATAGGCTTTACACCACATTTTAGGGCGACAGAAAGCTAATTCTAGAATTCACATTTAGGGTTCAAACCATGTTTAGCCTAACTTTTTCTTATGCTATATTAGTCAAACCTATTTCAAACTTTAGGAACATATTTAGCACACAAATTCTTATTAGAAAACCTATTTTTATCACATAAGGTATGTCCTATAATAAACATACTTGACACATAGGTTAGACTTATAGGTTTGGGCTAGTGTTGGACTTTTCACCCATAGGCGGTAAGTCACACCTTTGCGATTGTACAATTATTAGTTTGGGACTTGTATATAACCTTAGAGAGTGTTAGAATGATTGGCTAATAGGTTGGTAATCTATAGGGATGCCCGCACAAAGGGTGTTTCTGTCAATTAACAAGTCCTAGTAATAGTTAACCATTAGTCTAAACTAGTTCAAGGCGAAGCCTTAATTTTCATAATCTAATTTATGTATGTGACACTTGATTGGTTGTTTTGGGTTATGGTAGATTCTTAGTGACTGTAGCAACTATAGTTCGTGCCTAGACTTGGATACAACTTTGTAAACTTGCAGTCGCAGTACGAATTGGAAAAAACTCCAGGCAAGTATACATTGCCAATATGTACAGTTTATTTATGCATGCTTAACTATTGTTGATACTTTTCATGTTATTAGTTTCTATACTCTATTTACTTGTCTATGCCCTATGTACATGTTCACTACACTGGTACTTATTGTTATACTTGTATAGATCATCGTATTGTATGTGAGCTTAACTTGACCTGACTTGACTCAACTTGATCATTTGACTTGACTGGGCCTTGTCCGATATTAGGATTGGCTATTTGACCACTTTCAACTCGGGAGTTCCACACAGGTGCTACGATAAAGATTTACTATAGATAGGGAGATCCACACATGACTACTCTATATAGGGCTGTAGGTACTAGACAGGGTTGCGGTTATATGATTCATCTTATTAGCCACTCTTAGCATCACAGTTCTATGACATGTCATTATCTGACTGTTATTACTTTACCATGTACTATTATTATTCATGTTGTTATTTCACAGTTTTTTTTTATCTATTTCATGCATGTTACATAAACTTTATAGTAGGCTTGTATATTATGTATCTTACTATGTCTCTTTGAGGACATAGTCTCCTTCCAGGTTATTATTGAGATCTTCCATAATAGTGTTGGGAGTTACTTCTTCAGGATCAGGTATCGTTTGGTGATGCCTTCTTATGTAGTCTTTTATAGTTATTTTTTTCTTAGTTCCTAGTATTGTAGCTAGTATTATGGATGTTATATTGGTTACTTAGATTTTTACCTCATCTGGTCAACACAAAAAGAGTCCAAAAATGTAGAATCTTTTGTATTATTGTAAACAAAAGTACAACAAGAATATTTAACAAGAATTCTGAGTACAATAAGAATCTGGGATTGGGGCGATGGAGATTAAGTCTACTTTGACTTCTTAACTCTCTTGACGATCTGATATAGAAATTGATGAAGCTTGGTGGTTCATGAACTCTCCATATCAAGGGGGAACTTTATCACTGAAAGATTTCTCTCTCTCTCTCTCTGAAAGTTCTTATCAAAGATGTAGCATACATAGTCTCTCTCTGTCTGTGTGTATATCGTGTGCGAAGAAGAAAATGTCCTCTACTGATACCTTTTCTTCAGGTCGTCTGCAAGGCGGGAGTCCCTCATCTGACGCTCGATATCCTTGAGCCAGTCATCAGCATAAACGATACCCTCCGTCCCGCTAAAATCCCGAGGCCCCAACTTCTTAAAGTCCTGGATGTTGCCGGGCCTCAGCTGCGCTCCCTGATGCGGAGCCCTCTGCTCCACGGCTGCTAGAGCCAACTAATGGGCATCATCCATGCCCTGACGCATCGCGTCCGTCTGCCTCTACTGAGCCTCTGTCTGGCCTCTCTGGGCCTCCACTATCTGTCGAAGGAAGGCAAATATCTGCCCCATATCGGTAGGTAATGGAGGTGGAGGAGGCAGATCCTCAGCTACAGACGGAGGAGTCCGATGTGCAGAAGGAAGAACACCCACAACTGCTCATGCCGCAGCAACCTCCGGGATAGTCCTCGTATCTGGTGGAGGAGCGCCCCCGAATGCTGCTATAGATGCACCGACTGCAGGGGAAGTGACTGGCTCAGGTCCGCGAGATGTGGCGGACCTCTCAGTCTTCGCAGGCCCAGAATGCCGTGATCTCATCTTTGCCATCCTGAAGACAGATCAAAAGAAAGAAGTCAATATGGCACAAGATAGATCATATCAAAGGAGGACAATTAGAGTACAAATAATCATCATTAAGAAAGGACAGTTGTATAGAAGCAAATTGGAAGTTTCCTAATTTTGATTGAGTATCCTTAGCCTATAGCCTATATCTTCTAATCCTATAGCAGGCTCGTTGCAGCAGTCTAAGTCAAGCACCACTACGACATCGCACTAAATGTGACTTCTGACCTACATAGGCCACCACTAAAAATGTGTCACGACCCGCACCCGGAGTGAGGCACGAGTGCGTGACAACGTCCCAGCCTACGTCGCAGAAATGACGTAGAATGCTGTCTAGGTCTACTATCTAACAACAGTTATAATATCAAAACCTGTCGAGAATGGTCAATTCCGTACGGAGGACAAGCAATGACAACATAATATACTCAATCACAATATTCTAAGAAAGATAGATGATACTGAAAGATAAAGACAACAAGATATGAAAATATTATCCAGAAAATCCAATACAGAATAATACAAGTCCAAAGTCTCAGAGTCAACAATCTCAAATAAAATACTAAAATAATAACAAGCCAAAATATAATTTGGAGACAAAGTCCAGTACTAAACTAATCTAGCTAAGTTACTCCAATGCCTCATCGGCTGGAGCTAACCCTTGCTAAACTAGGGTCTCCAAGTCTAAGCCAACTACGTCATATGGACCGCAGTAGGTAGGACACTCCTCCTTGCCATAATCTGTAAAATTTTATCAATATATCCAGTCAGGATGGAACGAGCACAAATCTCTAATAACAGTTCTAGTTAGACGATATTGAAAATGTAGTCATAAATAGAGAGAATATTTAAAGTTAAGTGGTACATACATGAATTATAGTAAGGCATATCAAGACTGTATATGAATGTAAGAGCAAAAAAATAGTGTATATCATGTACGAAATTAGGAACTACTCTCTATAAGAGTTTAGCACTAGTTTCAACATGTGATCGGCTTAGGAACTTGTACAGGAAAAATGGCATGGCTAATCATACGTGCGATGTATGATTAACAATCACAGAAAAACAATATCTTGCACATGAAGGATTTGATCACATATCTACGCTAATATCCCCGCCCTGACTAGTATAGTGGATCCAACCATGACACGTCATGACACGTAATCTCTAAGAAGGTCGCGAACCTTCACATGAATCGTGTCTATACAATGCACAAGGAACAAGGAAAAAACTTGCACAAGATATACCAAGGAATACAAGAAATAACATCTAATGACGGAATTCAGACAAATACCAATCCGTGTGAACAATGTGACAAGAGAACAAGGATATCTATACTAAATACAAGAAACATAGACGATATCATAAAATAGAAATACTATCAGAGAATGTACTCGCCTGAGATCCGGTGGAAATATGTCAATAGTATAATCTGGCTCAGAGTGAAGTCACAGACCTAAGGATGAGATATGCATGAGTTAAATAGGGTTTAACGGTGTTAGGCATGATTTCTAGTGTATACTATGTAAATCTCAGTCAAACTCAGTCATACTAAGTCACACCAAGTCACACGAAGTCATAGAAAGTCATACTAGATCAAACTAGGTCATGGTAAGTCATACTAAGTCATGGTAAGTCAAACAAAGTCAAACTAGGTCAAGGTAAGTCAAACAAAGTCAAACAAGGTCATACTAGGTCAATGATTGACCTACAGTTGACTTTTGGTCAATAGGTCAACTCTGGTCAACTCCTAGTCCAATCTAGGTCAAACTAGGCTAATGGTTGACTCACCGTTGACTTTTGGTCAACTGGTCAACTATGGTCAACTCCTAGTCCATTCTAGGCTAAATGTTGACTCAACGTTGACTTTCAGTCAAAACAGTCAACTTTGGTCAAACATGGTCAAATTTAAGTCAAATACCCTATTCCCAACCATTACCTACCAAGATACCATATACCTTGGTCCTGTTGATATCCCAATACCAATACCTTGGTTGGAAGTCAATTACCTTAATCTAGGTAACCCAATACCTTAATCTTCCAATACCCATACTTAGATATCTAGTATCTACCCTAAGCTACTAGCTAACAATATCTTAGCTATCTAACTTTAAGCTACCTAGGTAAACCCCTTACCTTGAAGGTAATCCTAATATCTTATCTTGAAAGTAAACCCCTATTTCCTTGTGATAAGGTAAATACATTACCTTACCTTGTAATAAGGTAATCCAAGGTAATCCTAAGATATCCCTCTTAGTTTTCTAAGATACTAAGACACTTTAGATACCACTACCTAGACACCAACTACTACTAACAATCTATTATCTAACTTTCCAACTAAGATACAATACATCTCTAATATATATCTACCTAAACTTTAAGCTAACATTACTAACTTACTAACATGTCAAATATCCTAACTTAACAACTAACAATACCATATCTAACATATATCTAACATAGACTAACTTACTATACTAACAATTATCTATCTAACAACTAACTCACCCACACTCTAGGCAAAGGGGCATGCAAAGAGGGCTCAAGCAATGGGAATGGGGGCTTGTAAAGGGTGCAATGGTGTGCACCCATCTGCTACAACTGCAGCTGCTGATGTAGGCTTAAAAATGGCCTGTTGTAGTGTGTTTTGCAGCACACTATCTGGCTGCACACTGCAGCCTCAAATGCTGCCTGTTGCTGCTGCCTTATGCACTATTGCTGTTGCTATTGTATTGCCTACTGCAATACTTTGCTGCTGCTGCTAGCTAGCCTACTGCCCTGCAGCAGTGTGCTGCTGCACAAGTTCCCCCCCTTTTCTATCACACATACATATACTCCTCTCCCCCCCCCACTATCTATCTATCTATCTATCTATCTATCTATCTATCTATCTATCTCCCACAACCACACACACACAATTCTCATTCACACATACTAACCACACTCACTCTACACTAACACTCACAAGCAAACACACACACAAGACACTATACTCACACTCCCCTCTCTCTTACAAAACAAGACACAATCAAACTCACACACTCTCAACTAACCACTCACATCTTCTAACACATCAACACACACACAAATCTCCCCCTCTCTTCACACTATACATAACACACACCCATATATATACATTCAAATGTAAATCCCCAAAACAGTCCAATATGTAATACACATATAAATATGATACTTTTTACATAAAAATAGGATTTGTGGACTATAATACATAGATTCAAACATTGATATACAAATGAGAACCAATCTAACCATCCTAACCATGGCCAATCTATCCTCTAACACATGAAAATCTGAAATTAAAAGACAATAAATCCTATTGAGCATAAAAACAAACATATGGGGTGCCTCCTTTGGAAACTCTCCATGGGAGACACCAAATCTATCCCAAACTCCTAAAGAGGGCTCAAAAGAGCCTCTAAAACATTCCTAATGGTGGTTCATGCATGGGGGGAATTCCTATGAATGCAAAACTATCAAAAATATAAGGAAAGATGAATTAGAGAAAATGTTATACCTATTGGAAGTTGGATCCCAATGATTCTACCAAAAGGACATGGTTCCGACACGAGAATCCCTTGCAAATGGACTCCTCACCTAGCTCCTTGCTCCCCACTCCAAGTAGGCACCTCCTCCTTGAAAGATTGGGTGTAATGGAGTAAGAATGGGTTGATTTGAGATATCAAATCAAGAGGGAAGCTCTCAAATTGGAGAACTCTATTTGGGAAAAAGGAGGCTACAACCAAATGAAAGTTGGGATGAATCCCCCCTTCAAGTGGCCGGCCACTATAGCCCTAGTTGGGCCATGGAAAAAGTCCATGTTGCCCCTCATTAGGTCCATTTTGGTTAACTTAAGTCAATGGAATGGGTTGGGGTCAAAAAGGTCAAGTTTCTAATCTCTAAATGGACGAACTAGTCATGTGGGATTAGCCTAATTGTAATAGCCTAATAAGTCAAGTTTTTGGGCCATGCCTAGCAAATATTTGGGTCCCGTCCAGAGTCTAGGCTACCCGGGCCACTAACACAAGTCGAAAATAGACGAAATTCAAACCCGACTAAACTAATCACCAAAATACAATATTAATAAATAAATATTCACAAAATATTAGAATATGAAAAATAAAAAAATACCCTCATTTTGAAAACAGGCAGTTACAATCCTACCCTCCTAAAAAAATTTTGTCCTCGAAATTCGAAACGGTTGTACTCTTTCCTAGGTCAAGCCTCTAACAATCAAAGTCTATTAAATTCTATCCAAAGTTATACAACATGTAATTCTAGGAAATAGGAACAAACATGCATGGTTTTAGTCTCTACAGTGTCATATTATTGCAGTCTCCAATGGGATTTTCTATTCATCTAGCATGATCATCACATATGCAATCTAAGGGTACTAAGAGAGTAATCAAACAATCAATGGGTGGAAAGAAACAGGAAAAGGGAAAGAACAAGACCTAACCTCCTAGTCCATCACATGTAATGTTGGCCTCCTCGACCGCCATCGCAAAAGCCATGCCCTGGCGGGGTATATCCCGCTGCTGGTACATGGCGTGATGCGGTGCCACAGGTGGCCTAACCTGTGCTCCCTGAGCTGCACTAGTAAAACGAGGGCTTACGGGACACTCTCTTATTTGATGTCCAGCTGCACCGCAATAGAGGTACATCCCCATCCTCTTCCTACAAACCTTCCAGATATGATCGGGCTTCTTACAGAAGTTGCACTAAGGGGCATTCTATATGCCTCTGCTGATGGTGCTGCACCTGCTGAACTGGTACCCTAGCATGAATCTGCTACTGGTACAGCAAAAAAGATCGATGATGTAGCTGAGGACGTTTAGCAGCCCCCGCACTGCTCGTAGCCCCCGAGAACAGATCACGATCTCTCTTAGGCTTTAGGCCCCACTCTCGCTCCACTTTGCGAGCCTCCGCAAGGATCTCTACATAAGTCGAGTAGAAAGAGGGGATAAGGATCTTGATATCCCAGATCAAACCCTTCCTGAAGCGGCTCGCCTTGATCTCTGGGTCACGCACCATATACTCGACATATCGGCTCAGCCTGTCGAACTCTGCAGCGTACTCCTCTACTGACAAACTCCCATGCTGGAGGTTCTGAAACTGCCTCGCCAAGTCAATCTTGTCTGTAGGGGAAAAAAACTTCTCCTTGAAGATGTCCTTGAACTATTCCCAGGTATGACCCTCTCCAGCAAGAGCCAGCTCATTCCTGAACCACGTACGAGTGATGTCTAGTAGCTGTAGCCCCACCGCCTCGACCTTCAGGTCGTCTGCAAGACGGGAGGCCCTCATATGACGCTCGATATCCTCGAGCCACTCATCAGCATAAATGATACCCTCTGTCCCGCTAAAATCCCAAGGCCCCAACTTCTTAAAGTCCTAGATGTTGCCCGACCTCGGCTGCGCTCCCTGATGCGGAGCCCTCTGGTCCACGACTGCTAGAGCCAACTGATGGGCATCTTCTATGCCCTGACACATCGCGTCTGTCTGCCTCTGCTGAGCCTTAGTCTGGGCTCTCTTGGCCTCCATCATCTGCCGAAGGAAGGCAAATATCTGCCCCATATCGGTAGGTAATGGGGGTAGAGGAGGCAGATCCTCGGCTACAGATGGAGGAGTCCGATGTGCAGGAGAAAGAACATCCATGACTACTCCTACCGCAGCGACCTCCGTGACAGTCCTCGTAACTGGTGGAGGAGCGCCCCCGAATGCTGCTGTAGATGCACCAACTACAATAGAAGTGACTGGCTCAGGTCCGCAAGATGTGGCAGACCTCTCAGTCTCTGCAGGCCTAGAATGCTGTGATCTTATCTTTGCCATCATGAAGACAGATCGAAAGAAAGAAGTCAATATGGCACAAGATAGATCATATCAAAGGAGGATAATTAGAGTACAAATAACTAGCATAAAGAAAGGATAGTTGTATAGAAGCAAATTTGAAGTTTCCTAATTGTGATTGAGTATCATTAGCCTATAGCCTATATCTTCTAAACCTGTAGCAGGCTCGTAGCAGTACTCTAAGTCGAGCACCACTATGACATCGCACTAAATGCGACTTCTGACCTGCATGGGACACCACTAAAAATGTGTCACAACCCGCACCCGGAGTGAGGGCACGAGTGCGTGACAACGTCCCAGCCTACGCCGCAGAAACGACGTAGAATGCTATCTAGGTCTACTATCTAACAACAGTTATAATATCAAAACCTGTCGAGAATAGTCAACTTCGAATGGAAGACAAGCAATGACAATATAATATACTCAATCATAATAATCTAAGAAAGATAGATGATACTGAAAGATAAAGACAACAAGATATAAAAATATCATCCAAAAAATCCAACACAGAATAATACAAGTCTAAAGTCTCAGAGTCAATAATCTCAAATAAAATACTAAAATAATAACAAGCTAAAATGTAATCTGGAGACAAAGTCTAGTACTAAACTAATCTAGCTAAGCTACTCCAATGCCTCATCGGCTGGAGCTAACCCTTGCTGAACTAGGGTCTCCATGTCTAAGCCAACTACATCATGTGGACCGTAGTAGGTAGGACACTCCTCCTCGCCATAATCTGTAAAATTTTGTCAACATATCTAGTCAGGATGAAACGAGCACAAATCTCCAATAACAGTTAAAGTTAGACAATATTAAAAATATAGCAGTAAATAGAGAGAATATACAAGGTAAAGTAGTACGTATATGAATCATGGTAAGGCATATCAAGACTGTAAATGAGTGTAAGAGCAAGAGAACAGTGTATATCATGTACGAAATCAAGAACTACTATTTATGTGAGTTTAGCACTAGTTTTAACATGTGATCGACTTAGGAACTTGTACAGGAAAAATGGTCTGGCTAATCATACGTGCGGTGTATGATTAACACTCACAGGAAAATAATATCTTGTACAGAAAGGATTTGATCACATATCTATGCTAATACCCCCACCCCCGACTAGTATAATGGATCCAACCACGACATGTCATGACACATATTCTCTAAGAAGGTCGCGAGCCTTCACAGGAATCATGTTAATACAATTTAGAAGGAACAAGGAAAAAACTTACACATGATGTACCAGAGAATACATAGAATAACATCTCATGATGGAATCCAGATAAATACCAATCAGTGTGAACAATATGACAGGAGAACAAGGATATCTATACTAAATAAAAGAAAAATAGGCGATATCATAAAACAGAAATACTATTAGAGAATGTACTCGCCTGAGATACGATAGAAATATATCAATAGTGTAATCTGGCTCAGAGTGAAGTCACAGACCTAAGGATGAGATATGCATGAGTTAAATATGGTTCAACAGTATTAGGCATGATTTCTAGTGTATGCTATACAAATCTAGGTTAAATTCAGTCATACTAAGTCACACCAAGTCACACTAGGTCATACAAAGTCAAACTAGATTAAACTAGGTCATGCTAAGTCATACTAAGTCATAGCAAGTCAAACAAAGTCAAACTAGGTCAATGTAAGTCAAACAAAGTCAAACAAGGTCATACTAGGTCAAGGGTTGACCTATAGTTGACTTTTGGTCAACTGGTCAACTTTGGTCAACTCCTAGTCCAATCTAGGTCAAACTAGGCTAATGGTTGACTCACAGTTGACTTTTGGTCAACTGTTCAACTATGGTCAACTCCTAGTCTATTCTAAGCCAAATGTTGACTCTTGACTCAATATTGACTATCAGTCAAAACCATCAACTTTGGTCAAACATGGTCAAATCTTAGTCAAATACCCTATTCCCAACTATTACCTACCAAGATACCATATACCTTGATCCTATTGGTATCCCAATACCAATACCTTAGTTGGAAGTCAATTACCTTAATCTAGGTAAACCCAATACCTTAATCTCCCAATATCCATACTTAGATATCTAGTATCTACCCTAAGCTACTAGCTAATAATATCTTAGCTATCTAACTTTAAGATACCTAGGTAAATCCCATACCTTGAAGGTAATCCCAATATCCTACCTTGAAAGTAAACCCCTATTTCCTTGTGATAAGGTAAATACATTACCTTACCTTGTAATAAGGTAATCCAAGGTAATCCTAAGATATCCCTCTTAGTTTCCTAAGATACTAAGACACCTTAGATACCAGTAACTAGACACCAACTACCACTAACTATCTACTATCTAACTTTCTAACTAAGATACAATACATCTCTAATATATATCTATCTAAACTCTAAGCTAACATTACTAACTTACTAATATGTCAAATATCCTAACTTAACAACTAACACCTAACAATACCTTATCTATATATATCTAACATAGACTAACTAACTTACTATACTAACAATTATCTATCTAACAACTAACTCACCCACACTCTATTCGTAATGCCACTACCGAATAACGATATAGTACTCGGGATGGATTGGTTGAGCAGACACCATGCCAGTATAGATTATCGTGGCGGTAGAGTTCTTTTCCATCTGCTAGGAGAGCCAGAGTTCGAGTTCGCCAGACGGGAGGCAGAGCAAAGCATCGGAGTCTTCTGCAGAGTTTCAGTTGAGGGGTAGACAATGCCACATCTATTGATAGCAGAGTTCATGGATGTCTTTTCGTAGGACTTGTCAGGACTACCACCGGACAGAGACGTTGAGGTCTCTATAGACTTAGTGCCCGACGTAGAGCCGATATCTCAGCACGTCTATAAGGTGAACAACAGCGAGTTGGTGGAGTTAAAGAAACAGGTGGATGAGTTGCAGGACAAAGGCTTCATCCGATCTAGTTCTTTACCATGGGGTGCACCGGTACTTTTTGTTCCGAAGAAGGATCGGACGGTATGGATGTGTATCGAGTACAGGGCACTCAACAACCTTACGATCAAGAACAAGTACCCACTGCCGCGGATCGATGATCTCTTGAATCAGTTGAGCGGAGCTAAGGTATTCTCTAAGATTGATCTCAGGTTAGGCTACCATCAGGTAAAGGTGAAGAGGGAGGATATCCCGAAGACAACATTCAGGACGCGATATGGCCAGTTCGAGTTTATGGTAATGCCGTTTGGGTTGACTAACGCCCCGACGGTATTCATGAACCTGATGAACAAGGTATTCCACCAGTACTTGGACAAGTTCATGGTGGTGTTCATTGATGATATCTTGGTGTACTCGAAGACCGTAGAGGAGCATGAGAAGCATTTGAGAATGGTTCTAGAGACTCTCAGGAAGGAGGAGCTTTATGGCAAGCTCTCGAAGTGTGAGTTCTTCCTGGATCGAGCTGACTTCCTGGGTCATGTTGTGACTGGAGATGGAATCTCAGTTGACCCGAGGAAGATCACGGTAGTTGAGGCATGGACAGCACTGAGTTTAGTTGTGGAGATCAGAAGCTTCTTGGGATTGGCAGGCTACTACAGGAGGTTCGTTCAGGATTTCTTTCGGGGTGCAGAGCCATTGACTAGGCTGACCGGAAGGATGCAGAGTTTATCTAGTCAGAGGAGTGTCAGGTCGCTTTTAATGAGTTGAAGAAGCAGTTGACGACAACGCCGATTCTGACATTGCCATCAGGATCAGGCAGGTACACTATCTACAGTGACACATCGGGGAAGGGTTTGGGTTGTGTCTTACAACAGCATGGAAGGTAATTACCTATGCTTCCAGGCAGTTACGTCCACATGAGAAGAACTACCCTACCCACGACTTGGAGTTGGCGGCAGTTATCTTTGCTCTGAAGTTGTTGAAACACTATCTATACAGAGAGCGTGTGGAGATCTTCACAGACCACAAGAGCTTGAAGTATGTGTTTACACAGAAGGAGCTCAACATAAGGCAGCGTAGATGGTTGGAGTTGATGAAAGACTTCGACATTTTCCTGCAGTATCATCCAGGGAAGGCTAATATGGTTACCGATGCTTTGAGCAGATATCTGATAGCCATGTGTTTGACGGTAGATCATCACTTGCTAGTAGATCTGGAGAGCCTGGGGATCAAGGTGCTAGTGCCACGAGTGGAGATACAGATGTGGGGTCTACAGATTCAGTCAGACTTGATAGAGAGGATCAAGTCGACTCAGTTCGATGATGTTGCTCTGCGGTGCATCCGAGAGCAGGCTTGAGCAGGAATGGTGGATGAGGAGTTCACTATTACAGAGGATGGTACATTAAGGTACGATTCCAGACTGTGTGTGCCCAGCGGAGAGCTTCGAGAGCAGGTTATGCATGAGGCCCATCGATCTCAGTACTCCATGCATCCAGGTGCCAACAAGATGTATAGGGATCTGAGGAAGCATGTATGGTGGTGTGGGATGAAGGGGAGGTAGCATGCTTCGTCGCTAGATGTTTGGTCTGCCAGCAGGTGAAGGCAGAGAGGCAGAGGCCAGGAGGTTTGTTACAGCCGTTGCCTATTCCAGAGTGGAAGTAAAAATACATCACGATGGACTTTGTCTCGGGATTGCCGCGTACGCCATGAGGAAAAGATGCGATTTGGGTCATCGTAGATAGGTTGACCAAATCAGCTCACTTTTTGCCATTTAAAGTGGGTTTGTCTATCGAGAAGCTAGCAGAGATGTATATACTGTAGATTGTCAAGATTTATGGAGTTCCGGTGAGCATTGTCTCGGATCGGAATAGTTGCTTTACTTCCCATTTTTGGCGAAGTTTGCAGAATAGTTTGAGCACTCAGCTCAAGTTTAGTACTGCATACCACCCTCAGACAAACGAACAGTCAGAGAGGACTATTCAGACACTCGAAGACATGCTGCAGACTTGTGTCTTAGATTTTAGAGGTTCCTGGGAGGATCACCTGTACTTTGTGGAGTTTACATACAACAACAGTTTTCAGGCCAGCTTCGAGATATCACCGTTCGAGGCACTATACGGGCGTAGATGTCGTACACCCTTGTCTTGGGATGACGTTGGAGAGCGAGCTTTATTGGGACCTGAGATGGTTGTGGATGCAGCCGAGAAGGTGAAGCTCATCAGAGATCGACTTCGCGTGGTACAGGACAGACATCGACAATGGGCCGATAGCCACCGCAGATCGTTAGAGTTCGAGGTACAGCTTAGAGATAGGATTAGAAGTAGGATTGTTTGTTTTGTGATTTTATTGATCATGTTTGATTATTATAGTTAATTTGAGACCTTATTTGTGATTAGGTTAGAGATCTGGTTTTTTGAGGATATCTCCGACACGTGGTACCATACGTTTTGGTGGAGGTAGAAAGCTTAGCCCGCGCTTCATCGGACCTTTCATTATTAGCGGGGGAGTCGGTGACGTGTCATACAGGCTAGACTTGCCACCTGCATTAGTAGGAGTCCACAACGTATTTCACGTATCGCAGTTGAGACGGTACGTGACGGACCCTACCCATGTACTCGATCATTCAGATATCGAGGTAGGACCTACTCTTAGCTATCCAGAACAGCCTGTGGAGATTCTGGATCGACGAGAGAAGGTACTGAGGAACCAGACGATACCCTTGGTTCATGTCGCATGGAGGCATCATTCTCCAGGAGAGTCTATCTGGGAGCGGGAGGATGAGATGCGCGAGCGATACCCTTAATTTTTTGGACCTTGAGGTATGATTTTCTATCCTTCTCATCAGTTTAGTTTCGCCTTTCAATTTCGAGGATAAAATCCTTTTAAGGAAGGTAGACTTGTCACTACCACATTTTTGACTTGAGGGTATTTTGTTCATTTTGACTTTTTGGTGAATTTGAAATTTTATTAATAAAATATGTGCTAATTATTTATTAAGCCTTAACCTAGAAGTTATCCTAATCTCGATATGACCATGAGACTAGATATTACTTAAGAATCTTCTAAGCTAAGTGCCAAGATTAGAAATATCTAGATATTGTGTTAGTAGGATATTTTGGTTAGATATTATTAAAGGTAAACCTAGTTTTGATATGCGCCTTAGATTGGACTTGATTTACCTAGAGAGAAGCTTAGCCACACATCTAAACTAATGCCTAGCCCTAATTCCTATGCTTGGCCGGCCACATTACCCCTATAAGTAGCAACACATGAACCCATCTTGCCTCTTTTAACACATACAAGAAACCCTAATCTAGTTCTTCCCTAATTTCTCCTATTTAATCAAAATTAATTCCAAATTGAGTCAAATCAATTGCATCATCATCCCCAACAATAGAGGAGGCTAGTGGAGGCTTGCTAGCAAGGTTTGAGGACCATTTGAACCATATCAAATTGGCAGAGGAGCTCATTCCTAGGGTTTTTACATCGAGATTGAACTCTTAATAGGTAAACCTCTCTAAACACTCAAAAAATCATGATTTCTCTTTGTAGATGCATACATCTAGGTGTCATACCCATGTATACCAAGTTTGGTAGGATCTCGTGTCCATTTAGTATGCGTAACGGACACGTATCGGTGTTTTTAAATAGGTATTTGATAAAATGCCCAAGTGAACTGTTTGTTTGTAATTTCTGAGACTATTTACATGTTTTGATAGCCCAATATATGAGGAACAAAAAACCCTAACTCTGAGCTGGATTCTGTGTCGTGTCCAAAATGGACACGAACCGACTGTACGAGGCCACGCTGAGTGTCCTGCTGCCACGCTGTTCGTATGTGCTGCACATGCCACATGGCAGTGTGCCACTTGGTGGACACCTTGGGGGCAGTGACTGACAGGTCATCCCTCGAGTCTCAGAGCTTTTTGTGTCGTATCGAACACGAGAGTTTGAGTGCACTGACACAACATTGCACTGTGCACTGTTAGTTTTGTCCTCTGATACGCACGCACCCGCATGACACGACACGACTTGGACCTATTTCAGGCTACTAGACACGTTCACCCAGCATAAGTGTAGACACGACCACGTGTCAGCCTATGGACTGTGTCGTGTCCAGTTCGACTCGAACACGCCGCACGAGCCTGTGCATAGGCAGTTTACTGACGCTATGTAATTTTGGTATTTGACATCTCGTGTCCAGATATGTGGACACGAGAACAACCCCCCTGACATGTATAATGTTGACTCACCTCTGTACAAATTTTTTTTGGGTTTTGCCATGCAAATCGAACGGGTTTTCATATGTTCTGATACTATTTACTGAATATGAAATGAGTTTTAATGTTAATATGTGTTCCCTATTTTTATGAAACTAAGATTAAGTTTTGTAATGTAATCTGAGTTTGATTTAATATATATTAACTGTCAATATATATATATATATATATATATATATATATATATATATAAAACTGGAATTTGGGTTTAATAAGACTGAGTTGGAAGAAATAGAAATATTCACTGTTTTGTATTAAAACTGAGATATGATTTGGGTTTTAGGTTTGAGTATTGAATGTACATGATGTGTCGAGTTCATGATAACTTAATGTTTCAACTGAGACATGTATAATGAAGATTTAAACTGAGAATGATGAGTTGAATTTAATATATGTTAACCTATTCGAATGAAACTGAGTTTACGTTTTCAATTGCGACTTAATATAGGATACTGATACATGATCTCACTGATGCTTACAAAACCTGGGAATATTTGGAACTGAAATCAAAACTAAAATGTTATTGTATGTTATATGTTTATATAGAAACCTGAGAATGAACTGACATGAGTTTGTTTTAAAATGAAATCTGAGTTTAGATAGTTATCTTAAAACCTGAGTTCCTTTCAAATAAAAACTGAGATTACATATTGCATAATTGAGTTGTTGATGTAAACTGAACATATGTATATGAAATAGAGATTTAAATGCAATGTGGTACCACTTGAGGGATAATACAATGTTAACAGAGTAAACCCCCTTCATATCACTGTATGACACACATACACACACAACCTATATATTGCCTTCATTTGCTCTCTATGTGTATATATATATATATATATATATATATATATATATATATATATATATATATATATATATATATATATATATATATATATATATATAAATATATATATATATATATATATATACCCTATATATGTACCCTATATATATTAGTATATAATGCAATGTAATGAAAAAGTGAATATAATATATACATACATATATATATATATATATATATATATATATATATTAAAAATATATATATATATATATATATATATATATATATTTTTAATATATATATATATATATATATATATATATATATATATATATAATGCAATGTAATGAAAAAGTGAATGTAATTTGAATAAATATATGTGGTATTCTATATTACTTATGTTTGTGTGCTAGTTTGGACTATAGTACTAGACTATAGTGTGGCTTTGTGCTTAGTATAGCTAGTTGGCTAGGCTTTGTATTGTAATTTGGTTTTAGACCTAGAATTGACTTGTTAAGCCTAGATTAGACTAACCTAGACTAGTTTGACTAGAGTTGACCTAGTTTGACTTTTAGAGTTGACCAAAGTTGACTTTGGCCTAGATTGACCTAGAAATATGCAGATGTATTGTACTCTTTATTTATAACCCCTTTGTATACATCATGACTTGTGTTGCTCTAATAGGAGTTAGATACCTCTTTTCGGACAGTATATTCTCATCGGACATTCGGATTTCAGACGAGTACATTCTCTGATCGTTTCATACTTGTTAGGATTTATATTCTTGCTCTAGATCACTTTACTTGGTACTGTCACGATGTTATCATGGATTGGTACTATATGGATCTTTTATGAAATGTTATCCCCCTCGGGAGCATCGGATACTTCATGTCATGTGTTTCATGTACATCACGTATTCTTTGATCTCATGTTATTCATGTATACTTATGTGCATTCATGTACGTTCGTGTATGCTCAAGTACTCTCATGTGTTTTCGTGTACGACCATGTTTTCCTATATGCTTTATGTATAACCAATCTATTCATGTGCACTCATGTGATTCATGTATTCTCATATTCACTGAGCCCATCATGTATATTATTCATGTGTACTATTTATTGAGCCCACGTGAAATCATATACGTAACATAACTTGAATAGATCCTTGTGTATTGGTTGGGGCATGGGTGAGTATAATTGGTTATGTGGATCATATCCCTAGTAGATTATTCATGTGAACTCCATAGCTTATTCATGTGCAACCTAACCTGTTTCCATAACCATATTGTGCTCTAAATCACTAGTCACTTACATTTCTTACCTATCATGTATATATTTCCAGTTATCAAATATCTTCCTGTTTTCATGTACATCTTTTTTTACAGTTCATGTATCTTACTCTTTTGTATGCTTTATACTTTTCTGGCATGTTATGAACTGTGTGAGATGTATTGTGCTCGTTCCTGTCCTGACTGGACCTGTTGAAAATATTACAGAGGACGAGGAGGACTTCTGTACCACTTACTATGGAGCCCACATAAATGATACTTGTGAGCTGATTCCATAGGAAGGCCCTGCAGCAGTTGACGACACCATCCCTTTAGTCTAGGCTAGTTAGCTAGACAGTTATTATTCTTGTTGTCTTGTCTTATTTTGACATTCTGAGATGTATTAGTTTTGGATGTTGTTGTTGTGTCGTAAAGACACTTAGACTTGTTTCCCTTCTATTTGTATTTCTTTTGGTGATTATCGTATCTATCAGATAATGCTATTTCTACCTTAGATTGTGATTGAGATGTACCTTCTATATTATCCTCCGTGCGAAGAGTATATCTTGTGCAGTTATACTATACTGTGTTAGATGTTGTGACCTAGGACATCGTTCTACCACCGACACTGCGACGTAGGCTGGACGTACCCACTTCTCGTGCCGCTACACTGGGTATGGGTCATGACAGAGCTCCAGATCATCGAGCTCCTAGTTAGGTAGTACCATCAGCTTCGAGGACGATATTGGTGTAGCAGTCCAAGCAGTCAGTACAGTTAGGGTGTACCTACTATGAGAAGCCCGGGGCACGTCGCATCTCAGTACAAGAGGGCCAATGGTAAGTATCAGGTGTGGAGCGTCTAATCACAAATATGGTCTTGCTTTGCCCAGGTCCAGTAAGTCAGGTAAAAATCAGCAACATGACAGAGTAGCAGCCCGATGCATGGGCAGAGAGAATTTGGTATCATAGAGCAGATGTTGGCTAAGGGCAGTCAGATGTTCGTGAGCTTTTGAGGTATTCCGTCGGTCTTTCTTATTCTTGGGTTTCGTCGACGGCCTTGTATTCCATTTATACCCGGAGTGTAATGGTCGCCTCGATTATTCGGCGAGTGAAGACGAGTTTCTTATCCCACTCTTCCATCTCTGTAAATTGAGATACACGATATCTGTCATGTATCTCGACTACGAAGGTGAGTCCTGAATCAGAGTCATATTCTCGATTAATTTGTTGGTACCGACTTACTTCGAGACTTGACCCATGTCCACTTTGTGAGTCAGCGTAGGAAAGCGATAACGAATCCCTACTCAACTGGCTCAGGGGTATATTATTCCATATGCCTCCTAGTTCTCCTCTTTTCTTGTATTATATATGTATGTATTTATTATTTTTTTGTATTTATTTAAATTCTGTTTCTCAAATATCATTTGTATACGGGATGTTTTCTTTCGATGAGTTATGATTTTTGACCTTGTTTTAGCATGCGTGTTTTACTCGTCCAGCTTTAGGAAATTCCGATGACAGAATTTTTCTAAGGTGGGTAGGGTGTAACATTCTTTACCAGTTTTTATTTTTTGAATTGTGAGTATTTAAAATTTTCTCTTTGACCGACATACCGACGGTGTACCAGTGTGTACCGATAGTATACCACACAGAAGATATTTTCCACTTTTAGATATTTTTGATTTCTGATATTTTGATAAATAGTGGTTAGATATTTTGATGAATAGTATTTTGATAGTTTGATAAATAGCATTTAGAGATTTTGGTGAATAGTGTCGAAACACCCTATTATCCATTTGATAATTGGTTTTCTTTTAATGGATGAGATTGCTTTAGAATGAGTCATGGATTGCGATCCAACGGTCACGATTAATTCACCCCTTCTATATATACCTTTTGATTTCTCTCTCTCTCTTGTTCTCTTCGCTCTCTCTTCATTTCTTTCTTCTTCTCCCCCTTGGGTTATGCATAGGAGCTGGCCTTGAGGCCTTGGGTGTGGTGTTTAACCCTCCTAGGAGGAGGAGTAGAAGCTTAGGCTTGGTTGGTAAAACTCTAGGCGAGTATATCTTGCTCAAAAGTGATATGACCATGCTTTATTTTTGGTTTTCCATAGAAATTAAAGTTTTAGTGTTCTATAATATGCTTCTCTATATTGCTAACATCTTTAGTATATAGCATTTTGGTTTTGATCGGTTGTATTGCGTAGATCTGTGATTCTAGATATAATTTTCAAGTATTTTGAGGTTTTCATCTTTCAAATTTCATAATCAGTAAAAACTAATTCTTTCATTTTGTAGAAAATTCAATTCTATTCGATTTTGACTTTTGAAAATCCGAATTTCGATTTAAAATGAGGTTTTTATGGCCGAAACAAGTTTTGCTATTTTTCCAAGTTTCTGCTGCTGTTACAAAATGGTACACCGACGGTATACTGGTGCATACCAACGGAATACTGATTTTATACCCCGAAAACCCTATGTTTTTTGGTCAGAATACCGCCGATATACTACATTATACCGTCGGTATCCAATTTTGGCTGATTTGAGCTTTTTGTCCGTTCTTGCACGTTTTCGTCCATTTTTGCTATTTTCTTCGATTGAAATGATGTCTTATCATACTCTAGTGTTGTTGTATAGTTAAAAAATTATTGTCCATATTATATACATGTCCATGTTCATGTTCACGTATTGTTCTATGTCCAGATTCTAGATAGTGGCTCATAGTAGCGCACTCATGTATTGATTTTCTTATTAATTTCTAGATCAAAAATATGAGTACATGTTCTTCCTTGACACCGTGGATATAGCTTGTTAAATGTTTAATATATTGCATTTGGCACTGGACAATCGAGTGTGAGTATTGTTCCGTGTATCACGTGATGTTAGTACGGGGATGTTCACAAGTGATAACTTGCGAATTACTCATACATAGCACACGTCATCTTAGCAAATCTTGAGTGTATACGACTTGAGAATTTGACATGAATATGATAAGGTAAATGATAAGTAAATTCAAGTAGATCATTGTAGGAGGAAATTCGCACTACTAACCTCGAGCTTCATGGGCCCCATGAGGCGTGGCTCAACCATTCTAGGCAAGGGCTCCATGACCTACCAAGTTTGCACGTATTGATACGCGACCAAGTCATATGTCATGCAGGGTTGTGGCACAGTCAGTTGTATGTTTTCTTTTACAAGTATATGATATGGTTGTTCATGTTATAAGTTCAGACTTTCATTTGCAAGCAGTCATGTTAGGAATAGATGCACAAGTTACTCGTACCCCTGGACATCTGGGTATCTGCAGTCAGGTAGTTACGAAGATCCTCAACTTGCATACTAGTAATTAGGATTGTGATAATCCTAGCTAGTTAATGATAGCAAGCCGTAGGAAATGAGGCTGTGCACTTCTGGTTGTGTGTTACTTATATTCTCTTTGTGTCGGTGAGTGGCCAGAGGTTAAGTTCTGCTCTAGAAAAGATCTGCAACCCCGGTCCTTGTTTAGTTTAGGTTGTGGCTCCGATTTCTAGTAGTTCCTAAGTCCCTTGTTGCTCATCGACTTATTCTGTTCCATAGCTATATTATTCAGTATTTTATTCTGTCATTTATATTCTCGACATACGTGTATTGGTATCGCACTAGTCTCGATCGCTTATTTATTTTCTGCCTATGTTGTTGTTTTTTTGTGGTTTTATGTCGTTCATCGAGCTTTCCTTGTGCTATTTGTATTTAGGGTTTTGAACAACTTTTGTTTGGCCAAATTTACCGCTAGAGCCCGGATTCTTCCTACCTATCTCTTGATGTTTGCCACCTGCTTAGATCTGTGATTCCTCCCGCGAGGGGTTCTTTTTCTACTTGCGGTTTATTTCCCTTTTGATGGTGTTTGCTGGGGCATGTGTTAGCCCTATTATTTTGAGACCTTCTCAGACTTCGGTCAACATGATGTATTATATTAGATCTAGACTGATATAGTGATCACGTATATTGGCACTTTACTAGTGTAGCATTTTGTAATCACTAGCTTCATGATCATGTATGATATAGTATTTTGGGATGCCTCTTTACTTTCATATGTGATTTACTCTAGATATTTTTGTTGATGGATTGAGATAGGATTTATTTAACCATAGGAGTCATCAGTGGCATACTAGAGTACACCCACTTGTCTTCTAGACAGCCGTGATCGTATATTCGGGTACTGGCATACTCCTATAAACGTAGTTGACTTTATTTTGTCCCCGCTTTCCAGTATTCTAGTTCTGGGGCATGACACCAAGCATTCTTCCTCTCTTTATCTATACTCTCAATCGAATTGACGAATGAGAGGGACCCGGACATGCGGGACGAGTCAGAATGTCCAGAGACACAGAAGACCTACCCTAATAAATACATCACTCCTCGACAGGATAACGATCCTCCGAGGCTCCTACTGCAGGTTTCTTAACGTCATCCTCCTACTCTTTATCCATCGGGATTCACCAACCAAAGAAGAGGTGTAGTCGCTCTTGATGCATGTACTTAACCAAGTAAAATAAATAAGGTGGAAGGAAAATAGTCGGCCAACGAAAAGACTTTTGGTTAACTACTTCTTTGTATTCAAAATTCCCGTTAGGGGTTTCGGAACGAATACCTTCCTCAAGGGTCGGACGCCTTCCTGCAATGTTGTTCCGTCGGTCGCTTCCTCGAAAGTCAAGGACTCCTTACCCCAGAGCCGCATGCTGCGACAGATTGCTCTGACGGCCAAAGAATTTCCAGGGATGGCTCTCTTCCTCGCGATGAGGCCTTGACATCGCCCTGCTCAGTGGATCACAGAGATGAAGAATATGAGGGCTTCAGCCGTGTACCCATGATGAAGATATTTACCCTATCATAATTAACAGGGGACAATTGGCTTGACAGTGGAAGGTGGCCGCTATAAGTGATCAACGGGTCATCCTCGACAGCTGGCAGTACAAACTTGGCTCTGGTGCCAACAACAAAATAATAACGCCATGCTCGGATGCCATCTAGCATACCTCCAACAAACCAAGGCATGGGCTTGGGTTCTCCAGTAAGAAGTGATAGTAGCCAAACTGTCTTGCAAGCCAGCTTGGAAGATAGGGCTCCAGAAAGACAAATTCTCGACTTCGAATACCAAGTAGGATGGTCGGACAGAAAGAAGTCAATGGCAAGCCAAAACAGAGGTGATGTCAATGCTTATCTCTACATCCTTCTGAAGACGTCTTCTCTTCTCTCTGGTAAAATACGGGACCATTACAAAAAATGTGTGATCCCTCATAGAAGCCAGTGCTCGACGGCAGAAAGGGACCTCTTTCGAGATCCAGGACATCTTAATATATTGTCATAAGAATGGGTCTCCCTCAAGAATACCACCTTTCAGTTCTAGAGGCATCATAAATCGATTGTGCAGCAAGAGCCACCCCATCATGAAATGGTAAGGCAACTCCACACAATTAAAGTCGCCAGTCCCCTTATGATCAAGAACTTTCTAGGTAAAATTGTGGAGGTCGTGGTTGATGCAGCACACCATCGTCGGGAGGATAGCAAGTTTATACCCAAATACCAACTACACAACTGGGAGTATTAGGTTGCGATTAATCTTGTCTGTCGACCCTGAACTACTAGAAACCACACATAATTATAGCCAAATCATCAAAAAGCCAGCTAGCATTGCCTTGTCGGATAGAGGCTGCACATCCTGATAAAGTAATTTATGTCCTCGACGGGGTAGTTGGTTCCATCATCCTCAATGACAGACTTCTCTGTCTCTCGTATCATGGCCTTGACCATTCGACCAGGTTGTAGCTTCCTCACCCTAAACCGGTAGGGTTTGAAGAAGAATAAAAAAGATGAGAGGTCCATCGATGATAAGAGGAGCTGCCCACCTCTGTTTTTTTCTTACCCAGCATGAGGTGTCAACACATTATATGGTGACATAGCAGTTCCTTATACACAATAGAGAGTTCGGGCTTTTCTCCTCCCAATTCCCTTAGCTCCTTATTGGAAGGAGTATATTCCTCGTAAGGCTCCTCGCCGTAATACAATATGGGACTTCATCATCTCATAAAGTGCCAATCCCATCTCACCACTAGGCATGAAGAAAGTACTAGTACTATAGTTTAGTTATATCAAAGCAATGAACATGCCAGAGTTGATATCCAGGCCACGAGTAGCCCTTACAGCAAAGAACATGACACACCATCCTCAAATGTCCTCGTATTATTCAAAGATCCAACCAAAAAGGGTATCCCACTCAGGGCTGTAATGGACCCAACCGACCATCCGAAGTTGCCCGGTAGGGTATAACCCATTCGCTGCCAACCGATTTAGAAAGGTGACAACGATAAATGGGTGAACAATTAGAGATAACTCGTTTGAGATGACACCTTTCTCACCCCAGTACCGAAATATGGAGACAGATGTGGCCAGCTACCCCGTATAAGGTACGAAAATGTCATACGACAATCACGGCTGTTGCTAGACTTAGGGGGCACATGCTACAATCAAGTCACCTAGGGTCTCATGGAACAACTATGTCTTAATCATTCGAGCAAGAATCAACAATTAATGAGCATATACGATAAAGCAGTAAGGCATCCCCGACGCTTCATCAAAATGTTCACAAGAACTAGCCATACAAGATGCCAACTAGCACAGAGAGCCAATAGTACATAACCATAGTCAGTTGTATTATGATTTAATTACAATTATGTAAAAGGAACTAATGTTCAGAATAGCCAGCTAACTAGGTACCGGTGGCTAAACACTAAGTACAAAATGATGATATCAGAGTGGCAAACAAGAAACCCATACTTGTCCTCTGATGGCCATGCTTCTAGTATGCACCATCATTATCAAGGAAAAAGATTGGATCCTCAGGCGTTGCTACGAGATTTGGCCAAATAAAACCAGCGGGGTCAACCCCGAATAGCAAGTACAAGAAGGGATAATATGAATGAGATGAATACCCAAGCAATAATATAAGATCCGACCGATAATTATAGGCTATAATTTACTTATAAGGCAATGCACACCCTTACAACCAAATGGACAAAGAGTGCCGAACTGCGACGGGATAGATTAAATCCTATAATCGTGTTCAGGCTAAATAGCTTCTGAATCGTAGCTTCGGTCCATATCCTGTCCCAGCATAATAGCCCAACCCAACAACCAAACAAGGACATCGGTTGGACCATGCACCGTTACAGTCCTTGTCCCTCGGCTACTAGTAGAGAAATATATCACAAGCAAGTCAGTTTACAAGCGATAAATCAGTCTTACGACTTTCTATGTCTAGTCTGGGTTATCCCAGTAATGCTTATATAGGAATCCTCAGATCGTGTCGTACCCTTGTCGGGCTAGCTGAACCGTTATTTACGTATAGCACATAGCACATAGAATGCACCGCTCCTTCTAAGGCTACCGTGCTAAACATATCATTAGAAGTTCCAGTCCTCTTATTTGTAGGTACTGACTCGGCATATGTCAGATACTACACCCCGCTAGTGCGAATGAATATACAGTACTCGTGGTAGCCAACCTTGCACTCTCAGACAATTTGTCTGACAGGGCCGGTAACGCATGACCTCAAGATTCTGTTCCCTCCCAATGCTTCTATCCATTTGAGTTGCCTAGATTAACCCTACCTTTACTTGGATTCACATGTCGTGGCCATATGATCATCCTCCTAGATGTCGTACCTTGGCACGAGTACCCTAAGTATGGATCCAGAATGGCTCATAGAGTCCCAATTCTAAATACATCCTTAGTGTAAAGCATCAAACCATCAATCATCAAACTACGTCGATGTTACAGACCACTAACCATGACCGTACTAGAAAATATGATTTCTACTGACATATAACTCATGGGATCGCTTAGCACGTAGATTAGCACCTCGGTACACACATAGGATAGCACCACAGTGCTCACACAGTTGTACCTCATTACATGCAGGTAATAGTACTAGCACAGTACAGGTTATCAAGTCAGGAACATGGTCAAACAGGAACATGGGCTAGCCACTTAGAATCTACTAGGTATACATATGAATGGGCAGACATAAGTATTTGCCATGACAAAAGGTTATATGAACTTTTTGTGTTTAAACATAAAAAGAGTACAATCGATTTCTAAACAGGAGATCTAAGTACAAAATTTCTGGGAAAGTATGACGGTGGAGATCGAGCACTACAGCGGCTCGTTTACTCCGTTGACGATCTGACGATGAGTTGAACTTGCTTTGGCTTTCTGGTGTCGGTGATTGAAACTCTAGGGTTACCAATCAAGAGGATGCTGAATTTGAAGATTTTGAAGCATCTTTATCGAAGGAAAACTCCTTCTATTTATAGGAGGAATCACATATGCGATGTGCTTAAGGATTGTGTAGATATGCTACACGTGGCGATATGGAAGAATCTTGAGGTGGCATAGTGAGGGATACTGTCGAGCTAACACGTGACAGGCACGGGGATTCTTTTCTATCGAGATTTTTCGGGGAGTAATCAACATAACTAAATAATAACACGTAGCGTGTGCTTATTTGTTGATCAGATGAATCTGAGCAGATTCTGTTCCTATACCCGAAGTTTGATTTTGTCTTATCTTAGAGGGCTATTAGTTTAAACAAACCACTAGGATATGGCTCTCGTCCATAAGAACAAACTTTGTCCTTATCTGTGGTTTAAATAAACCGATAAGATATTGCTCTTATCAACAGAATCAAATTATGTCTTATCTTAAGAGCAGTGGCTTAAACAAACTGATCGCGTGGTATCCTGAAAGATATACACACCCATCTGGCCATGTGGAACCATATCACTTTGTAGGGCTGTGCTGCTATACGAGCTGTGCTTCTAACAGAGCTTTGATGCCACTGCGCTTCTGGGCGACGAGTTGACTATGCTTCAGGCAGCGGAGTCACTGTGCTTTAGGGCGACGAGTAGACTGTGCTTCGGCGACGAGTCACTATGCTTTAGGGCGATGAGTAGATTGTACTTCAGGCGATGGAGTCACTGTGCTTTCGGGCGACGAGTAGACTAGGTCTTGAAGACGAAAGAGCCACTGTGCGTCTAAGTTGAAGCGAGGGTGTTATGTGAGGAAGTGAGCTAGTTGTGCTTCTGAGTCGAAGTGAGGGCACAGCGAAGAGGCTGCACTTCTGAGTAGAAGCGAGAGCACAGTAGGGAGGCTGCGCTTCTGAATCATAGGAGCTAGTTTCTGTCAAAGTTTTTGAGCGATTAATGACTGCTCTTCTTGATGGACAAATCGGTTTTTTCTTCTTTAATTGTCGTCGTCATTTGGGAAATTCAAGAAGTCTGTGGCCTAGGACTCAGTAAAATAAACCTATTAAATGAGGTTCGTTGTAATGATTTTTAGGTTCATTTCATTAATTTGGGCATCTTTGACCGACGGCCACGTGGCATGTTGGTTGGACCATACTCACCATATATAAAGGGAGTTTTTTTTTCTTCTGAGGAGTCGTCTTCCTCTCTTAGCATTCAAACGCTATGCTCGATCCTGACTTAGCTTCGAACAACCATTGGCCTTGCACAAGTCGGCTGATGGTTGTGGATCCTTTCGTTCAAAGAATATGTGCCTTTGTAGAAGAACTACTGCTGAGTTTCGTGATACACTTGAGCGTTTGTCTTAAGGAGTTCGAACCTGAACAACGTCTTGGAGGTCTTCGAGATCCAAGCTTTCAGATTTGGATTGGTTGCAAATCCGAAGAGCCACAGGTTGTGCTCTGCCCTGCTCAATGGCAGTAGCAAGGCCTGTGCTGTGGACTGAGTTCTCGCTCGGGCCAATAGCTGCTTCAAGAAGTGGCTCGCTTTGACATCGCTGCACGTCTGTGAAGATTAACCCCTTGTATGGCGCCTGAAGATTAACCCTCTTGTAGATCTTTAGATACCTTAGTTCTTTTCATGAACATTTGGCTTGTATATTATGTATCTTGCTACGTTCCTCTGAGGACCTGGTGATCTCTCCAGGTTATTGTGGTTTTCTTGCAGGTACTTGTTGAGACTGCTAGAATAGAATGATAGTTGTGGGCGATGGTATCTCCCGTATTCAGGTATCGATAGTGGTGTGTTTATCATTTTTCATTTATATTGCATGATGACATCTTCAGCTGTTATAGCCTAGTTTTATAAGCTTACTTTCTATTATGTGCTTGTTCAGATAATGGTATTAAGGTCTGGCAAACACTACAAATTATCTATTTTTTGTATTTATATTCAAGTAGCTTCAGTGTATTATTGTTTGATCAGCATTAATACACTGGTTCCTACTTAAGATTATTATCTGTGGATTGAGATATAGTTGACTTGCCATTCTATACCCAATATAGACAGCTTATACGAATTCGAGCTGGGCTGGAGCACTTGATAATAAGGCATGTATACGTATCCTAGTCCTACATATTTTGGGACTGGGGCGTTACATATTTTTTGGTGGCCCATGCAGGTCGAGTTAGCCGTTTCGGTTACATTACTGTACCGAGTGTGCTGCAAATATGGTTAAACCCTTAGGAATCTCATCCACAACTGCCTTTAAAATTCATTTAGAAATTTCTCTATCGTCCTTGAACGTATTTGCTCTCAACTATTCTTACTTTGCTTTCTCGTACCATTTCTTCTCGTCTCTCCCTATTTCGGAGTGACGAATGATCGTCTCTATAAAAATTATCAAAGTTCTTAAGTTATAATATTAATTAGTTGCTTATTGAATTTTGGTTGCTTAATAGATAGAAGGAGATTAGAGATGTCATAGGCCATAGATATCTAGTGGTATGGATTTTTGCAAACTAGTGTGCAATGGTTATAAAATTTAGGGTATGATGTGTTTGATAGGGTAGTGTGGCCAAAGGTGGGTCGACGTCCTTAGTATAGAAATAGATATAAGATCATACTAGGTTGCATTCTTATGGTAGTCACTTGATCAAGAATATAGTGGTAGTTTTAGTGTAAAGATTGACCATCTACAAGAACAACCTGAACATAGCCTAGCCTAAACCAACCCATTTACTATTAGGTCCTATCAGTTGTACAATTAGGATCGGCAGAATGGTAAGTATCACTTATCTTGGTAAGGTAAAAATGAGACTTAATAGTTTTACGATAGAGAGGTTGCAAAGTTAAGTTGTTTAGGAGTGACTAATACTTGAGTTACTAGAAGACACGTAGTGACCAAGCGTATCCCTTGAACTATTCCTAGTTATGCTAGCGCGGTTCTACGTTAGTGAGCCTTATTTTAATTTCGAGTACGAAATTCTTTTAAGGTGGGTAGAATGTGAGGACCCTAATTTTTTAGAATTTTTTTATATAGATTTTCTTTTATTAAAATAGATTTGTAGATTTAATTATGATTATAGATGTACTTTTTTGTGTCTTTAATTTTTGGAGCACAAGACATGCATATCTTTCGAAAAGTCCTTCATGAGTTTTGTAGTAGACATGATGACCTTCAATTTGGTATATCATGTCCCATCCAAACTTGTCCCCTAACATTCTTTTGACTTTGCGCTACTTAGGGTAAAATTTGGACATTCGACCGTTGACTGTAATCCCAGACCTAACTTCCATCTTGAGTTCGGGACTCGACGTCGATCAAAACCATTTGACCTAATATATGGTTTTGACCCATTTTGAGTTTACGAAATGCATGCCAAGGGGGCGCCACTCAATCGATTTTTCGTGTGCTATTTATTTGCAAATGGCACAAGAGACTCATTGGTTGACTTTTCAGGTACAATTTTGACTAAAAATATATTTGGACCATAACCTAGCCAACCCCACTTGGTAGAGCCACGTTAGGTTGCCATGACCCAGTAGAATTAATTTAAATTTATTTTACGGGATTTTGTACAGTGAAGTAGGTTTCATATGAATTTGTTATATGATTATATTAATACTAGTCCAATATTATGTATATAAAAAAAATATATATTAAATACCAATGCGATTTTAAATGTTACATTGTTTTTATGGAAATTTCATACATGAAAAAGTATGTTTTATACATATATCGAGAGTACTATAAAATAAATAGTGTATGTAAATATAAATAAATTTTATGTATTTTGTATTTAGTTTTTATAGGTTACGATACTCATTATTTATATACCAATATCTATACTGACTTGTATACGCATGTATATATGAAACATATATGTATTTGTAGACATACAACGCATCTAAATATAATTGTTATAGTTTTTGCATAAGTACCATTTATACGTATATGTACAAATACAATTAAATCCTATACCCAATAGTGTATATATATATATATATATTATATATATATAGTAAATAATATATATATATATATTTTACTATATTATATTATATAGTTATATAGTAAAAAAAAAAAAAAAAATATATATAGATATATATATATATATATATAGTAAAATATAAATATAAATATAAAATATAATAATTATATATATATATATATATATATAATATATATATATTTTAATATATATAAATAAATAAATAAATATATATATATATATTATATATATATATATTAAAAAATATATATATATGTATATATATTATATATTATATATTAATATATATATATATATATATATATATATATTATAAATATAAATATAATATAAATATATATAAATATATATATATATATCTATATATAATAATATATATATATATATATAAATATAATATATATATCTTATATATTATATAATAATATATATCTATATATAATATATTATATATATATATATATATATCTATATATATATATATATATATATAAAAATATATATAAAAATATATTTTTTTTTTTTTTTTTTTTTTTTTTTTTATAAAATATATATATATATAGATATATATAAATATTATATAATATATATATTATTATATATATATATATATATATATATATATATATTAATATATAATATAAGGAAACAAAAACCTAATTTTCTAATCCCTTTTCCCCCACCCCGCATAGAGAGACTGCAACAAAAGCGGTAGCACGCAACTTCTCAAGAACGGTCGGACCCCCACCGCGTTGGTCCACGACCGCCACCGCGTGGCCACCTGCCGTCGGGGCCACCACAGTGTGTCCGCCAGGCGAGCACAGTAGCCGCATGAGGCAACGTACTGGCAGCAGCAGTTATGCTGTCGCTACACGCCACTGCAACATCGCCCCGACGATGGTCCACTGGCATGTCAGGCCGCCGCACACCACGCGCACCGCCACTCAGTCCCTGGCGTGCCACCCGCATAGCCGCGTACGGCCAAACGTGGTTAGGAGGCACATCAGCGCGCGACAGTGCAGGTGGGCTCTAGCGCTGGCATGGTTAGCGTACACTGTCAAGCCACCACACGATCGTAGTGCTCCGACGAACCACCTGGTGAAACCCCCGAGGAGCGTTGTCGATCTCCCCGATGATTGGATGGGCGAATTAGGCGTTTCACTTAAACTTTTGTCGTGACGCGCACAATTTCGAAGTCAGAATTGTGTTCCGTCGCAGCAACTTTGGATGCGTTTATTGGACAATTTGACCGTTAGATCGTTAATCCGTTTCTTCCGTCTGAATATAGGTATATACCTTCGCTCACTTCAAGTTTCAGCCGTTAATTCGATCATTTGATAGATTAAAATCGGCCACCAAGTTGACCGTTTTAAAACACGTATATTTTAGACAGATTTGTGGCGCCAACTTCGAGGATCTATTTGCCCTCTTCGAAGCTTCGTTTCATGAACCACCAACCTGATGCATAACATGTATAACCAACTCTGACCCATAAAATTTTTAGTTTCATAGGAAGTTGTTTGTTTGGTTGAAATCGACGCCAAAGTTGGTCGTTCGAAATCATAATTTTCAACATTAAAATTTTTGAACCCGGGACATCGGATTCCAGATTCGACACCACCATTGGACTCGTGGCGTCATTCTATCATGAATTGACATAATTTTTCAAATTTGGACAATCTTTGACTTGGCCTATTTTTTGGTGCAAAGCGGGTCCAACGGCGGACACCGTTTTGACCCGAAATTACTGTTTTGCTCCTCTGTCCAGAATTGGACTTATGGATAGGCTATCCTAGCTAATTTGACTATCTGGACATGTTGGTGATGTCTATTTCATCAGCTGACGACATCTGTTAGATTTTACCTTCTGTAATATTATTAAATTATAATTAATTTATATATGTTCGTATTTCGGAATTCGTGCGTCAAAATGAGATCAGTCAATTCCAGTGATATTACAACGCTGAAATTGACCAAGTGACCGTATGGATCATCAAGATAAGATTTTTAACCTTGTGGTTGATTATCTTGTCTCGATTTGCGCATCGTAGGTTTCGTTGTACGAATTACGAGATACAAACTTAATATTTAACCCAGAATTTGTAACCCATATTCTTAACGACTAATGATCATAGAGATTAGTGTAATCTAGTTTTAAATGGTATGATTAATAAATGGCTTAGGTAACATAGGTATTACACGACTTAGAACGACCCAAGATCTCTAGTAGAAATTGATAGTCATATGTGTATTTAGTAAATAAATATAATATATTATATATATAATATATCTATATATAATATATTATATATAATATATATTATATATATATATATATATATATATGTTTGTTATTTGGGGTAGATAGATATTGTGAAGAGTATGATTCACTGATTCATGGATAGTTCGGGTAGATTTGGTCTTGCAGTCTCAGCACAGATTGGACAAAACAGTAGTATACCTTGCCTACTTGTGCAGTTTATTTCATGCATTTTTATATGGTTATTTCTTTCAATCATATTATATTGCGGCTTTTCATGATACTGCTTTCCTTTTTACGTGCACGTTTCTATTTTGTTCTCTATGTGTCACTCTTATTTCTTATGAATATCGTGACGATACTTGCTCAGTCCTTAGTCTTCGTTCCATTTGAGTTGATTTGACCTATAGTCGAGATCGCTCGCTTGTTATTGACCTATATTGTCTCTAGATCTGGAGCATCCTATGGCATTACGGTATAGACTCATTATCGACCTGTTACTCCACCTCTAGATCAGGAGCATCCTATGGCGTTACGATGTAAAGACTTCTTATAGACTTGTTATTCTATCTCTAGGACTGGGAGCGTCCCATGGCACTACGGTGTTAGAGACTTATTATTAACCTGTTATCTCCCGTCTCTAGGACCGGGAGTGTCCTATGGCATTACGGTAGTAGAGACTTATATTTTGTCTCGAGATCGGGAGCGTCCCATGGCATTACGGTATTGAGATGTCTTTGTTGATTTGTTTCATGTCTTACTTTTCTCTCTTTTTATACATGTTATTTACTGTGGTGTGAACCTATTATTTGTAACATACTCAATTTGAGCATAGATAATAGATAAAAATTGATCACTATCAGAGGATATGGACATGATAGATGTTTGAGTGGACTTATCTTTAGCATACCTGATTAGGCATAGATAATAGAGTGAAAATATTTTATCAGAGGTAATATGGACGTGACAAGTTTTAGTGGACCCATTACCTATGGTACACTCGACTGCATGCAAGTAATAAGTTATGATCAGGAAGCATATCAGAGGTAATATCGACTTGATAATCATTCCTGGACAAATCTACTCAGAGGTAATATGGACTTGGCAAATTTATAAAATTCTATAGTGAGAAAGTCAATATATGGAATATTTCAGAGGTAATATGAACATGAATTTTTTTAGGGTAAATTTGTTCAGAGGTAATATGTACATGGCGAATTTATGAAATCTCTATAGAAAGTGGTGTCATATGATAATTCAGAGGTAATATGGACATAAATATTCTTTTTGACAAAAATAGATTATTTTGATTCTAGCTGGAAAATTGAAATAAGATGTCTTTAAAGAGACTTAGCTTTAATAACGGCTTATAAATTGGAGGAATTGTCTAGAAATTTCTTACAAGAAAGTTTTGCAAGAATTAAGGGTAATTCTGTTGGAGAATTTGTGAGGACTCATTATTTATGACTTATCTAGAGCTGCTGGAATAAAATAATGGTTCGAAATGAAAGAGGTGTTAATAGGATATTCATTAAGCCAGAAAGAAAGTGTAAACATAGTACAAAAACTTGCTGTGGAATACAAAGCAATGTCTATTGTAGTTTAGACATAATATTTTTTTTAAGAATTTGCCATTAATAGGACATCATTAGTAAATCTCCCTTAGGGTTTGCTAGCTTGTACGCTCCATTTGAGTACACTGATTCGTCGACATGAAAAACTCGCTCCTTCATCTTTTTGTTAAAGGTTAGAAATGCGGGCTTGATATAACTTAATTTGTTGTTGAGCCATAAGTCATTTCTCATCGAGTGCTTCCAATTTTGTAACCGTAGACGGTTATTGTCTTCAATTGTTAACTCTTTGGATAAAGCAATTCGGAGAGAAGGAATTTGAATCTCCAGAGGAAGAACTACTATGTTTTTTGCAAAACTAGAGATTCTGGGTTCGATCCCCAACAGAGTCGCCATTTTTGTTTCAACACAAAAAGAGTCCAGAAATGTATAATCTTTTGTATTATTGTAAAGAAAAGTATAACATTAATCTTTAATAAGAATACCGAGTATAATAAGAATCTGGGGATTGGGGCGATAGAGATTAAGTCTACTTCGACTTCTTTACTCCGTTGACGATCTGATGCAGAAATTGATGAAGCTTGGTGGTTGATAAACTCTCTGTAGTAAGGGAAACTTTATCACTGAAAGCTCTCTCTCTCTCTTTGAAACTTCTTAGCAAAGATGTAGCATACGTAGTATCTCTCCGTCTATGTGTGTGTCGTTTGCGAAGAAAAATCTATCCTCTATTTATAGCTTTTCTTCACTGGAACAACTATGCACGTATATGCAAAAAATACACTATCTTTTGCCTCAAAGATGCATGAAACTGGGTAGGCGCATGAGCCTTAGGGGTTAGTGGGGAGTGAACTTGTTCGAGAATCACGTATAATCCGCCACATGTTTTGAGACGTGCTGCACAAATATTGCCATGTTAGCACACGATCTATTTTCTGTAGATTGCCTATGCTTCAAATAATTTTAGACGCATAACATCTGATTGCTTACTGCAAATAATATCTTTTCATTGAATAACTGTGTCAAACAATTCTTTGAACACATAGCTTTTTAACTGTATACTGCAAATACTATTATGGAAGTAGTTGCAAAATTGCTCATTTTACAACTGTTAACGTGTAATGATGAAGGTGATGTAATCACTGACATTTTCCTTGTAGTCTAACCAATGCACTGCCCGAGGTCGTCTTTTCATACAAGAGACAAGAATACGTCATGAGTCAAATGGACCATGTGTCTCTCTGACTCATCTTTGATTATGGTTTTTCATAAGTTTATAGTATTTAGAGACTTCTTTAACTCTAGAATATTATATTTTGGCGTATGACATTTGTGCGCCCCTTTTATATTTTTCATGCTTCTACAGCGGGTCGTGGCAAGAAGGATATTGTCGACGATATTGTGATCCTTCATAAAGCTGCTTTGTTCCTTCGAAATCAGCAAAGGAAGAATGTCACTACCACTTTTTCGAATAGGGGTACTTTTGTTATTTCATATTTTTATTATATTGTGATATTTAAATATTAAATTGTGTTAGTTATAATGGTTAGTGGCTAGCCTATTTGTTAGACTCGTGTTAGTGAACCAATTAGACTAGACACTTCATTAGAGTCCAATAATTAGCATGAAATGATTCTTGGACCAACTCATTAGACTATGTCCAATTAGACCCATTAGTCATGACCATTTAATTAAATTAGGGATTATACTATTTACCGAAATAGGTTTAGAGCCTTCCATTTATTAATTAGCCCACATGACAAACTTTTAGGGGCATGTTAGACATTTTGGATTAACAAAACCAAGCTATATTGGCCGGCCACATGTAGAGGGGAGAGACTCATTCTATCATTTCATTCCATTGTTTCAATTCTTCCCAATTTGGTGTTCTTCCCTAAATGGAGCCATTCCTCCACCAATTCCTCTCAAATTGCACTCAATTTCGCATCTATCCCTCTCATTCTCTTCACTAGAAGGAGCCTATGAGCTTGGAGACTAGGAGCACAAGAAGAGGAGTATTTGCTAGGAGCTACGTGTCTAGATCATGTCCATTTAGCTTTTTATTAGAAATCTATCTTCCAATAGGTATACATATCATTTTACTCTCTAATTAAACTCTAATTGTGCTATTGACCTTTTGGAATTCACCCATGGACTAAGACTACCCATAGGAAGAAGTTCAAGACTATTGACTCTCTATGTGAAAGTTATATTAGGTTTTGTTCCAAATTTGGGAGAATTTAGAGAATGATGCACCAAGTATTTGTCATTGGGTTTATTAAATCTATTTAGATTATATTTGGTTGTGTGTGTCTAGATTCGTGTCCACAATTGGATATGTGTAGGCCGTATCACGATACGATATGACACATAGTCATTCTGGAGAATTTTTCCCTCAAACAGTTGTGGCACACATGTCCAATTGCACATGACACTTGACACTAGCCTTGATATGCTCTAATTATGTTCATATATAATATATATATTATATATATATATATTATATATTAGACTTGCTCATGTAAATTGGTAGGATTCAGACAAGGTTTGGTATAGGTATCTTGGTCGTATCATAAGCGTATCGTAGACTAGTATGATACGGGGGTGGTGCACACCAAGTGTTTGTGTTTGAGACTATGTGTGTGTGTCTTGTGGATACACATGTGTATGTGCCCATATTAACATGTGGGTGTTACCTATATGTATAGGGAGGGGTGTACCTATCTATGTATGTATCTATGTGGGTATCTATCTATATATGTATACATATGTATGTGTCTTATGTGTGTATAGGAATAGATTATGTATACATGTGAGGAATCTCTCTCTCCTCTCTCTCTCTCCTCTATATATTATAGATATATATATTATATATATATAATATATATATATAAACCCCCTAAAATTCAATAAATTATTTAATTAATTTGTTTTGATAATTGTTCTATTTTTGGTATTCGTGCGAATTCGTATATACGAAGTATTAAAATTCCTTTTACAAAGTTTTATTTTCAATTTTTTTTCTTTTATAGGAAATAACTATTGTGGATCAATATCATAGAAGAAAATATTTTTATATACCATAGATTTTTCAAACTTGTTTATTTGATTACTGCAATTATAGGTGATAAGTTAGGAAATAATATTTTTTTGTAAGTAGTAAGTTTTATTCGCATTCGAGGTACATGAAATTTAATTCATGTATAATTTGATTTTAAATTTTTTTGATTATATTTTTATATACGAAAAGGTATTTCTATATTTAAAATTTATTATGATTATTGATATTAATTATTATCATATTTTATTATTTATACAAAGATAATTTGTAATTTGTTTGACTTAAATATTTACTTTTCATGGTGATTTAAATTGGAACTTGATTTTATGGATTACGATTTTAAATAGTTTAAATTAAAGATAAAAATTTAACTTGTTTTAAATTTAGATTTTAATTTCATTGAGTTAGTTTTAAATTGATTTAAATTAAATGGTGAATTATCTAATTGGGTTTAAATAAATCCTAATCCTTATCTAGCTATGAGCCACCTCCTATATAAGGTGTCACTACCATATTTCTAGCTTAAGGGTATTTTGGTCTTCTGGTCAATTTTGGTGATTTGAATTTTATTAGGAATTATTGGGATTATGAGAATTATGTGATTTATTATTAAAGTATTGCCTTGTGTTGTGGTAGCCCTAACCTAGACTGGACCTAGCCCAGATTAGTCTTAGTTAGTCATGGTTAGTCTTAGCTAGCCATGGTTAGTTAGAGCTAACTAGGATGCATAAGTTATAGTAGTGTGTAAACCTAGAATGTATTTGGACCCTTGATTTGACTTGATGATAGGAGAGACCATTGATGATCCCCAAAACCCTAGCCCTAGCTTTTTGGGCCGGCCACATAGGGATCCCCCCTATTTAATGTCTCTCAAAAATCTCTTGCCACTTTGCATATCTTTCTATTTTCAAAGAGCAAAGGTTTGGTTCTTCCCTCAACCCTTCCTATTTTGATCATTTCTCATCCTTTTGCATTCAAATCTTTTAGATTGCAATCTAAATATTGTCCTCTTACTGTTGGTGGAGGTGAATCTCAGTTTTGGCTTCCATTTGGAGTATTGAGCTAGCAAGGAGGGATCCTCATTTTGGGTATTTTCTTGAGGAAGAACAACCTATAGGTAACACTCTCTTAACCTATTAGATTTTCGATTTCTTTGCATATTTGCATAGACCTAGGTGTCCCCAGCTGTAGGTATTGGTTTCGTGTTGAGTCGTATCCATTTCGTGTCCGTATCGAAAACGTATCTGTCTATGTTTCATGTGTTCGATGAAATGCCACGAGGGTTTTCATCACTATTTTCAAAATGTATTTGAATAGAAATTCGTATTTTGAGGTGGCTTATCACTTTCTTTTTGACTGAGCACAAATCGTGTTGCTTGGGGTCGTGGACACGCCCCACGCAGTGTAGCTAGGCTGCCTGCTGCTCGTGTACTCGTGCATCATGTTTAGGGCACTTGGACACGTGTCCTTGGACACGAAGGTAGGGGCAGTGTCTGATACGACACCCCCAAAGCCTCGTGTCCAATAGATTTGTGTCGAGTGAGAAACTCGTGTTGCACTAGTCACGGGTTGCACTGTTTCACTGTGTCCTATTTTGGAGTGTTGGTTCGTGTGGTTCTGGGATATGTTTTGTCCAGATTTTGGACATGAGACGACTTGTTGGACACGTTCACATTGGCACTTCATTTACCAATAATATATTTGCATATTAAATTGTTTTTCTAAATCAAAACCATGTTTCCCAAAATTTCTGATACGGGTTCAATGTCAATTTTTCCCCCTATTTCGAATGTTAACTTCATATTTAATTGATATAATGCATGTGTTAGCTGTGTTTACATACTAAATTTGTGGGTGAGTGGAGACTTGTGTGTTGTTTGTATTGGATTCGAATGCATATTTGAACTATTTTTGATGTGAACCTGAGTTTTAACTTGTTGATAAACGAGAATGGTTTGCTAATAACTGAGTTTCTTTGACAGTTGACCTGAGATTAGTTCTTGGACTGAATAATCTATAGGCTAGGTTCATCTCTATATTAATAATTGAATGCTACCTATAGTTAGATAACTGAAATCTGAAACATTGGTTCATTGTAAATTTTGTGTATGTACACCTACACTGGAACCTGGGAATTAACCTATGTGCTAAAGGTTAGGGTTTGGTATGAGAATTCAGTCCTTAGGTTTCATTTTGGGCTATGGATTTCATTAGACTGATACAGTCTTGATGCACTGATTTCTAATATGGTTCACACTGTCACACATGGTTCCTGTCTATTCACACTGGTTGTTCTATGTACACACTGTATTGAACCTGGGACTCGGGACACATTGCCAACCTTGACACACACAGAGGTACATTGTTACACACACTACCTAAACTAATCTCACATTGACCATGAGGACACAATTGCACACATTGATTCATGTAGTTCATTATACACATAACTGAGGACACATTACTCACCTATACTCTAATGTACACACACACCTAACACACAAACCTGGGGACTATCTACACTCACACTGTTTGTAAAATCTGAACACTAGTGCACTGAGAACCTAAACATTAAGAACACACACATATGCATGCTCTTCCCTCTCTAACTCTCTATGTGTTTGTGTGTGTGTGTGTGTGATATATATATATATATATATATATATATATATATATATATATATATATATATATATTAACTTAATGTGATAATGTAATGTAGTATTATGCATTGCCTATATATAGGGTATGT